>CM050322.1:12066100-12383788 GCA_027475135.1 Bactrocera correcta | reverse complement strand
TCACGCGCCGTGTAAAAGTGTAAAAACTTAGCTAAAAAGTTAGATCGGTCGGTTCCTTAGTAGCTTAGGCAAAAAGGAGACATTACGTGTCGGCCTAAGATCGCGGATATAAAAAAAAAAATTTTAACTAGAATAATAACGAAAAATACATTAATCAAAGCTTTGTGCACAAAAAAATATGCTAAAGGGTGGGTTCTAGTTTCTCCACCAATACCTTGGACGAAAAGTGTTAAAACATTAGAAGCTACTCGAGAGGTACGATTTTCATCACCGTAATCCTCCAACCCAATAATCCAGTCCCTATTTCTCTCATACTGGAGAAGAGCTAAGATGCATCGGGTTAAAATCTGCACTACCTAATTATATAATGTCTTGTTCGTGTTGGTCAAATACACTACCTACTTGTCCACTACAACCTATTGCCTTATCTACTCTTACTGCAGGTGATACTACTTTTAAATTTAAATCCGGTGTAGCTGATCCGTCCTTTCCTCATCTTTAATGAGAAATGTCTTTAGCACGCAAATAAATATTTAGCCGTTGGATTTGTTACGTCCAACAGCTTGATCCATTCGTGCCGGCTAATTGAAATTAAACAAAAAATACGTACATTAACTAAACTAGTAAACTTACAATTTAAAAATAAACAGTTGCATCAAAAATATCACAACGACAATACAATATTAGAAACAAAACTATTAATTTAATTTTTGATTTATATTATTTATGCTGTTAAATGAACTATATAAAACAATTATAATAAATATTATAATTTAAAGAGTCGGTTAAACATCTGCATACAGTTTCTAATAGTTTTGCGGGGTACTGGTTACGACGTATATGATATAGTTACAATAAAAAAGTAGTAGTATGTTTGCAAAAAAAATATGAATTCATTATAACGTTGAGAACAAATAAATTGGTTGTCTCCATTTCTATTACGTTTATATTTATCATATATATGTAAGTTAATACAACACCTATCAACAATTCGACAACATAACTTGCGCAACTACTATATAACTTGCTTACTTAAGCAAATCGCCGCAGCAGTTTCAGTAACAACGACTTGACTTCCGGCACGCGCACCCGAAATGCATATGCACCTTCACAAGCCAATTTTTGGAAGTGCTTCACGCCACCACACTGCAGGCTAGACGGAATTTAGGTATAATATTATATTAAGCACTAATTTTAGACACATTTTATGTCAATCAATAAAGTAACGCGGTCGCGCTGCCATCCATGCAGCACCGTTGTTAAACGTGAAAACAATTTTATTTTTTTTAGCTTCCGCAACGAGAGAAAGCTTAACTGGCGCCGGAGCGAATTGCAAGCGAGCGTAAAGCTGTTTGTACTAAAAGTTGCGTAAAGTGCAAAAACAAAAAAAAAAAAAACTAAGATACAAAGGAGCGTAAAGCCACCTGTATCACGCGCCGCGTAAATATATACCAAAAGTCACGTAAAGTGCAAGGACAACTTAGATGCAAAGGAGCGTAAAGCTACCTGTATCACGCGCCGTGTAAAAGTGTAAAAACTTAGCTAAAAAGTTAGATCGGTCGGTTCCTTAGTAGCTTAGGCAAAAAGGAGACATTACGTGTCGGCCTAAGATCGCGGATATAAAAAAAAATTTTAACTAGAATAATAACGAAAAATACTGTAATAAAGTGTTGGACGATAAAGAAGAAAAATCTATATAAACAATATCCTTAAACGATCAAGGATAAAATAAGAAGTGAATGTGCAAAAAAAAAACTGTGAGAAAAATCTATCCTTAATCGAAAAAAGTATAGTAAAAATATTTGACTTTCAATAAGAAGTGAACTATAAAGCAAGTTCTGTGAGCAGCGTGAAATTCTACATTAAAATAGTGCTGCTACCAAATCCTATTGAGCATTATAATCACACTATCAACTCCATCAACAGAAGTTACAACAGCATCAACAGCTTTAACTACAGAATCCGTAACGAAGGAAGAAAATACAAGCACAAAACCAGCGCTACAAGCAGTGAGTCGGTGCTATATGTTTTATTATTTCTAAATATATTTATAATTATATACATACTATTTTGTAAAAATGGCAAATCCCAATAACCTAGTTCGTCCACCAATTCTTTCCTCATCCCAAACTTCTGTCGCTCCCCCATAATCTGCTCAGTTATCAGTAGATGATTTGACTAGGCTAATATCGACAATTGCCACAGACATACTTAGACAACAAGGACCACAGGTAGTACAGTCAGGACTTAACCCCCCTCCGTTGCAAGTAGTAGACCAACAAATCGAGGATAGACATAGGAACAATTTAGGGGAATTAGATAAAATTCCTGACATAGTTAAATCCCTTAAGGATTTTTCGGGACAGCAAGAAATGTGTTGATCGAGTTTTCGCCATAAACGAGCCATTGAAAGGACAACCAAAGTATTTTGGCATATTAAGTGTGATAAGAAATAAAATAGTCGGCAACGCCGACATCGCCTTAGAATCTTACAACACGCCGCTTGATTGGCAGGCCATATCAAAATGTCTAACGATGCATTATGATGAGAGAGACTTGTCCATTCTCGAGTACCAAATGACGACATTGATACAAGGGAGCAGACCCGTCCCTGAATTCTACCAGCAGGTGTATACACATCTTTCGCTGATTTTAAACAAGTTAGGATGCCTCGAAATGGGTAAGGAATCCTTGTGCCTCCTGACACGGGCATACAGGGACAAAGCATTAAACACATTTATAAGAGGACTAAATGGGGACTTACCCAGACTCTTAGGAATACGGGAACCGGCGGAATTGCCACAGGCTCTTCTTCTGTGTATGAAACTAGAGAGCCAAACTTTCGCACAAATCATGCGACTAACGCAAGAAGGACAACCCCCTCAGCTGCCACCAAGGAGAAACTTTGAGCAGCAGCAAACACAACAATTTTATCCCCAACTGGCTCATTTTCCCAAGCCAAACCAACCTACTTGGCAACCACGGCCACAACTTCTTGGTCAAATAGGGCAGCATAACGGCAATTACCCCCCTAGACCACCCAAACCCCAACAGCGGCCAGAACCGATGGATGTAGACCCAAGCATCCACTCCTGTGGGATAAATTATATGAATAGACCCACCCAAAACCAGGCTTATGGCAAAAGACCTCAGCCGACTGCTCATCATCAACCAAATAAATATCAAAGGACTTTTCATCTAGCCACAGAACAGGCGGAAGATGAGAATATCGTTAAATTTTTACAGATACGGGTTCAAGCAAGAATTACGTAAAACCCGAACTTGCAAGGAAGCGTATACCAAACGAGGTGCCCTTCTATGCAAAATCCGTTGTAGGTTGCATAAAAATATGCGAGCATACAAAAGCAAAGTTGTTTGATATGAATGACTTTTGATGGCATACTAGGTAACGACACTCTAAAGGAGTTAGAGGCCGTAATTTACACAAACAAAAACTACATGAAAATAAAAAATGGTAAGGCAATAAGATTAAAGCAGCTGCCTTCTAAAGCAGTCAATGCAGTAAATATAAAAGAGGAAACGTTGGCTCCTCAAACGAAAACAAAAATGAATCACGTTGTCAACTCCGACAGAAATCTTTTCTCAGAACCCGATGAGAAACTTACATATACAACCAAAGTTGTTGCCCAAATTAGGACAACGAGTGATTCACCAGTTTACACGAAATTCTACCCATACCCCGCAGCTCTAAAAGGCGAGGTAGAAAACCAAGTAAAAAAGCTTCTAAATGATGGTATAATAAGGCCGTCAAGGTCGCCGTACAACTTCCCAGTTTGGATTGTACCCAAAAAGGCGGATTCAGCGGGAAACAAACAATACCGCATGGTCATCGACTACAGAAAGCTCAATGCAGTCACGACTGCGGATAGGTACCCTATCCCCGAGATAACAGAAGTTATCTCCGAGCTGAGCAACAGCAATTTTTTTCTGTACCTGATCTAAAAAGTGGTTTTCACCAGATTTCACTAAAAAAATCTGACATTGAAAAAACCGCATTTTCCATAAACAATGGAAAATACGAATTCACGCGTTTACCTTTTGGCCTGAAAAATGCGCCATCAATATTCCAGCGCACATTAGACGATATATTGCGAGAATATATCGGGAAATGCTGTTATGCATATATTGATGACATAATTATCTTTAGTAAAACCGAGGAGGAACATCTCGGACACATTAAAACAATTTTTAGGACCCTAGATGAAGCCAACATGAAGGTGCAGTTGGATAAATGCAACTTTTTTAAAAGGGAAACGGAATTTTTAGGTTACATCATTACACCAAATGGCATAAAAACCAATCCGGCAAAAGTGGAGGCAATTTCCAATTTTCCACAGCCCAAAAATTTAGAAGAAAGGATATTACAGGCGATTTGTTAGAGATTACGCAAAAATCGCCAAACCCTTGACATCTAAAAACAAATCGGCCAACTTTAAGATTGACCTCGATAAAAATGCAATCGAGTCTTTTATCAAAATTAAAAATTCCCTAACGTCCAAGGACATTATCCTTGCTTTCCCAGATTTCGAAAAGGAATTTGAACTGGCCACTGATACCTCAAATTTCGCCATAGGCGCAGTTTTGTCGCAAAACGATAAGCCGATAGCTTTTATATCGCGATCGTTGAGTAGAGCCGAAGAGCACTACGCAACAAACGAAAAGGAGATGCTTGCAATAATATGGGCATTAAACTCCTTCAGAAATTACCAATACGGTTCACGCAAGGTAAAAATCACGACCGACCATCAACCTTTAACCTATGCGCTAAGCAACAAGAATAGCAATAGTAAAATGAAGCGGTGGAATGCGATCCTTGAAGAATATAACTATGAGTTATACTACAGGCCTGGCAAGGGTAACGTCGTAGCTGACGCCTTGTCTAGAATACCTCATGATACACCATTGAATTCGCTCTCTACAGCGACTCATTCGGATGGAAGTTCATCCCACAATTTATGTAATATATAGCGTTAAAGCACCTATTAACGCATTCAAAAATCAAATATTCTTAAATAAAGACGTAATCTCGAGTTACCAATTCAAAATTATATTTCCAACGTATCATCGCCATCTAATCACCGAACCCGAATATACTGATGAAAATTTGATAGATATTTTAAAAAGATACCTCAATCCGTCCGTCATAAATTGCATAATAACGGATGAGCATATTATGGGAACAATTCAGTTATTATATCCCTTACACTTTAACAAATATAAAGTTAGATTTACCCAAATAATGGTAAAGGACATAACGAATGAACAAGAGCAAGAAGAAATAATAGTTAGCACCCATAATAGAGCACATAGGAATTGCAGGGAAAATAGAATGCAGATCCTAGAAAAATATTATTTTCCTGCAATGGCAAATAAAATTAAAAAAATTATGAAAAAATGCGAAACATGCAAAGTTA
This sequence comes from Bactrocera correcta, assembly GCA_027475135.1. Taxonomy (NCBI): domain Eukaryota; kingdom Metazoa; phylum Arthropoda; class Insecta; order Diptera; family Tephritidae; genus Bactrocera; species Bactrocera correcta. Next base: position 12,378,353 of record CM050322.1, on the reverse strand, counting down.
ATAAATACGAACGGCATCCGCCAAAGCCGCAAATACAGACCACTCCAATTCCACGGTTTTCTGGTCAAATAGTTCACTTAGATATCCTCATAATAGGAAAACAGTTGATTTTGACAGCCGTAGATAAATTTTCAATATTCACTGTCACGAAACCCACACAATCTAAAGCTGCAGAGGATATCAGGCAACCTCTGAGAGATATACTACTTTCCCTCATACCGGAAACGGTAGTATTTGACAATGAGAGATCATTTAAATCTGAGTCAATAAATTTTATGATAGAGAATGAGTTCGGCATACAAATATTTCGAACAGCCCCTTACACCAGCTCCTCAAATGGACAGGTTGAACAGTTTCATTCAACTCTACAGGAGATCATGCGTTGCTTACAAAGCGAAAAAACGCATAATTCACTTAACGAATTACTGGAGAAATCGTTAAAAGAATACAATTATTCAAATCATTCCACTACCGCAAAGAAACCCGTAGAAGCTTTCTTTGGCAGAAGAGTTTGTACTGACCCTAAATTACTAGATAAGGATAGAGAGGAAACTGCTAGGAAATTATTAACTAAACAGAATATCGACCTTTTGTACCAAAATAAAGTTTGAACCCATCCCAAACATTAATAATAAATCAGCAACACTAAGCCATTTAGAAATCCTTGTAGACGAGGACAATAAAATGTACCAATTAGAAATTAAGGATAATTTAGAAAAGAATATTATAAGAATTGAAGACACATGTATAGGCAATATATTAATGTTTAAAGAAGCGAGCTGTTAGCTTGAAAATTTAAATAAACCTGATGTAATAGAAGTGCTACCAGGCACCCTTGTATTTAAGAATTTTAATTCAATATAACCCAAATTGTAAGAAACAAAAGATAAGCCAAAAAGGCACATTTTTATTAAGGTTCGAAAATTGTGAGATAAAGATTTCTAATAGAACATATTTCAATGTAAACTTGAGGATATTTGAAACATTCGTATTACCAAATGTAATAACAAAAATAAATGATACAAACGAAATTAATAAATAAATAAAGATGGAAGCATTGGACATAAAACAGCTTCAGCATGAAAATAATTTTAAATTACTAAAGAATGGAAACAAGGTATCCTCAATAATTAGCTTAAGTTCTGATATTTCAATTGTTTTAAGTATAGTAGTCACTACTGCAATTTTATTTTTTATTATCAAAGAAAAACAAAAAATGTATATTTCGCCTAGCCCAGAAGTAGAATTTATTGCAAAAGTGCAGAAAGGCCCGTTCCTGCAAATTACAACATCGCAGCCAAACAATAACACCGATCGCGGACGATCGAACTAAGAGGGGAAGAGTTAATACAACACCTATCAACAATTCGACAACATAACTTGCACAACTACTACATAACTTGCTGACTTAAGCAAATCGGCGCAGCAGTTTCAGTAACAACGACTTGACTTCCGGCATGCGCACCCGAAATGCTTATGCACCTTCACAAGCCAATTCCTGGAAGTGCATCACGCCACCACACTGCAGGCTAGACGGAATTTAGGTATAAAATTATGTTAAGCACTAATTTTAGACACATTTTATGTCAATCAATAAAGTAATGCGGTCGCGCTGCCATCCATGCAGCACCGTTGTTAAACGTGAAAACGTTTTTTTTAGCTTCCTCAACGAGAGAAAGCTTAACTTGTACGTAAAGAAAGTGGCTTCATATTGTTCAAGATCAAAAAAATAAAAACACACGGGTTAATATAAACAAATACATGAATTGTTTACTCTTTTATTGTCAAATAAGCGTAAGTCAAATACTACACTTTGACATACACTATAAACAAATACTTTTAAATTATTTTTTTAACATTTAACAACACGATTTTAAAACTTCACTTTTTTATAAAATCACGATTTAGGACGACCCTATTCACTTCTTGTTCACTTATTTGCACTAACTTTACATATTTATTTACTTACGATAATATTATGTACATACTTATATGCATACGATAATATGTACATAATTATATTATTTTTATACATGAAACTCACATGGACATTTCCCCTTCTGATGGGAAGGGATACAGCGGCACCCCCAAACTGCAACCAGCAACACATTTTCTGCAAGGCAAGGCAAGATAGTGTTACTATCTTTTAATGATGAATTAATTTTTAATTAAAAATTAAAATGATTTGACACATTACACGGTTGCACGAAATACATAGTTCTTACACAAATATTATATAAATATTTTTTTATAAAATTGGAAACATTTAATAATATATTGATACAATAATTAATATTTTGGACAAAACTAATTAAATTTAATATTTAGGAATTTAAATAATCGAAAAATATTTGAATATTTTATAAAAATATTGTTAAAGTTATAAATTTTAAAACCTAACACGGTAACACACTATAGCAGATTTGAGGCATTTGAACGTTTTAGTTGTAGAATATTTGGGGGCAACCCGTACCAAGTGACTAATTAGTAGCAGAAAATTTGGGGACAACCCGAACCAAGTACCTAATTTGTAGTAGAATATTTAGGGGCAACCCGTACCAAGTGCCTAATTTGTCGAAGATTTTTGCGTATGTGTTAGTGAAAAATGAAGGATTGGTTACTTGTAGGTTTATACAATGACCAAAAGCTCCGTCAGGATCAGCAATGAACGAGGGCAAGACGAAATATCTCCTGTCATCAAATGAACAGTTGTCGCACTCGCGGCTTGGCTCTCACGTCTCTTGCCTGCGGGTGCTACTTCGGACTGAGTAGGCAATTGAAAAGTAAAGTCCTCTCTTGACGAACAGAAACCAAACACTATAAGTCACTCATTGTTCTCGCAATGCCATATGATGCAGAGGCATGGACGATGACAACAACTACTGAGTCCACGTTAAGAGTTTTCGAGAGAAAGGTTCGGCGAAAGATTTTTGGTCCTTTGAGCATTGGCTACGGCAAATATCGCATTCGATGGAACAATGAGCTGTATGAGATATACGACGACATTGGCATAGGTCGGCGAATTAAAAGTTTTAAAATACCCGTTTTGACCTTACTCAGTAATTAAAAATATCTATGCACCCAAGTATCATATGCTCAATAGAAAAAGAATGGTTAGAAAAACTTGCAATGAGATTAGAAAGTCTTCATTGAAAAGGTCGGTCCTACGTTAAAGGTATACTACGAGTACATCAGTTTTAAATATTTATAATATTATGAAATCTATTCGTTCTACTTTGACTCTGGCTTAAATAAAAACAAACCACTAGCACCACCCGTTCTTTTCAGCCTATAGAAAAATTTAAAACTTTGATTGCTCAAAAGCCAAAAATCTCATATGTTATACGCAGAGTGGCAACTAAAATTTTAGAACAGTCATATACAGACAGCTTAAGTAAGTAGAGTAAAACTGCACAAAAACTGGGAGTTATTTACTTTTATACCTACAAGTATAACCTTAAAGTATGTTACTAATTCGCTAAGCTTAATGTATTATGTATGTTTTAATAAGTTAAGAATTTTAAATAATATTATCATCCATGTATCAGTCACAGTAATCGAAGTGTCCGCAGCCAGATCTCTCCTAACAACAAGTGAAAAGTTCTCTCTCTTCGTTCAAAGCGGACGAACTTGGTTACCAAATCGTAACTTAAACTAAAGATGAAATAACAAAACCTAACGGAAACATAATTTGCGGCGATCTGAGGTCGGAAAGAGAAACTGTACAGCGTCGTTGAATTAATAATTAAGAGTTAAAAATGGAGTATCTTGATTTTCGACAAAACTACGATTGCTGTAAAGCATTATGTAGCAAAGTTGTGGTAATAAAAAGATTTTAAAGTCGGTAATCAAGTCCTAAACAACATTGGGTTTAAAATCTAACCAATGCTATAGTGTAAAATACCTGAATTTGGTAAGAAAAAACAAGTATATAACGGGTGATTTTTTTGAGGTTAGGATTTTCATGCATTAGTATTTGACAGATTACGTGGGATTTCAGACATGGTGTCAAAGAGAAAGATGCTCAGTATGCTTTGACATTTCATCATGAATAGACTTACTAACGAGCAACGCTTGCAAATCATTGAATTTTATTACCAAAATCAGTGTTCGGTTCGAAATGTGTTTCGCGCTTTACGTCCGATTTATGGTCTACATAATCGACCAAGTGAGCAAACAATTAATGCGATTGTGACCAAGTTTCGCACTCAGTTTACTTTATTGGACATTAAACCAACCACACGAATGCGTACAGTGCGTACAGAAGAGAATATTGCGTCTGTTTCTGAGAGTGTGGCTGAAGACCGTGAAATGTCGATTCGTCGCCGTTCGCAGCAATTGGGTTTGTGTTATTCGACCACATGGAAGATTTTACGCAAAGATCTTGGTGTAAAACCGTATAAAATACAGCTCGTGCAAGAACTGAAGCCGAACGATCTGCCACAACGTCGAATTTTCAGTGAATGGGCCCTAGAAAAGTTGGCAGAAAATCCGCTTTTTTATCGACAAATTTTGTTCAGCGATGAGGCTCATTTCTGGTTGAATGGCTACGTAAATAAGCAAAATTGCCGCATTTGGGGTGAAGAGCAACCAGAAGCCGTTCAAGAACTGCCCATGCATCCCGAAAAATGCACTGTTTGGTGTGGTTTGTACGCTGGTGGAATCATTGGACCGTATTTTTTCAAAGATGCTGTTGGACGCAACGTTACGGTGAATGGCGATCGCTATCGTTCGATGCTAACAAACTTTTTGTTGCCAAAAATGGAAGAACTGAACTTGGTTGACATGTGGTTTCAACAAGATGGCGCTACATGCCACACAGCTCGCGATTCTATTGCCATTTTGAGGGAAAACTTCGGACAACAATTCATCTCAAGAAATGGACCCGTAAGTTGGCCACCAAGATCATGCGATTTAACGCCTTTAGACTATTTTTTGTGGGGCTACGTCAAGTCTAAAGTCTACAGAAATAAGCCAGCAACTATTCCAGCTTTGGAAGACAACATTTCCGAAGAAATTCGGGCTATTCCGGCCGAAATGCTCGAAAAAGTTGCCCAAAATTGGACTTTCCGAATGGACCACCTAAGACGCAGCCGCGGTCAACATTTAAATGAAATTATCTTCAAAAAGTAAATGTCATGAACCAATCTAACGTTTCAAATAAAGAACCGATGAGATTTTGCAAATTTTATGCGTTTTTTTTTTTAAAAAAGTTATCAAGCTCTTAAAAAATCACCCTTTAGTAGACAAAAGAGGCAAACAAATTTCTTGTTAATGTTTTGTCCATTTCCAGTCACTCGACATGTCTTCTTATGTTTTTTCCAAAAACAAAAAAAAAAATTCTTGTATGCAACTAATACTGATTATATTCGGCTAACATATAGAATTTGAGTAGTAGAGCATCAAAATGGCGTACTCAGCGCTAATTGAGCCTTTCTGCCTAGAGCAGTTACAGTTGAAAAGAGAGTTTGATTGTATGTACGAACTTTCCATGAAAATCACAATGTCATTATTGAATTGCTATTAGAAATCGTTGTTTTGAAACTCCGACTATCGTTATACTAATTGCTTACTAATTTGTGTACTGGAAAATGAATGAATCAAGTGGAACTTTAAATTGTTGTATGGGAAGTAGGCGTGGTTGTTGTTTGTTTTTTAAATTACGAGTATATATCAACAGTACCATATCAGACATAACTGAATACATAAAAGAAAGTACATATTTGTAGAGGAAATGAATGCAGCAATTTTAAAAATTATGAATCAATATACCATTTAACAAATTTATGGTTATCCGAATATATAACATAACAAGTAAGGAAGGGCTAAGTTCGAGTAGAACCGAATATTTCATACCCTTGCAACTTGCAATGATTAAAGCCGGGGTAATACCTTTAGGTACATAAGACTTGTTAGTTTTATGGGGTCTAGAGCGAGTTTTCCCACAATTTTATTAATTATAAGCACAAAAATGCACCGTTTTTATAAAAACACGATCTCTCAATTTTATTAAGGTAGCTAACATATTGAACGATATATGCGGTATAAAATCACCTGGAAGTTCAAAAATATTAATATTATGTACATATGTGGCGGCTAAAACTACGAGTATCAGGAAAGGATTCTCTTTAAATGTCAATTATACATATGTCTAACATATTGAATGATATTTTCCAAATATTCGGTAATCAGGCCTTGGAACAGTTTTTGTTCCATTAACAAAATTGTTGGTTATATGGTGGCATATTTCGAAGACATTATTTGTGCAAAGTTTGATACCGTTAAATTAATTGTTTCTTCATGTGTATACAGAAAAGTGAAAGAATCAGATTGTATTTAAAAGGAGAAGTAGGAACGCTGTAGTCCGATTTCACTCATATTCACTATGTAACATATTAATGCCAGTAGAATGTCACACATTGAACTTGGTTGAAACCTATCAAGCGGGTCTCGAGTTACGTGTTGAAAACTATTATTATAATTAAATAATATATTTTAGTTTACTTCTGCATACTAAAAACACAAAAAAAGTCAGACTGAAAAAAAAAACCCGAACAAACGAAAGCAACCGAAAAAATTTTAAGAAAATAGGTTTGCGAGGTCACGTGGGTACAAGCAAAAATATACATTGTTATGAATAAAACACGCTTTCGTTTTTTCATTGTTATATGCCCAATATATGCGTCAATCCGGAATTCGATAATTTTTATTTAGGTATATGGGGTCTAAGGGAAGTATTGGTCCGATTCAACCCATTTTTTATATTCAAACATATCATCACATATTGACCAACATTTCCGATCATAAGTCAACCTTAGGAACCGGAGTCTAAATATTCGGTCCCTAGGGACAGTTTTTATTTGATTTGAACCATTTTTGATCATAAGGTTGAATCACACTAAAGACATTTTAACGTTATATTATATTAATTGCTTCTTGATTTGTGTATTGGAAACTGAACGAATCTAGTAAAATTTAAAATTGTGCTATATGGGAACCAGGCACGGTTATTGTCGGATTTCGCCCATTTTCACATTATGACATAAGAATGAAAGGAATGCCATTCACTAATTTTGTCCAAATCGGTTGGTCGGTTCCCAGGATAATGGATTTCAGCAAAAAGTAGGCGGTATCACGCCCAAATTTTATGTCCCTAGCGTGTTTAGTTATGGATTTATCGGGCTTTTAGAAGTTTTTAATAGTACTGTTATATGGGGAGTGGGGGGGATTATACTCCGATTTCCGAATTGAACTTAGCAAATTTGGTTGTTGTAGCTTAAGAGGTTTAATAGATATGTACATTAAACTTGTTAGAGGCGCCGTCCCGCCCATTTTATCAAAAAAATTTGCCCACTGGTGTTCCTTGCTACTGCGATCATCTATACCAAGTTACAGCTTTATATCTTAATTTAGTGCTTAGTTATGGCACTTTATATGTTTTTGGTTAATAGCGATTACGCCCATCTACCAACTCGAAATTTTTTTAGGGAAGAATTTAGTATACCGTCCCAGGATATCAAGAATAAAAAGTTTTGGTCGGATAGAGGAGATTATCCTGATCAGGGATATATATGGTTATAGCCGCAGGAAGCTTATAGTTTCCGAGTTATTCGCGTTTAAAGTTTAAAATTTGCAATATATTATTTACGTATTTTCGATATATAAAATTAATTTTGCACTTATATTTTTGAATTTTATATACACTAACACAGCACTTATTCATTTGTACACATTTATTTTATATACTATAGTGCAAAAATTGGTTTTAATATGCATTTCAATTAATGTTGAATTATTATTATTTTGGAATAACAAATAAATTACAAATTGTCAAACAATCAGTGTTACCCTATTGACATCATTTGTAAAAATAAATTTGTCGAATAATCAGTGTTACCATACTAACCTAACCTAACTAACATACCCTCTATGACATTGCTACTTCTTTGCGTAGAGCTCCTTTTTGCGTGGGTGGCCTTCGGCCCCGCTTCAAAACAATAACCCTAGTCGGTCCAACACCGGGGTGTATCGAACTTTTTCGCGTAGAACACTTTTTTGCGTGCAAAATAACTAAAAGAAATAAAATAAAGAGATTATACCCCAAATAAGAGAATAAAAAACATAAAATATAAAGGGAAAATTTTTTTAATTTAATAAAACAAATGTGTATTAAGGCTTGCATACAAATTTTATTGCCTCTAACAATTTTACAAAAGGATCTTCGTGTTTGTTGGCCACATTTTTCCGCCAAACATACTCAACAATTAAATTCCCGAAGTTTTCGGGATTATTGTGATTGTCCCTCGCAAAAAACCTTTTAATTACATACCACTGGGAATCTATACGCTGCGTATGTTTTCCATCTGCAGCCACAAATGGATTGTCCTGATCGCTATGATTTACTTTTCGGTGCTCATACCCGTGATTCACCAAACCATCGTACGCCTTCCAGCAATCCGTGCTTATTATAGTTCCTGGCGCAACCTGCTTCCTAATCATGGGTATGAGCACCTCCGCACACCTAACATTTCCTGGGCATACCTCCAGCCGCAGGTCGTCGCTCCCATCCTCAACAATCCTCAATACCCAGCGACCTTCCACGCTCCTGCCTAAAATGAGAAGAGCATATATGTAAGTAATTACCTAATAATGTATATTTTTAACCTTACCTTTATTGAATTTCCTCTTCCCGAATTTGCTTTCATTAATTTCAACGTTTTTGCCAGGGCCACCAATTTTACCCACCGCCTCCTGATGTTCCACTTGGTATAAAACTACTGCTTCGCGACAGTAGTTATACCAGTCACATATGGTGGCGCTAGATAATATCGGTTCCCTGACAATGCTGTTTTTCCTAACTACCTCGTGCGACCAGTGCGATGCGAAGCAAAACATTTGATAAAAAACTTGTGGCAACGGTATTCTCACGTTTTCCAACCAGGTGCCCATGGATCGAGATATCGCCGAACGCATTCGGAAAGATCCTTTTCGGCACCTAAACGTACCGACGGTGCTATTTCCCATCACACAGGGCACCATCGGCAGTCTACGCACCCTGCAAGTCCTTCCTTTAGGAATAAGACCCTCCTCTTCGCAAAAAGATATGCAGCTCTCCCTCGTTTGGAAAGTGTGAAATATTTTGGCAATATTCCACATTTCCTTCACCTCCGACACGCTCAATTTGTTCGTTCTATGAATAGTCGCTTGTTCTTTCAGATCTACATATAATTGTAACGAAGTATTAGAAACATGATTAAGATATTATTTTCAATATTTAATTTATCATACCTGATGAATAATTTGCCATTTTCTTCAAAAATATTTGAGTAATTCGAATAAAAAGTGTATTGAATACGTCCACACAATGACAAAAAAAGCAAAGGTACTTTGCTTTAAAAGGGGCAGTACTTATATCCGTTAGATCGCATTGATGTTAGAGTGGTTGTTATGCCCTCTACGACTCGACCTCTTTTTGAGTGGGCGGCCTTCGGCCGCGCTTCAAAAAAAATAACCCTGGTCGGTACAACACAGGGGTGTATTAAATTTTTTTCGCGTGGAACTCCTTTTTGCGTGGGCGGCCTTCGGCCCCGCTTCAAAAAAAAAATAACCCTGGTCGGTTAAACACCGGGTGTATACATTTTTTTTTTTCCCGTAGAACTAATTTTTACATTGGCGGCCTTCGGGCCGCTTAAATTTTTAATATATTTTTGTAATGTTTATCAACGATTATGTTTCCTGTGTTTAGGGTATAATATTTCCTTATATTTTTTTTTGTTTTAGTTTGTAAAATATTTTAGTATGGAAACACTGATTACTTGACAAATTTACAAATTTATTTTTACAAATGATGTCGATAAGGTAACACTGATTACTTGACAGTTTGTAATTTATTTGTTATTCTAAAATAATAATAATTCAGCTGAAATTGAATTTGCACTATCTATATATATAAAAATGAAATGAATTAAAAATGAGCCGCCAGGGTTATGTTGCGCCGGGGGAAAGGTTAGTTGCCAGAATTGCTTCCACTACCACAGCCATTGTTCCAGCTGCTTTACGGTGAATCTCCTCACTCGAGCCATTTCTTAAAGCACACTAAAATGTACAACGATTGTTTTCAAATGACGTCGTTTGGCGGTGAAATTGTAAATGAACAAAACTACAATCTAACGTTTAAGGTATTTTTGCCAAACAATATTCGACAGAAACTACAGAGCTTTCCTCCAATTATACAGGTTCATGGGCAAATTTTTCATCTCGCTGGATCGCTGTTGCGGCATCCAGATCAAGAACACAAATATCTCCAAATTTACTTTCTGGGAGATTCACATGATGAAGTAAATCGGCGTTGTGCTATCTTCAATACAACGAAAAGAGAAATAATCGAACAATTGCAGCAAATGTTACACGAACACAATGGGCTCATTAAACTGTTTACGATTTCGTTGGAACGTATGCCAACAGATGATCATAGTAAAGGGTGATTTTTTAAGAGCTTGATAACTTTTTTAAAAAAAAAAACGCATAAAATTTGCAAAATCTCATCGGTTCTTTATTTGAAACGTTAGATTGGTTCATGACATTTACTTTTTGAAGATAATTTCATTTAAATGTTGACCGCGGCTGCGTCTTAGGTGGTCCATTCGGAAAGTCCAATTTTGGGCAACTTTTTCGAGCATTTCGGCCGGAATAGCCCGAATTTCTTCGGAAATGTTGTCTTCCAAAGCTGGAATAGTTGCTGGCTTATTTCTGTAGACTTTAGACTTGACGTAGCCCCACAAAAAATAGTCTAAAGGCGTTAAATCGCATGATCTTGGTGGCCAACTTACGGTCCATTTCTTGAGATGAATTGGTGGGTTCCGGGGAACTTTTTTTTTCCCTAGAAAATGGCATACATTGGGGGCCCTTGGTGGCTTACCCATTTTTGAAATTTTAATTTTTAAAACCCGAATTTTTCCGGGGGGTTTTTTTCCATTTTTTTTGTTAAAAAATTTAGTTTGTTAGAAAAATTTCGAATTTTTTTTACGATGTCGATTCACCGTTACTTGCGTTTGTAATTAGCATCTTTGAAAAAAAAAACAGTTTAAAAATTTAAATTTGCCCCTATCTAAAATACCATAAAAAGTGCATTAATTTGAGCCCCCAGGGTTAGTTCGCGGGGGAAAGGTTTTGGTTGCTTTCACCCCAAATTGCCAGCTCTTTACGGTAATTTACTAGCCTTTTCAAACCACTAAAATGACAACATTTTTTAAAATGGACGTCGGACGGTGAAATTAACATGAAAAAAAACCAATCAATTTTGGATTTTTGCCAAAAAATTCAAGAAACTACAAGCTTTCCTCCATTAAAAGGGTTCTAAATTTTCTTTGCTGGATCTTTTCAAGCATACTAAAAGCACTTTCCTTTTTTTTGGGAGACCATGTGAAGAACATCGGCGTTGTGATCTTCAAAAAACAAAAAAAACTGAAAAATTGAAAATTTTCCTAACCTCTCAAAAAATTTTCAACCCCGTTAAAATTTTCATACAAGCGGACAAAAGACCAACAGGGACACATGAAAGACAGTTGTTGTTGTTGGAGAAAATTTGCAGTCGTGTGATATTGTCATCAAACGTAGAAATCAAAAGGCACTAAAATGGATAAGTGAGACACATCGGTCTTACGACGCAATGCAATATCCGCTCATGTTCTGCCTTGGAGAAGACGGATATCACTTAGGATATAAGATGATAAATCCGATGAATGGTTAATAAAAAAAAGTTTTTGTTTGCTACTTCATATAGGTAATTTAAGTTTTTAGGTGTCGAGACAAATAAAAAAGTCAGTTCAATGAAGTTTTACGCATATCGAATGATGATTCGCCAAAACTATGACAACCACTTACTGAGATATGGGCGGTTATTTTAACAGTATGCAGTTGACATGTACGTTAAAGTTGAAACAGAACGACTTAATTACATGCGATACCATCAGTCGAAGTTGCGATCTGAAGAGTATATTCACTTAAGAGATGTAATGAATGGTGATGCGGATATTACAGATATTGGTCGACTCTATATTTTGCCATCGACATATATTGGCAGTCCTAGACACATGCATGAGTACTCCCAGGATGCGATGACTTACGTGCGCAATTATGGACGGCCGGATTTGTTTGTTACATTTACTTGCAATCCAAAATGGCCAGACAATACGAATCTATTGCATCCCGGTCAATCACCAAGCGATCGCCACGACGTTACAGCACGCATATTTAAACAAAAACTCAGATGTTTGATGACTTTATTACGAAACAACGTATATATGGCACTGTTCGATGCTGGATGTACTCAGTGAAGTGGCAGAAGAGAGGTTTGCCCCAACCACACATTCTTCTTTGAATGGTGGAGAAAATTACACCTGATCAAATTGATGACATCATTTCCGCAGAAATTCCTGATGTTGAAATAGATCCAGAGTTGCACGAAGTGGTAATGGCCAATATGGTTCATGGGCCATGCGGAGAACACGCTTCATCTTCGGTTTGTATGTCGGACAGTAAATGCAAAAAACGCTATCCCCGTGCTTTTATTTCGGAAACTCAAACTGGAAACGACGGATACCCTCTCTATCGGCGTCGCTCACCCGCTGACAATGGCAGAACGTTCATCACTCAATTGAAAGGAAAGAATTTCGTGGTTAATAACACATGGATCGTTCCATATTCACCAATTTTGTCTAAGGCATTCAAAACACATATAAATGTTGCGTATTGCAGTTCAATAAAATCAATTAAGTATGTTTGCAAATATGTCACCAAAAGAAGCGATATGGCGGTTATTTGCGTTGAACGAAATTAACAAATTTACAAATTAACAAATTTCAAATGGGCAGATATGTGAACTGCAATGAAGCAATCTGGAGAATATTTTCATTTGCAATTCAGCTCATATGGAGAATGGCCAGCGAGTTTATTTCAACGCAGAGAACATAGTACAGCGAACGGAAATACCACCAGCAATCACTTTAACAAGTTTCTTTGCAACTTGCGCCAGTGATCCGTTCGCGCGAACATTGCTTTACTCGGAGATGCCTCGGTATTACACATGGAATGCATCGTCGAAGAAATAGTTGCGCAGGAAGAACGGCCATACGGTAGATGGTTTTTGCAAGGGGCTTTTTCAACTGATGCATTGGGAAGAATTTACACAATACATCCAAAGAACGATGATTGCTTTTACCCACGTTTGCTTTTGATTAATGTACGCGGTTCAACTTCATTTGAATCATTGAGGACTGTAGATGATACCATTTGTGCAACATTTCGAGAAGCATGTCAACAATTGCAATTGCTTGAACACGACAGTCACTGGAATCAAACGCTAGCGGATACAATAGCTTCTTCGCCAGCCACTGCAGTTCGTACACTTTTCGCTATTATAATTTCGACATGTCAGCCTTCAAACCCGCGTCTATGGCAGAAGATATATTGCCTGTGATTAGCGACGAGAAATGTCGACTTACAAATGAACGCTGACATCTACAATGAAGCATTAGTCCTTATTGAAAATTTATGTTTACTTATGAGTGGAAAACTATTGATTGGAGTTCATATGCCGGCACCAAGTCGCCAAACAAGGGTGTTTTGGGGAGTCGCGAATTGGAAAGCGAGCGTGCTTACGAAATAACTCACTTGCAAAAACAAGAAAAAAAAACCAAAATAAAAATTTTCCCAAAAAAGGGTTTTTTGGGGGGAATGGAAAACAGCCAAAAAGCCAAGGGGGTTGTTTTTTCAATTTCCCAAAAAACCTTAATTAAAATTGCTTTTAAGAAAATTTTTGTTTGGAAACGGTGGCAAAATTTTTCTCCCCCGAAATTTTCGCCCCCGGCCCCCCGGGAAAAACCTGGGCAAAACCGGGGGTTCCTTTTTTGCCCTTTTTAAAATAAAACCCTAAAGGCAAACCCATAGATCCTTGCAGTGGATTAATATCGATTCCAACTACGATTTGCCAATTCACATCTAATAAATATGAACTAAACAGTAGTGTATATCCAAATATTGCTCAAAATTATGGTAACTACGAATGGTTAAGCACGTGCGCAATTTTAGCAGCAAAAAATATGGATGTCAACGACTTGAATTGGACGATTCAAAATCGAATTCCGGGAGATCTGCGGTCATATAAATCAATCGATCGCGTTGAAAGTGAAGACGAGGTAGTAAATTACCCAGTGGAGTTCTTAAACTCTTTGATGCCGCCTGGAACGCCGCCTCAGAATTTGCTTCTCAAAGTTGGGTCTGTAGTTATTATGTTACGGAATCTTCATGCTCCCAAACTGTGCAATGGTATTCGACTGATTGTGACCAAGCTAATGGACAATTTAATAGTGGCAAGCATTTTGAAAGGCCCGTTCAAGGGATCCATTAACTTCAACAGATTTGCCATTCCAATTCAGACGCTTTTCAGTTCCCAGTGAAACTTGCATTTGCGATGACAAAAAACAAGTCACAAGGGCAGTCGCTGGAAGTATGCGGCATAAATTTAGAAATGTCTTGCTTTTCACATGACCAGCTCTATGTGGCGTGTTCCCTTGTTGGAAAACCTTCCTCACTGTTTATTTACGCCGCGGAACAGAAAACCAAAAATATCGTGTACCGTGCAGCACTAAACTAAATATGTACTAAAATTATATATTTTCGAGACTCGATTAAAACTATAAAATTTAATGATAATAGTACAAACTTAATTTTATTAAATTGTCAACAAATCCTGGACACGATGTGTCAGCATTTTTGAAAAGAGTAGCATTTTTCAAGCAATTAAATTCAAAAAGCATTAATGTACCCTCGAAAAAAATGTTAACAGGCAGGTTCTGGCAAGTCACTTCCGAGTAAAATTTGTAAAAATTTTGTCAAATTAGGTACGGAAGGTATTTTCCACAAAATTTCACTCGGAAGTAAATTGCAGAACCTGCCTGTATGTCATGTTTTTTTATTTAAATTTTTTTATCAAAAACAGTTCAAAAAACTCAGCAATAATTTTTTCTTCACTATTTTTCAATATTGGGAATTTGTCAAAGACACAAAAGGCGGTATTTAAAGTATACACAATGAAATAAGGACAAATCGTTCATATTTTATTAAAACCAATAACGGTGTAATTTTTTAAATGAAAAAAAAAAAAAAATCTATTATGGGCAGAACGAAGTTTGCCGGGTCAGCTAGTAATATATAAAATAAATGTGTGCAAATGAATAAGTGATGTGTTAGTGTATATAAAATTGGAAAATATAAGTGCAAAATAATTTTATATATCGAAAATATGAAAATATAATATTAAAAATTTTATACTTTAAACGCGAATAACTCGGAAACTATAAGCTGCCTGCGGTTATAACATATATATTCGAGATTTGGATAATCTCCTCTATCCGACCATACCCGTTTAATTCCGAAATTCTGGGATGGTATACTAAAGCCGACCCTTTTTTTATACCTACATACCAAACTTCATCAAGATATCGCAATTTTATCTCAAGTTACAGCTCGTATGGGTGAACAGACAGACAAATAGTCAACCGATTTTCAACAACCTATATTTATCTCCATTAGTTTTAGGTGATACGTGCAACCGTTAGGTGAACAAAACTATAATCAGAGATGAAGAGATGCCCAACTCTTCTGTCACTAGAAATGTGAGAACCGCTCACCTATCGAACTATTTAAATCTTTTTAAAGTATATTAGAATAACTGGCTTTTGACCTTTCAATACCCAATAAAAGGATTTAAGCCTGTTAGCTCTCAATCATTACATGTTTTTAATAATTTTCCATTGAAAATAATACTACGATGCTTCAAATTACAAAACGTTTCATCAAATACCTTTAATTTCACAAACTTATTTAATTTTCATTGTTTTACATTTTACGCCTTGAACGACGCAAAAAAACCCTCCGTTTACATATTTTTTTGGTAAGATTTCAATCTGGCCATCGCTCGTTTCCAATTGATAAACGTCAAAACCTACTGAACTCGAATAGCTGTCAAAGTTCAGTAGGTTTTCACGTTTAGCAATTGCTTCCAGTGAGAGAGGAGTTGGACATCTCTTTATCTCTGATTGAAAATGTTATAAAAACGCTTATTTTAAGGCGCTCTCACACCGGAAAAAGTTGGACATCCTATTGAAAATTATTAATCAATGTACCATATGTATATACAACTAGTCTAAACCCGCGGTTCCGCTCCGTTTACATATCTTTTTTGGTAAGATTTCAATCTGGCCATTGCTCGTTTACAATTGATAAACGTCAAAACCTACTGAACTCGAATAGCTGTCAAAGTTCAGTAGGTTTTCACGTTTAGCAATTGCTTCCAGTGAGAGAGGAGTTGGACATCTCTTTATCTCTGATTGAAAATGTTATAAAAACGCTTATTTTAAGGCGCTCTCACACCGGAAAAAGTTGGACATCCTATTGAAAATTATTAATCAATGTACCATATGTATATACAACTAGTCTAAACCCGCGGTTCCGCTCGCTCTTTGTTGTCAAGTATATAATTTATAGTGATAAAAATATAATGGAATAGTTAAATTGGCAATCTACATTTTTATAGACATGGTAAATAACTTAAGGAATAGTGCATATTAAACTAATTATGATGTAACAGCGTATTAAGAAATTTATCACAGTGTCTGTAACTGCATTGTATATCGTAACATGCGTATGCAGGAGTCGAGCAGAAGAGGGCGCGTCTTACGCCCTGTGTCTAATCGTATGGTAATTTTTTGTCCAACATTCATCGAATTGTTTATAAAATCGACGGCTAAGACCCAGTCATAAATTGCGAAATCGAGGGTGATTTAACACCACCTTTAGGACCTTCTCCATGACTAAAGGAATACCCGTGCAAATTTGCTGCGGTTCGGGCATAATGCACGAACATACAAAAAAGACGTTTACTTTTTATATATAAGAAGATAAAACAGAAAATAATTTTTTTGGACATTTGGTACTTTATTGTTGGTAATCATACTAACCTACAGAATAATTATTCGATTTAAAAGTGGGGGAATTAACGCTACAAATTCCTAACAGTATTTACGCATTAAATAGACAATAAATATGTATATAATTGCTTATTAAACGAGTGTGTCATTGGCATGTTAACAATTAGGAAGCAGTCATCGGTCATCCGTTATGGTTATGGTTGAATTAGAATTAATCATCTAACACCTAAGCTCTAAACTTCCTAGTGAGTGTGAGATGAAGTTTTGTAAAAAATAATTAAATAAAAAGATAATACACAGAGAAGTTACAGATTTTAGTTTTTACGAAATTACTAGAATTACACTTGTCCTTATTAAAACCCTCCGCGTACGCATAAAAAATAATTCGCATATGATTTGTACCCATAATGATTGTAATCTGTATAAACTGGTTGCAAGAGTATAAAAGTATTTATGGTACTATAACACAGAGCCGCTCAAAATAATGCGCAATTTATTTACCAACGGATACAACCACACATTTGATATCTCCTAGCGTATGATTGTGGGCGTGCGCTTGCTTAGTACACTGAGTGAAATTGTGCTATTTGTTTATTTTGTTATTAATAATTTAGAAAAAAATAAAAAATTATGGTTTTTGATTAAAAAAGCAATTAAGAACAACAATTATAACAACAAAAACAGTAAATACCTTTGTTAATTTTTTTAAACTTTCCATGATTTTTTCCATATCGACTTCAAGATCGTAAGTTTTGATTCTCATTAAGTCCTCTATATGCTTATTCGAAACTGAATTTCTGTACTTCGAGTGAAGAAATTTAAGCGAAGAAAACGCAGCTTCTCAATTATAAGTCGACCCAAACATTAAGTATAACTTGTATACATCATTTTCAATTTTTGGATACAACTGTGAATTAATTTTCCTCCAAAATTCCTTACCCACGCCTAGAGGTAAGTTAGAATCATTTCCCCGTTCTAAGTATTTCTTCATGAAAATTATCATCTTGTTCTTCGATAATGCAATTTATAGGATCATTATGGAGAGAGTTGCTGAATTTTATTGAAATCTTGAAACCTTGTATTAAAATTTGTTAAAATCGATTCTAAGACTACCACATATTTAAGTAGTTTCTTTTGATATTTATGGTCCATTATTATCTCACAGGTTCTTGGTAAGCTTAGCATATTTTCATTTTTTAATTGCTCTATTATTATTTTAGTTTTCCTTTCAAATTGGCGAACATATGCAATTAAGTCAAAAATATTCTTATTTTTGCTTTGCAAATGGAGATTTAACTCATTAACAATTGCCGTTACATCGCAAAGAAAGGCTAAATCTGATAAAAAAAAATCTTTATACCCCATTTTATTCCCCAATTCTAATAACTCAGGGTTATTGCCGTCCTGAAGAAAAATCTTGACTTCATCCTTTAAATTTAGGAGTCTTTCTTTGCATTTGCCACGACTTAGCCATCGAACCTCTGTTTACATTAGCAAATCGCCATAACCTGCAGACATTTCGTCCAACAATATTTTAAATTGTCTATGACGAAGGGCTCGGTGTCCCCTCTAATTTTATTTATAATATTGACAGCCGTCTCCATTGCATTTACCATATTTAATTGTTTTTCAAACAGGTTGCTGATGTATAATGCAGTGAAATGTGGCAACATTAATATTATTTTTTCAAAGAAACTCTACTAGACCAATATTTTACCCAACCATAACTCCCGCACCATCAGTGCAGACCGAACTCAGCTTCTTTGAATGAACAGTAGAAAAAACATGTTCTGTAACTGCATCGAAAATAAGTTTTCCAGTTACATTACCATGAAAGGGAACAAGAGAAAGCATTTTTTCAAATGTTTCTAAATTTTCGTTTACCGATTTTACGCAAATAATTAGTTGACTTGTGTTTTTAATGTCCGTTATTTCATCTAAAGAAATAGAAAAATAAAAGCAATTTTGGAGTCTTTCTCGGGTACAGGCAAATATGTACGAACTAATTTTTTCAGTTCGCCGAGTTATGGTTGGGCGAGATAATGGAGTGGCCTCTAAAATTTTACAGACCTCCTTCCCAGTTTCGCCAAAACAGCTAAAAAATTCAATGCCCACATCTTTAAAGAAGACCCCATCATCAAATGGACGCCCTTTTTTTGCTAAATACATAGCTACAATGTAAGAAGATTTTTGTAATTGAACCGTTTTATTATAATCATCATCATCAGCAACAGCATCATCATCACCAGCAGCAACATCATCAACAACAGCAACATCGTCAACAACAACAACATCATCAACAACAGCAGCATCATCAACGACAGCAACATTATCAACAACGGAAACATCATCAAAATAAAATTTTACGTAAAACAGGGCTTTTAAATCATACAGAATACGTGTCCGTTCGTCACCTGAAATGAGGTGAAATCGAGTGTGACAATTCATTTAATGTCTTTCTAAATTAAATTTCAGTTTTGTTTGCACTATTTTATAGCAAATAACGCATTACGCTTCGCCATCTCTATTTTCAAGGAAAAAGAAATTGTACAGCCATTCTTTATTGAACATTTTGAAGGTTTTTTTGCAAGTGTGCATGATAAAAAAATATTGCTATGTATGTGCGCACGTTCTTCTTTGCTCAACTGCTGAATAGCAACTGAAAGTAAAAGCATTGCTTCGCATGTGCCGAATTCAGAAATCTAAGCTTAGTCGTTTTTGACCAGGGATAATGGGATGCTCAACTTATTCCAGTGTGAGAGCGCATCAAAATAAGCGTTTTTTATAACATTTTCTAATGTGGCCAGATCGAACAAAATAAGAATTTTTGGGCATTTAAATTAAAATGCCCAATTGCACTTTCCACACCACCCAGTAGGTATGCAAAACGACGCGTTACCGAATTTAGTTTTGGGTGCTCGGTTCTTATTTAGGCCTATATCACCCATTAATAAATTTATTTACATAAATCAACAAAACGATAAAAATTCATATAAAAAATATATAAAAATATCACAGTAATATATATATATATATATATACAAATGCCTACATTTACATCCCAAAGTTTAATTTTCCTTAAAAAAATTGCTTTCTTATTTTAGAGCGTCTTTATCTTAACTGTTTACAAATTTTTTCCTTTTTTATTTTCTATCGTAAGCTTAAGTTCGCTTATTGTAACCACTAAAAAATAAAAACAAAAAAAAATTGAAGCCTTAGGTGTGAAACACACAAAATTTTATTTTTAAAATTAGGGACAGAAAGGTATTTATTTAAAAATTTTGTTAAAAAATATATTCTAATTCTAATAAAACGGGCTAAAACTATTTTTGGGTCACAATTATCACAACCCAAAAAGGGCCTAACATCTTTCATTTTATTTAAAAGAATATCTCCTAATCCTATTTTATGACAATTACTGTCGAATTCTTCTAAAAATCTTGTTTATAAAATTTTTACAAATGCAAATTGTCTATTTGATTTTGATGCATGAAGATGAATTTGTCCGAAGGAATTTCATCTCCTAAATATGGTAAAGGTAGGGAACATGTGTGCAGTTTGAAAATTTTAAATAAAAAAAGCCGCAAAAGTAGCTAAACGCATTTTCTTTCAAAAAATTTATTTCTAAACTACTATCTAATGCGATTGATCTAACGAGAGAGTGTTCAGGCCGTGGTAAACCTTGAAAATCCTGCCAAGAAAGGTCATTCAATAGTGAATCATTACACACATTAAGTAGAACATTATTACTATGTTCCGAAATTACTGTAGCGTCAGGTTTTAAAGGTAGCTCACAGTTTCCTTTTGTTACGACGTTTACGTAACGTAAGCCCCACGATTTCGTAAACAAACTAGAGAACATATAGGGCGTTACTCTAGTACTTCCTCTGCTTCGAATCTGCCCAAAACAATGTTCTAAGCTGTCCTGACATAGTCGTCTCGTCTGCAAGTACGGAAAACCTGAGTGTCACAAAAATCGCCCAAATCGTCTTAAACTGTTAATATTTAACACCCGCCCTTTATAAAACTAAAATTATTGGTTGTGTTGCTTTCTAAATCGTCTACGACCCGAATAGTTTTTAAAACTTGTTCTGCCTCATTTAAAAACTCTAACTGTTCAGGGGAACCTACAAACACTTTTTAGTGGGTACAACAGCCTCAACGAAACTGCTATTTAAAATATCAAATAATTTATTAAAAAACTAAACGAATTTCGCGGTATTAATAAAGCTCCTACTATTCGAGCTTAAGGCTCCCGAGCTATATAGGGAAAACATATCAGAAGCGACCGTATTACTCAATACTTGAGACGCGAATTTAACCTTCATTTTTTGGAAGGTATTTGGATAAATATGAGCATCGGTTAATTTATGCGCACACCGATAACTCGACTTAGAGTCGGTTTCATAAAAGTGAACAATATCCGACCAACTTACCCGACTTTTTTTTAAAGAAAACCGTATTTTTTAAATTTTGTAAACAGTTACGACTACTTTTTATCAAATGGGGGCTATCGTAAAAAAAATACACTTCCTTGCCATTAAAATTAAAAAAGGCCGTGACGCTGAAACACCTAACAAATTAGCGAAATTCTAAAAATTGGTGCCCTGGTCGCAAACAAACTGGCAAGGAATTAGTCCTATATTTTGCAGTTGGGTAATGGCTTCAAGAATTTATTTCTTGAGGACATCCCCTTTGCAGGAACCTTTTACGAAAACATAAGCCAATGGGTGGGACCAAGGCTTTCCACCTATACCTTGCACCAGTAGAGTCATTGAAGTAGTTGCTAATCTAGAAGTGCGATTTTCATCGCCATAATCCTCAATACCTATCACCCTATCGAATTTCCTATCATACTGCAAATGACATTTCAGTGACATTTCATCACATGAAACCGACACGAACTTTTGTTCGAAAATGAATCCCCTACTTTTAATCTCTAACGATTTTATGCTACTTTGGGTGCAACCTGGGAAACGGGGCCAGTCTGTAACAAAGTTTTCCGAAGTACTTTCGGATGGAAAATCTAATTGGTGCTTTAAGTGCCGATAAGCAACTGGCGATAGAAAAAATACACCCAAAGCTATCGTTTTCAAAAAATTGTCATATCGCTGACCATGGGTACGGCGATTACTATTTATAAAACTACTCCTAATGCAAGCACCTAACTGAGGAGAAACTTTGCTACAAACTAAAGAAAGATGGTCTGACTGTTCCCTCAATGAGTTATTCCTTAGCTGTTCCCTACATCTTTCTAATTCTGCGGCCATTTCAACTAACTGGGCCTTTAAACTTCTATTTTCCTGCTCTTTTTCATCTAACTTTACTTTCAAAATCCTATTCTCTTCCCTCAATTTCTTCTTCCTTTCTGTACCTGCGGTCAGACCCCTACCTGTTTGCGCGGCCATATCAAAATTAAAAGATACATCCTCCTCAAAAAATGGAAGAGGCTCTAAAATACCATCTTCAGTCTCATTTTCAACTTGGGGACCAAAATCTTCCAGACCCAATAAAATAGTATTTTTTAATTCAAAATTTGGGACATCAAATGTAGGCTCAACTTTTAAATTTATATCGGGAACGGCCACCGAACGCAATCGCTTTTCAAGGCGCATTTTTGCTTTGTTTCATCGGAAACACCTAAAAGGTTGAGCCAACATTTACGCCTATTAAAAGAAACAAAATAAAATACAAAAAGGTAAAAATTTAATTATAAAATATGTATAATAATAATAACTCTTTTCCCGACGCAATTGCTACAAAGGCAGCAAGTAAAAGAATCTGGAGCTACAAACGCACCGCTAGTCACTGACCAAGAAACCATAGAAGCATCCCGAACAAGGCCCTTAAACTGGCTATTAAATACAAACCCACCCCGTTTACGGAAGTTTATACGCGATGTTTACGAGAGGGAGTATTCCCTAAGATCTGGAAAAAACAGCGGCTAGTGCTTATACAAGAGCCAAATAAACCAGCAGGGGAGCCAGGCTCCTACCGACCACTATGTATGCTAGACACAATGGGGAAAATACTGAAGCGTATAATCTGTGTGCGGCTAGAGCAACACCTAGAAAGAGAGCCGCCGGGCTCAGCCGAACACCAACTCGAGAATCGAGTTTTCTTGTTAAATAATCGATTTTTAGAAATCGATCTTCAGTAGTCGAAGTCGATTAAGAATCGGTTCTTGACATTCGAAAAATCGATTGTTTTACGAGAAAACTCGATTCTCTAGTAGAATCGCAATCGAGTTTACCATCCCTACTGGCAGCCATCGCGTGCACATATAAAACCTCCGCACAATAACCACCACAAAAAAAAATGATTTTTTTTCATGTTATTTATATGGAAAACAGAAAATTTAAAAGAGGCACCTCTTAATATTAATATTAAGAGCTCATCTTTTGAGTGACTTTTTTTTTACACATTTCGAAAGTTTTGAGCCTGTTTTTCAGTTGAAAAAAAAAGGTTGCCTCGAAATAGCACACTCTATTGCACAATTGAAACACTGATTTTATCCAAATTTTTCACAAACTCACAAACACTTTTGCACTATTTAGTGTTTTTCACTCACCGTTCGAGGTCCGTTCCACTTTTTGGAAAACTAAATGTTGTTCCTCCCTCGTTGCAGCCAACAACACATTTCCTCTAACTGCTGGTTGTTTTCGGCATTTTGTCTATAAAATAAATTAGAAAAGTATTAAATAAATGCAAGTTTATTTAATAAAAGTTAAATATACTCACATCTTTCAACTTACGTTCTGTTTCGCCTTCGCTATTCTTCGAACTAATGGCCGTTACAAATGGAGACAAAAAAAATGAAAAATGTCTCCATTCGAATAATAATTTGGCGGTATTTTAAACTGGTCGTCCCTCTTTTCCAATTGCTAAACGTCAAAACCTCCTCAATCCAGTCAACTGTCAAAGTTTAGATGGTTTTGACGTTTAGCAATTATTCTCTCACTTCCAGTGAGAGAGGAGTTGGACTTCTCATTATCTCTGTTTTTGACGATCTTTTTTTTTGACGTTGGCAGAATTAGCGTCATAGCGTACATGTTTCGACTGCATTTGCTTGCCTATACTCCGAGTATAGGCATGAAAAATTGCGCATTATTTTGAGCGGCTCTGCTATAACAAAAGAAAGAAGCTACTATAAACAATGTTCCATTTATATATGTATCCATAGCTGTATATTCACTCCGGAGAATGAACGTCTAGCCGCAATCCGCATCAAAGCGAGGTTCTTCAACATATCGCTGATTTGCGCCCACGCCCCGACGGAAGAGAAGGACGATGTGACCAAAGATGCCTTTTATGAGTGCTTGGAGCGCACTTATGAGAGATGCTAACGCCACGACGTCAAAATCGCGATTGGCGACTTCAATGCCAGGGTGGGCAAAGAAGGTATCTTTGGCACTACGGTCGGTAGATTCAGCCTCCACGAGGAAACATCCCCAAATGGGCTGAGGCTGAACGACTTCGCCGTGGCCCGAAATATGGTTATCTGTAGTACTAGATTCCAGCCTAAGAAGATACATCAAGCTACCTGGCTGTCTCCGGATCGAAAAACCACCAACCAGATCGATCATGTTGTGATAGACGGAAGACACGTCTCCAGTGTTTTAGATGTGCGTGCGCTCCGAGGTCCTAACATCGACTCGGACCACTATATTGTTGCAGCCAAAATTCGCACCCGCCTCTGTGCAGCAAAAAACGCACGCCAACAAACACAAGGATAGTTCGACGTCGAGAAGCTGCAATCACAACAGACAGCCGAACGTTTTTCTATTCGGCTTGCACTCCTGCTCCCTGAGAGCACTCGTCAACAACTCGGTATAAGGGAACTGTGGGACAGCATTTCAAACTCCTTACGTAAAGCTGTAACCGAAACCATTGGTTTTCGGAAAGTGCAAAAGAACAGCTGCTACGACGAGGAGTGCCGTGTCGCAGCGGAGAGAAAACAGGCTGCCTACCTCGCAACGTTACGATCGACCACAACACGTGCGGGATGGGATAGATACCGAGAGTTGAAGAGGGAAGCGAGATGCATTTGTAGACAGAAAAAGAAAGAGGCCGAAATGCGTGAGTACGAAGAGCTTGATAAGCTGGCCGACAGGGGTAATGCTCGAAAATTCTACGAAAAGATGCGGCGGCTTACAGAAGGTTTCAAGACCGGAGCATACTCTTGTAGAACCCCCAAGGTGATCTAGCCACCGATGCCCAGAGCATACTTAAATTATGGAGGGAACACTTCTCCAGCCTGCTGAATGGCAGTGAACGCACAACACCAGGAGAAAGTGAACCCGATACCCCAATCGATGACGATGGAGCAGACGTTCATTTGCCCGACCATGAAAAAGTTCGAATATCAATTGCCCGCCTGAAAAACCACAAAGCGGCAGGGGCCGATGGATTGCCGGCCGAGCTATTCAAACACGGCGGCGAAGAGCTGATAAGGTGCATGCATCAGCTTCTTTGCAAAATATGGTCGGACGAAAGTATGCCCAACGATTGGAATTTAAGTGTGCTATGTCCAATCCACAAAAACGGAGACCCCTCAATCTGCGCCAACTACCGTGGGATTAGCCTCCTCAACATCGCATATAAGGTTCTGTCGAGCGTATTGTGTGAAAGATTAAAGCCCACCGTCAACAAACTGATTGGACCTTATCAGTGTGGCTTTAGACCTGGTAAATCAACAACCGACCAGATATTCACGATGCGCCAAATCTTGGAAAAGACCCGTGAAAGGAATCGACACACAAAACCTCTTCGTCGATTTCAAAGCCGCTTTCGACAGCACGAAAAGGAGCTGCCTTTATGCCGCGATGTCTGAATTTGGTATCCCCGCAAAACTAATACGGCCTTATAAGCTGACGTTGAGCAACACCAAAAGCTCCGTCAGAATCGGGAAGGACCTTTCCGAGCCGTTCGATACCAAACGAGGTTTCAGACAAGGCGATTCCCTATCGCGCGACTTTTTCAACCTGCTACCATCTTCTATAAGAGTGTACAACTGCTGGCGTATGCCGATGATATTGATATCATCGGCCTCAACACCCGCCAGAAATGGGTCTGGCAGTGAACGAGGGCAAGACGAAATATCTCCTGTCATCAAACAAACAGTCGTCGCACTCGCGACTTGGCACTCTCGTCACTGTGGCAGTCATAACTTTGAAGTTGTAGATAATTTCGTCTATCTTGGAACCAGCGTAAACACCACCAACAATGTCAGCCTAGAAATCCAACGCAGGATAACTCTTGCCAACAGGTGCTACTTCGGACTAAGTAGGCAATTGAGAAGCAAAGTCCTCTCTCGACAAACAAAAACCAAACTCTATAAGTCACTCATAATTCCCGTCCTGCTATATAGTGCAGAGGCTTGGACAATGTCAACAACGGATGAGTCGACGTTGCGAGTTTTCGAAAGGTTCAGAAAGATTTATGGTATGATTTATGGAATATCGCATTCGATGGAACAATGAGCTGTACGAGATATACGATGACATTGACATAGTTCAGCGAATTAAAAGACAGCGGCTACGCTGGCTAGGTCATGTTGTCCGGATGGATGAAAACACTCCAGCTCTGAAAGTATTCGACGCAGTACCCGCCGCGGGAAGCAGAGGAAGAGGAAGACCTCCACTTCGTTGGAAGGACCAAGTGGAGAAGGACCTGGCCGCGCTTGGAATATCCAATTGGCGCCACGTTGCGAAGAGAAGAAACGACTGGCACGCTGTTGTTGACTCGGCTATAATCGCGTAAGCAGTGTCTACGCCAGTAAAGAAGAAGAAGAAGCTGTATATTGTCGTTGACCGATGGCATTTTTATATTGTACGCTGCATCTGTGTTATTTCGAAGGCTTAATGACAGCTTAAGGGGCTATACCAGTATGACACTTTAAAAACAAAAAATTTTTTTTTGCTTTTTCGATAGTTTATATTTTCGAAAATATCCTGTGAAATCGGTAAGCTCATATCTTGAATAGTGTTTTGATGGCATCGTTCTAAAGAGCAACCGCTCGCAGCATGTATAAGTAAACGCGTTTTTCTCGAAACGACATTTTTCAAAATTGTTGACATCATGCCTCAACGAGAAATTAACCGATCTTTAAATTAAAACTGAGTATTGTTGAATACATTTACTATACAATGACCTAAGATATTTTTGGGTGTTTGAAAATTGTCAATTTGAAATTAAAAAAACGACCATTCTTTACCTAAAAATACGATGTTTTTTTTTCAAAATTACGCCATTTTGTTTATTTTTAATATTTTTCAAAGATCGTTGGTAATTGTATAGGAAATACCTTAAAGTTTAATTAACATTTCGAATTTTTTTGTTTCAGCTACTCACTCGTCCATAATCATGCCAGCAGTTGGGGCACTTATTTTTTGGCACTTCTGAAGATAGCACCGTTATTTTTCAATATTTTTTTTTTTAATAAAAATCTTAAAATATAGCTTATTACATCCAAAGAAGTTCGAAACATTCAATCGAGTACTTTTTCTTAAAAAAAATTCCGAAAACCGCATCAATTTTCATGCGTTACACTAGTATAGACCGTAAATGCGGTTCTGAATTAATCTTTTAGAGTTTCTGCAATGCTAGAAAATGCAAAAAGCCATTTTGGATCAGGATGTATCTCAGCAAGAAGAGAACTCTATCTCAAAATAAATTTGTAATATAAATAATCTAATTTCATTACAAGATAATAAAAAAATATATTTTTTTTTGTTTGAATTCTTTGTGGACGGCGTTTTTCCTGTCGCTTGGAGGTATCGAAATCTAATATAAACAGCGATGATCGCGGCTTAGGCAACATCCGACCTGAGTGCTTGTGGCGTTGGGCACTTATCGGAACTTGTCGAAGGCGTTTTATATAAACAACTGTTGTACGAAACAAAACGAAAGCAAAACGTAGATTCAGAGCAGTTGCAAAGTGTAATTTTTGTTACTTTCGTTGTTTTCCGATTGTGTAATACATTGTTGTCTATGACAAACCAACAGTTTGCACGAAATTTGAACATTTTTCCACCAACCTTTTTTATAAAAAATACACTTTCATGGACGACGTGGAATTAGTTCGAATGGTTGACTAGGCGGCCACATGAAAATTTTAATTAGCTCTGCTCTACTACCGCCCCCAATTTTTGCTACCGCTACGCCAGAGCAGAGCATAGCACTTAATTTTTGCCTATTGCTACAGCTATAGTTTTTTACCTAACAAAACTCCGACCTGAGAGCAGAGCACATTCTTTTACATTGTTTTGCAATGGCTATGCTACGGCTTCCGATAAAGTTAGAGCGGTGGCAATAGCAAAACGAAATGCTACGGGCGAAGCGTAACTTTTCAAACGATATCCACAATATGCAGCTTTTTGAATCATGAAAATATTATTTCTCGTTTGGTTTTTACACACATGTTTTAGAACCTTGTAAAACTGTGACATTCGACCGGTTTTTTCGCATAGGCACGTCTATTTCGCCCGGTATTAAAAGGGTTAACCACAACAGTCGCAAATAAAATCACTTAGTCTGCGATCCATTGAGTGTATGTATTTGAATAACCAAGTTAGTATTCATGAGTATGCGGAGTGGTTTTCAAAAAGAATGTCAATAAGCGTGATTCTGGTGAAGAACTAAACTAAGCACAACTGAGACTTCTAATATTTGCCATATTCATGTACATGAATAGTCAAAAAAAGCTTTTCGTATATCTTATCAAACTTCAACTCTTATTTTTTTATATTTATAATAATACAAGGTGTGTTCCAAAGTAAACAGTTTGAACCTTTATGTCGATTGGTACGTTAAAATCTTCTGTCTTTATCGATCGTCCAGTGAGAATTTCATGACATTTCATTGATTTGAAATGAGTTATTGCATTTTAAGTGTCAGTATGTTTATGTTATCGGTGCGAAAATGAGCTTCGAAAAAAGAGCCAACACTAAATTTTGTTTTAAAATTGGTAAAACGTTTACCGAAACATTTCAATTGATGAAACAAGTGTATGGCGATGATTGCCTATCCCGTAGCAAGCGCACGAGTGGTTTCAACGTTTTCAAAGTGGTCGTGAGGACATAAGTGGCGATCAACATGTGGGTTAACCAAAATTCGTGATCATCAGAAATTCCATCGAAACTGTGCGTAAATTCATCAAAAATCTCCAAAAACATCGATTTATCGCATTTTGACCGAACATTTGGGCTTACGAAAGGTGTGTACATGGTTTGTTCCGCACAAATTGACTGACGACCAAAAATTGCTCTAATCGATCGACGCTTGTGACCGATTATTTGATCAAAAATCATATTTTACCCATTAACCACTCCCCGTATTCACCTGATATGGCACCTAGCGACTTCGGTCTTTTCGAATGGAAAGAGACTATTTGAATAAAATAAATTGAAAAAACTATTTGTTCTGTTTTTCAAAATAAACAAATATATACGATTTTGGTCGGCCAGTTTTTGCCATTTTTCCGCCGAGACATTATTCCATTAGTGTAAAACATTCACCAGTGCAAATCGAAGTTTCGAAATTTCCAGAACGGAAGCGAGCGGACCATTATTGTACTACACGTACCGAAACAGCATCGTCTCCGTAAACTTCAAAAATTTTATTGGTGGCTTGCGTGGATTTTTTCCCTTTTTCATACAAAAAATTCAAAATTGAACGAACTTCTTCATTAACTTCACTAATTTTTTAACAGCTGTAACTTTTTTTCAACTTCCGCGAATTTAATGCACGAATAATGCCTTGTATGCCAACTTATGATCAAAAATAAATCCAACAAGAACCTATCAAGCCCTACCTAGCTTTGTCTGTATGTCAAAAATGGATTGACGAATTTACCGGCCAGTGGTTAAGTTATCTCCATGAAAACGAAAGAGCGTGTTTTACTTATAAAAGTGTATCTTTCTGCTTCAAATAGACAAATTTGAGTGAAAACTTGGCCTAGGCTTTTATACTTGATATTAGGATTTTCGAACATCCGACTGATCTTACTCTATATGATTGTTTTTTTAGTATGTTGCATGTTAATAGTATGTAGGATGGGGAAATATATAAAGTCGGGTTAACACTACCCCATTCTCATATATTCATATCATGATTTTCGTTTTTCTAACAAATCTTATGTGACCTGGAGACGATAAAATAATTGCGTCAAACAATGCATATGTGTTAGTGATTTTCACTCGTGTTTGCCCGCAAATGATTAAATAAATACGTAAAACATCAGTTTTGTTTTGGCACGTGATTCTATTTTAACATTCAATAAACCATAAACCTAAATTTTATTCGTATATGCTACCGCTTTGAAATCTACACCGTAAATGAGCTCATGCTTGTCAAACATGAGTGGAGACGATCTAATTAGTGGCCGTCAAAGAGAAGTATCAAAAATTTTTGATTTTCATCAAACGGAGCCGACAACATGTCGGTGTAGCATACGTGTAGCCAGCGACAGCAAAATCACCAACAACGACGAAACCTTCAATTGTTTGAAGAAATTATCTGATTTTGAATTTTGATTTTGAAATAATTGTCAATATATAGTTCCAGCAATTAACCGGATAAAAGAAATTTGCAAGTTCGATGAAAATGTCGTTTTTGCTTATTTGGCGTGGACCACGGATTTGAAATTTTCAGGTAGACCTGAATCATCAGTTTCTACTATTGCGTCGTATGAAACTTGGAGACGTGCCCAAAAATTGTCAATAGATTAATTTTTTTTCTAGTACCGATTCAG
The DNA here is from genome assembly GCA_027475135.1 of Bactrocera correcta. NCBI lineage: Eukaryota > Metazoa > Arthropoda > Insecta > Diptera > Tephritidae > Bactrocera > Bactrocera correcta. The sequence goes on along the minus strand of CM050322.1, from coordinate 12,347,612 downwards.
AGTTGTCCTGAATCGGCGAAGATGCAAATCGAGTGCAGTATTTTATAAAGCTGACACTCTCAGAAATGAATTTAATATGCGAAATGTCTTCGCCACTTTTTTGCTTTGTAGCACCTTGCTTCGAGCGTGTGGCTCCCCCAGGTGCACATGGACTTTTGTCATTAGTAATCATTTTTGGAATTCTGCTTTAGATTCTTTTAAATCTGTGCTTATTCAGAGAACTTTAACTAATAAAATATATATGTATATTTTATTATAATAGAGAAATGTGGTACCGAAAACTCTTTCCAATAAATAAGAACTATTATTTCCAAAAAGGAATTTAAATGCGTTTATCGCTTTTATTGCTTGCGTGTTTTTTTTTATGGAAATATTTATTACGGTTTTATCCGTATGCCCTTGTATCAGCGCGCACTGAAACTAGGTCAAAATCCTGTGCAAACGTGTGGAAAAAGAAAATGCTCGGGAATCGCCAAATTGGACTTTCAGTATTTGTATGCATGTACAAATGTAATTAGTATGAAATAATTAATTTTTTCAACCAATGCTGTTTTATTCTCTGCACCGTTTAATTAATTTCTTAATTTGGCATGTAGATACATATATTATAGACGTGCGTACGCTCCGAGGTCCTAACATCGACTCTGACCACTATCTTTTTGCAGCCAAGATTCGCATTCGCCTCTGTGCAGCAAAAAACGCACGTCAACAAACACAAGGAAGGTTCGCCGTCGAGAAGCTGCAATCACAACAGACAGCGAACGATTTTCTACTCGGCTTGCAATCCTGCTCTCTGAGAGCACTCATAAACAACTCGATATAAGGGAACTGTGGGACGACATTTCAAACTCCTTAAGTACAGCTGCAACCGAAACCACTGGTTTTCGGAAAGTGCAAACGAACAGCTGCTACGACGAGGATTGCCGTGCCGCGGCGGAGAGAAAACAGGCTGCCTACGTTACGATCGACCACAACACGTGCGGGATGGGATAGATACCGAGAGTTGAAGAGGGAAGCGAGACGCATTTGCGGAAAGAAAAAGAAAGAGGCCGAAATGCGTGAGTGTGAAGAGCATGATAAGCTGGCCGACAAGGGTAATGCACCAAAATTTTACGAAAAAATGGGGCGGCTTATAGAAGGTTTCAAGACCGGAGCATACTCTTGTAGAACCCCCAAAGGTGATCTAGTCACCGATGCCCAGAGCATACTTAAATTATGGAGGGAACACTTCTCCAGCCTGCCGAATGGCAGTGAACGTACAACGCCAGGAGAAGGCGAACCCGATTCCCCAATCGAAGACGATGGAGTAGACGTTCCATTGCCCGACCAGGAAGAAGTTCGAATAGCAATTACCCGCCTGAAGAAAAACAAAGCGGCGGGGGCGGATGGACTGCCAGCCGAGCTATTCAAACACTGTGGCGAAGAGCTTGGAAAAGACCCGCAAAAGAAGAATCGATGTCGATTTTAAAGCTGCTTTCGACAGTACGAAAAGAGCTGCCTTTATGCCACGATGTCTGAATTTGGTATCCCCGCAAATCTAATACGGCTGTGTAAACTGACATTGAGTAACACCAACATCTCCGTCAGAATCGGGAAGGACCCTTCCGCGCCGTTCGATACCAAACGAGGGTGCAGACAAGGCAACTCCCTATAGTCCGACTTCTTCAATCTGCTTCTAGGGAAAATAGTTCGAGCTGCAGAACTCAATCGAGCAGATACAATCTTTTAAAAGAGTGTACTGCTGCTGACGTATGCCAATGACATTGACACCATCGGCCTCAACACCCGCCAGAAATGGGTCTGGCAGTGAACGAGGGCAAGACGAAATATCTCCTGTCATCAAACAAACAGTCGTCGCACTCGCGTCTTGGCACTCACGTCACTGTTGACAGTCATAACTTTGAAGCTGTAGATAACTTCGTCTATCTTGGAACTAGCGTAAACACCACAAATAATGTCAGCCTAGAAATCCAACCCAGGATAACTCTTGCCAACAGGTGCTACTTCGGACTGAGTAGGCAATTGAGAAGCAAAGTCCTCTCTCGATAAACAAAAAGCAAACTCTATGAGTCAGCCATAATTCCCGTCCTGCTATATGGTGCAGAGGCCTGGACGATGTCAACAAGGGATGAGTCGACGTTGCGAGTTTTCGAGAGAAAAATTCTTCGAAAGATTTATGGTCCTTTGCGCGTTGGCCACGGCGAATACCGCATTCGATGGAAAGATGAGCTGTACGAGATATACGACGACATTGACATAATTCAGCGAATTAAAAGACAGCGGCTACGCTGGCTAGGTCATGTTGTCCGGATGGACGAAAACACTCCAGTTTTGAAAGTATTCGACGCAGTAGCCGCCGGGGAAGCAGGGGAAGAAGAAGAGAAAGACCTCCACTCCGTTGGAAAGACCAAATGGAGAAGGATCTTGCTTCGCTTGGGATATCCATTTGGCGCGACGTAGCGAAAAGAAGGAACGACGGCGCGCTGTTGTTGACTCGGCTATAATCGCGTAAGCGGTGTCTTTGCCAATTAAGAAGAAGAAGAATATACATATATAAAGCATTTGTCGTGGTTAAGCCTTTTTTAAAATAAATTCCAAATCAAAGAATAATATAATCACAAGTGTTTCTACTCCCAAACAAGGAAAGTTTCAAAGCAAGTGGTAAGCAAGGGTGCAATAAACAGTGGTCCTTCGAGCCGCAAAGAACGGCGCTATTGAAAAAAGAAAACAGAAAATCAAATTCTGTGACATCAACACATATACCAAAAATTTCTAAAAACAAAAAGAGCGGTGAAGCTAACTAACAAAAATTGTTGCACAAAGTTTAAGTGAGGCGACGTATACATTCACGTATACAAAAATGTATTGCAAGAGAAATTGAAGTGCAGTCACAAATACATACATACAAATACAAAAAACAACAGTTGAAAACAGAAAACGCAAAGCGGTTCCGTACCGTGGCATCAAAATAAAAAAAAAAAAATGTATAGGAATACAACAAAATTTCTATGTCGCGTGTGAAACATATATACATAAACTCAATATTGTGCGAAAAAAACCCTAATGTGTAATTACTAAAACAACAAAACAAAACCCATATTCAAAAATATATATTCACAATTGAAGTGACAAAAATATTATAAAGTTTAAAGATTGTGTGGCAAAAGCCGAAAGTTAAAAAAAAAAGTTCCTTCCACAACCGGGCGCGAAAAAATGGGACAAATATCAAGTCAAAAAACAAAAATTTAGACAGACTAACCGGAGCGGTAATTGCAATTAAAAATATTTTAACTTATTATCAAAAAGAAAATATACGGTCAAATCAATCAAAAAATAATAATAAAAGACAAAACCAGCAGATACACACGTGTTGGTATTTCTAATTGTTCTCACATACATACATAAATCCAAAGGTCAAATCGGCATATTTTAGCGCAATACCTCTTTTTCCCTTGTTAAAACACAAGCAAGCAAGATTGCAAACGAAAAAAAAAACTTTTTCATATACAAAGGTCAGTAACCCTTCTCTCTTTCTTATTATCGCCCGTATATGCAAATATAAACTAACGACTTCGAAGCAATCAATAAAGTAGAAAGAAAAGAAGAACAACCTAATACCACATCTATTAGGAATACGAAGCAATAAATAAAATAGAAAGAAAACAAAACAAATTAATAGCACAACTACGGAATAAGGAAAACGAAACACTCGTTCGTTACTTCGTACATTGCGTATACAACAAAAATGTAAGATTATAATAAGGAAAACGAAATACGCGTTCGATATTCGATACGTTGTGTATACAAGAAACATAAAAACCGCTTTTCTTAAAGATAACAAACGTATTGATTTTTACCAGAAATACACTGGAAGAAATTTTCCTTTCTCATATTATCACTTTTCACCTATTATCTAAATGAACGGAGATTCTAATAAATCTAAATCGATACAATATCTGAAATACAAAAAAATATTTCTGAAGAATATAGCCCATTAACACCTGCTGAAGCTATACGCTCAAAGCTATGTGCTACAAAGAAAAAAAAAAAAAATCAAAGATATTTCCTAACGAAGTTTATTGCTGAGCTACTGAACTCGATTTTCATCTTCACCGATTTAAGACAAATCTGAATCGGTATTAGAAATCAAAAAAGAAAATCTAGGCAATTTCTGGACACGTCTCCAAGCTGCGTAAGACGCAATCGTAGAATCTGACGAATCAGATCTACCGGAAAATTTTAAATCCTTGGCTTGCTCCAAATACGAGAACTGTTTAGACCAGTACGAGGAAACGAGAGCTATGATCTCCGATCAATTGAGATTAATTAAAGCAATTGCACCTACTCCACAACCGAGAGTACAGGTGCCACAAATTCAAAGCCAAGAAGCGAGTTCAGGCATTAATCTTAAAGTGCCAGCATGGGATACAGAAATATTTCACGGAGGTTATGAACAATGGCTGTCCTTCCGGGACATGTTTACGGCCGTGTACATAAACCATCCTAAATTATCACAAGCGCAAAAATTGTATCACCTCAGATACAAAACCAAAGGTCAAGCAGGCGTAATAGTCAAACAGTTCAACAACAAATCACCATATTAATGAATTTACCAAAAATTCAGAAAGAAACAAGTAAATGGTTCATAAAACTTCAATCCACTGTTTCAAATTGTTTGTCGTTACTATCGACACAGAATATTCCCACAGACAATTGGGACCCCATACCGGTAAATATATGCTCCGCGGCATTACCAAAAAATCTTTGCTTTTGTGGGATCAATCGCTCTCATCATGAAGAAAGAAGATTTATTAACTACCCAATATGAATTTGCGGAAAGGGTAGATAACAAAACGGTCAGAACTAAAAACGTTCAACACGACTTAAATAGAAGTTTCATTAGACCCCAAGCTAGTAACGACAACAATTTAAACAGAAGCTTTTTTAAAAATCAATAGTTCACATCAGAACAATAAAAGCAAACGTCATGCGAACTGTGTAAAGGAGGGCACTCGCTAAAAGCTTGCGAAAAGTTTAAAAAACTTAATATCAATGAAAGGAACAACTTTGTCAGATCAAAAAGACTCTGTACAAAATGCTTGTTCCACTCACACAATACAAAATATTTATCCAATGAATTCCTTAATTCACAATTAGGAAAATTTTGGGAGTTAGAAGAACTCCCATCCATTACAATTACAACGCCAGAAGATCAGTATTGTGAAGACTTTTACAAAGCCACAACTACTAGATCAGGAAATGATCGGTATGTCGTACGACTACCATTTAAACAACAATTTCCAGATACACTCGCCATAGGTCACTCTCGCACCTCTGCAATACAGCAGTTTCTAAGTATGGAAAAAAACCTACCTAGAAAAGGTGAGCTCAAACAACATTATGATGGTGTCTTAGAAGAATACCTCCATTTAGATCACATGGAGGAAATAAGCCCATCCGAAAAATCATAAAAGGCAAATATCACTCATTCTACTTGCCACACCATGCAATAGTAAAGTCTGACAAAAAACCACAAAAGTTAGAGTTGTCTTTAATGCCTCCAGATTCACTAGCTCGGGGAATTCCCTCAATGATATTCTATTCACTGGACCCACACTTCAGCCAGATTTAATGCTCCTCATATTAAATTGGCGTATACTCGTATACAAATACGTTTTCAATGGGGATGTCGAAAGAATGTATCGACAAATAATCGTACATAAAGATGGTCAAAATTTTCATCGGATTATCTTTCGAAAATCTGCCAATAATGCACTACGCGACTTAAAACAGTAACCTTTGGCGTAAACTGTACCCCATATCTAGCAGAAGACACAAAGTCGGAATTTTCTCTGGCAACACAACTCTTAAAAACACAAACGTGTGTAGACGATATCCTGTCTGGGAGCCACAGACTCTCACAAGCATAAACACAACTGATAAAGGCCCTCAACGCCGCAGGGTTTCCTCAAAAAAAACACAGCTAATCACTAAAGTATCTTAAAGAATATACCAAACGATAACAATTTGGATACTAGACGGAACGGACTAGGACGAACACCTCTTCGCTTAGAAAAGTGGTCGCAGTTTGCTAATAATCTGAATAACTTCTCGCAGATACAAATTTCACGGGGGGTAAACTATTCTCCCGAATACAAAGTTCAACTAAACGACTTCTGCGATGCCTCTGAAAAGGCATATTGTGCCACGATCCATGTGCGCACACAAAGCGACACCGCAACCACAAGCCACTTACTAGCGGCAAAAGCAAAAGTCGCATCTCTAAAAACGATAAGTCTACCGCGACTTGAACTCTGGGGCTCTGTGCTACTAGCAAAGCTGGTTTCCATGGTGCAGACACACATAAACATGACAAAATGCAAATTATATCTATGGCCCGATTCCGAAATCGTTTTAGCCTGCTTCGAAAAGTCACCACACTCGTGGAAAACATATATTTCCAATTGAACCTCTCAAATACTTGACCTAGTAGGAGCAGCCACATGGCGACACGTAACCAGTGCCGACAATCCTGCTGATCTAGGTACAAGAGGGTGCAAATCCCCTGGATCACATCACCCTCTGGTGAAATGGCCCCCAATGGTTAACCGAATCCACAGATTCTTGGCCACAATCGACAATGCGCAACATATTCGCCCTAGAAAGTTATGTGCTCAAGTTCAAGTTCATTGCGATATATTGACACACCAAGACTTACAAAAGGCAAAGGTCGCGCTTATCGCATCAACCCAAACGCGCTACTTCAGTCGCGACATATCATTATTCAGAGATTCGAAGCCGATTGATAATAAGAGCTCTCTCTTAGATCTGAACCCATTTTTAGACACGACATGCTTCGTGCCAATGGTCGGCTCGCTAACTCAAGCCTGACTTACAACGAACGCCACCCCATCATAATACCTGAGAAGTCTCTTTTTGCCACATTACTCCCGAATTACATTTACCTGCACTATGCATAAGCAAAAAATGCGAACGCAGATTATGGCAGCACTTTCACCTGAACGCTACAATTTCGCTCTGCCTTTCACGACCACAGGTGTCGATTTTGCTGGGCCTTTTCAGTTAAGGTGTCCATGCAAAGATCTCCCACTGATAAACTTTTTTTTTATAGTAGGAGGAAGCATCGAAAGCCGGAGAGGGGAACTTTAATCCTGGGCCTTTTCAGTTAAGGTGTCCATGCTAAGATCTCCCACTGATAAACTTTTTTTTATAGTAGGAGGAAGCATCAAAAGCCGGAGTGCGGAACTTTAATCCGCTAAATCTGACCTACTTCCAACTAAGCCTCTCCCACGGAACCACCAGATAAGGTATTACTTCATGGGAGTGCCAAGACATTTTACGTCTCCTCTGTAACACGGACGGACTGCTGTAACTGTCTTAATGCACTCATGATGGAAGTTGCCGCTTCGCGAACAGCTGTCCACTTGTCAGTGGACTGACACATAAATGCAGTCCAATTTTCCACCATTAGGCTACCACCTAGTGCAGTTTATAACTTTTTCCTTATGTTTCGAAATCGAGGACAATGGGAAAACACGTGTTCACGCTCTTATGTTTATTGTCGGTATCCATACTGGAGCTGCATATAGTATAACTGAGATCATAGCTTTTGCGATAAGTAGTCGGCGGCTGGAGCGCACACAGCCTCTGTTTGCCATCATTCTTGATAAGGCGTTATAAATCTTATTTGCTTTATTTGCTATGTTTGCCAAGTGCTGCTTGAATTTTAGTTTGGAGTCCAATATTACCCCTAAACACTTCAACTGTGGTTGTGAAATAATTTCGCACTCTCCTATAGTGACAGTTAATTTTTCCTCAAATTTCCTGGTGCTTATGAGCAATATCACTGTTTTGTGCTCAGTAATGTCCAAACTCTAGGAATAAAACCATTGGCATAGACCATTTATGCGTTCATTAAATTTATTTTGTTGGTCATCAAGTTGTTTACCTACTGCTACTACTATAAGGTCGTCCGCGTATGCGATTAGCTTAACGTTTTTAGGCTGTGGAATTCTTAGCATCCCATAATAAACTAGATTTCATAAGAGAGGGCCAAAAACAGATCCTTGTGGTACTCCGCTGGTAATAGGGTAGCTCTTGATGCCTCCTGTGGTGTCGTGGATCAGCTTTCTATTTTTAAAATAACTCATAACGATATTTATGAGGTACTAAAGGGCGCGTATTCCATATAGGGCTTCGAATATATTTTCCCATTTAGCAGAGTTGAATACATTCTTCACATCCAGGGTGATCAGCGCACAATATTTTTTTGTGCCACCTTTCGATCTTTTGTCACTTACTGCTCTTTTCGCAGTGTCAACAACTTCTTTTAGTGCATCGATAGTAGACCTCTGTTTTCTAAAGCCGTATTGTCTTTCTGATAGTCCGCCGGCTTCCTGGATTGCAATCTCCAAGCGGTTTCTTATTATGCTTTCGTACAGTTTGCCCACTGTGTCGAGCATACACAGAGGTCGATACGAAGAAGGCCCATCTGGTGTTTTTTTTTTGGTTTTGGGATTAAAACCAGACGCTGGACTTTCCAGGGATCGGGAAACATCCCTTCTTTTATGCATGCGATGTACATTTTTGCAAAAGGAGTGGGCTTCGAAATTATGGCTACCTTGAGAGCTCTGTTTGGTATTCCGTCGATACCAGGCGCTTTGTTGTTTTTGATTTTTTTGGCTATGGCCAATTCTTCTGTAGCCAGTGGGGGTGATTCAGCAGCTTCGTTTCGTTGCTCAGCGTTAGTAATCGGTTCGTGCGTCGAAAATAATGCCTCGACGACTTTCTTCATGAACGGAGCACATTTGGGTTCCTACCGCTTATTTTTGAATTGGACATACAGATTTTATAAGCAGTCCCCCTGGGGTTTATATTCGCTTCTCTACAAATTTTTTCCAAAACAGTTTATTTTGCTTCGGGATATAGCTGACTTTAAGAGCTTTTTGTGGCTTTTAAAAGCTTTTTTGAAACGGTTTTCGTCGCTTTGATTGCTTTGTAGGCGACGTCGAGCTGCGTGACAGAGCTTTCTTAACGTGGCAATTTCTTCATTCCGCCAGTGTACAGGTCTTCGCTTATTGTGACATTTCGTCCTTCGCATTGTGGCGTCGCATGCTGCCACCAGTTCCTTTCGCAATGCCGTTACTAAGTAGACGCCACCTTCGCCTGGTGCTATTGCTGCACTCCAGGCTGTCTCAAAAACGTCAGTATCAAAATCTGTTTGCTTCCAGCTTCTTTTTCGTTTAGTTTTAATGCGTGAACGTTCCTGGACCGAGAGAACGAAACTTCTGCAATGATTGTCAAGTGGTCACTATATGTCAACATGTCTGACACCTCCCACTTAAAGTGTCTGCTAAGTGTGTCATTTGCAAACATCATGTCTATTATAGAGCCTTCAGTTCCTTTTTAATAGGTATTTTTGGTGTCACCATTAATAATTGTGAGGTTGGTTCGGCTCGGCAATTCTATAACCAGGCGCCCACGATGGTTTAAACATCTGCTACCCCAAGCAGTAGACCATGCACGTTGGCAATATTGCTAACTCAGTAAGGCGATATCAATGTTGCAAAGAGAGGACCTGTCATAACACTGCTACATTTACGCGCCATGTGGCCTGGATGGAAAAATCTGTAACAACGGATGTATTCTGAAAACCACGCTCCTTTTGTAACGCGTCGCAAATTTCTTCGGGGGTGGTTATATCGACAGGTCTTTGCAAATTATAGTGACGTTATGCGTTTTTTGCTGTATTACAGCCATTTCTCCAATCACTCCCTCTAGAGCGCTCTCGAACGAGTCGGCTCTTTTGTCTGCTTGGGGTTTTAATACTAGTATCAGGTATTCTTTGAGCGTTTTCCTAATGTGTCGTACGTTTGTGCTCAGTTCTTCAAGGCCACTATCGCACTTAATTTTCTTCAGAATATCCGCATATGATCCTCCGTTCTTTTTGGTTATAATAATCGCGTCTGGTTTTTTCAACCGGCTTTCTCTTTTTTACCACGTCCACCCATTTCTCGGATGCGGGCTTATCAACAGAACTATCTTTCGGTACAATCTTAATGACCTCACTATATGACACCTGCGCTTTATCGTTCGCGTTTTTAGGTTTTTTGGTTGGTAGTAAGTAACCTAATAATTCTCGTACCCTCTTTGGCGTATGCTTTTTTCTGAGATTAGGGACGCTTGCGACGCTTTTCCTACCATAGCTCTTTTCAGGGATTTCTCTGGATTTTCAGCCTTGTCATACAGGCTGGTTATGCAGCTTACAAGGTCTCATATAGCTTGATTAATACGCCTCTGACCAGACATCATAGTTTTAAGCTCCTTGATTTTTGTGTCCGGTTTGGAAAAAATATTACCAGCTTCACCCTTCTGCATTTGCTATGTTATTTTCCTAATTTGTTATGTTTGTCGGCGTTTTCATCGGTCCAGCAGCGGTGGTCTTCTCATTTTTGCATTTTGGAGGCGTTTTCAAAATCTTTGAATTCCTCCGAAAAGGATTCTCTAGTGTACTTCCCAAACTATTTTCAGAGGCCATATCTCTGCCAGAAAATAGTTGGGAACACCTGTCAATGGGTATATTCAGTCCTTTATCTAAAACCTTATTTGCTGTTTTAATCGTTGGCAATGCCGTAACCAAAGGCAAAGCGAAGAAGGAGAAACAAAAAAGGAGAAACAGCTGATCGAACAAAACAAAACGGCAGATTAAATTTAAGTGCAAGTTTTGTTTCGCTGTTATATGGGGAAAATCCAATTAAAGTTTTATTTTATGTAAATTAACCACGAAACAAACTAGATTTGAAAGAATTAAAATTATCCATCATAATTTCAGTAGCTGATGGAAAGAAGACTATATAAAGGACCTCCACAAGAGGTACCGATGGAAAAGTACAAAAATGTGCCAAAAGTTGGCGATTGTGTCCTGATTCATGACGATTGCCTGCCACCTACCGAATGGCGACTGGGCCGCATAGAGAAGCTTTACCCAGGCTCCGACGGTCATATTCGCAAAGTCGATCTCCATACGCAATCAGGAAAGCTAACAAGACCGCTTCTTACCGAAAGCTGATAACCGCAAAACTAAAACCGATAAACCGCCAAAATATACCGAATATAAAAAAAATTTATTATACCATATATATTTAAAATAGCACCCGAAACAACATAAGTAGAAGAGTAACCTAACGACCTACTCAGGCCGCATAACGTGACATCCATGCTTATATGCCCTATATGCAACAAAATTCTAATTTAAATAACATTCTTCCATACAGATCAATATGGATGCATGTAAGCCAGCAGCCCCGACACCAACCACTCGTTTGGCTATCAGTGTGCCACGCCAAGCGCCTGCTCCAGTTGCAACGCCCCGAACCACCACACCAGCGGCGCCTCAGCGTCAACACCCGGGACAGTAGCAGACCCACAGCGCCTACGATGATCTACAAGTCGTCGACCCCACCGGCTGCCACAATGCGTCATCTTTAAGGGATTGCCACCTAAGCAACGTCAGCTGGTCGTCCACACGCACGGTCATTGTCTCCATTGCCTGACACCTATCCACCAAACCCACGAGTGTACCTCGGGCAACCTGTGCCAGATTTGTATGCGGCCGCATCACACCATGTTGCACCGAACAACTTGGAACGACACCAGTCAACAATCTGCCGGCCGCAACCGCGGCTCAGTATGACGACCGCCATTAAGCCGGGATGCACGGTCCCGTTGAACAATAGGGCCAGCATCATCCCTTGCCCGGCGGCCACATAATGGGGCGTCAGCACGACGCCAGCAACAAAGGCCTCAGCAACGTCGTAGCCACTGTCCAGCAACTTCAAATGATTCTATGCTGAAATATTCGCCTAGGGGGTCAGGATGGCTTAATGAACCTTAGTCGCCTGCTCCAAACCTCATCTACACCCATCGCTAACACGCTACACTCACCACATTCACTTCGACATCGCCACACCACAATCCACATCAAAACAACCCACATGTGAGAGCATTTCACACCCACACAATCACATACACACCACACTCGATCACACGGAGCAGGATGCCAGCCAACAAAAGGCTACACCCCCGCTACACAGCAGTTCAGGTTCAACTTACTATCGAGTCCGTACATCGCCTTTTTTTCGATCGCTGTCCTTTTAGTTCAAGACAGTTGTGTGTCATCATTTACGCTTCTAAAACGAGTGAATAAAATAGTGGCGTCCCAACTGTATAAATGAGCATCCTCCCCCGGACATCCCACATACACCACACTATCACACCACAGCAACTCAACTTCACAACACCGCTACGCACCTTCACCATACTCACTTCACAAATCATCAGAGCTTACAACCAACCAACCACATCACACCAGCTGATTCTACACACAAAGGGAAAAAAGGAACCAAAAGGAGATCAGCAACTTCACTTTGTTTGCGACCTTCACAGCGACTTGTGCGCCTGTGCGATAACCTTTTTTTCGGCCTCATCAATCGGTGTGCATTTTTTTCGCGAGCTATATAAATTAACATATTGATTATTTTAAAACCCCATTGGGACATTGCCGATTTTGTATAACCCTACGCGTGTGCATAGACACTAACCTTATTTTGTGCGGAAAACTAGTGGTGGTGTAAAAGGTGAGTGCGGAGAAGTATTTTACATCAACATTTGAGCGTGTGAACCCCTTTTTTTTATTATATTTTTATATACAAAAAACATTTTTTTTTCGTATGGTTCTCGGAAAAATCGGTTCCTAGAGACCTCTAAGAAAGCCTCTCCAATCATGAGTTCTTAATTATAACGGGAAGGTCTTCCTACATACAGTTTTCTATTTTTTCTTATTATCAGATAGAAAAATTTATATCTTACTTCCAACTACTTGAAAAAAATATCTTGTTCTTTAGATTTTGTAGGAAACTGAAGGCTCTACGAAAAAGATCTCTTATGATTTTTTCGTAAACCTAACCGTTTAACAGATATTAGGAGTTAAAGTTTGCTTATATTTGGAAAATTTTTTTATTTCTTATGAATTTTCTAACTCAATGAAAAAAAATATTATGAATGATGAAATCAGGTTTAGAGCCCGGTACTTCCTCGCTGGTGTGAGTTACGACGTAAAAAAAACACCCTAATATATATATTATATAATGATAAAAATCAAATGTGGAATGGATACTCTCACTTTAATTTTCCTCAAGGGTTTTGGGGAGATGTACTTACATATGTCAGAATCGACAGAATCGGATGAGTGTGTGCTTTCTGTTGTCCTACTGTTGCTGAGTCGCTCCTATTTCACTGTTTCGATGTGTTAGTAATTCTTTTAGTTTTAGTTTTATTATATATTAATTTAAATGATTTATGATGTTAGTAAAGTTTGAACCGTTGTGTTGTTTTTGACGTTGGTGGTTTTGTATTAGTTTTCACTGTTTCTTTTTCTTTTTTTTTTGTTTTTGCTCTTGTATATACTTCACTGCACTTTTATTTGGTTACTTGGGTGACCGCACTTTCTATTTCACTTTTTTTTTTTGTTTTGTGTTGTTGCACCACAATATTGCTTTGTAGATATGTTTTGTAAATATGTGTATATATATAATTTTTTTGTCACTCACATTTGAAGATTTCTAGATTTTTGTATGTTTTGTGTCATTGCACTTCACTTTCTTTTACCAATGTGCCTTTCAGTATGGCTCGAAGGACTATGTTATAAAAGTGCACTCACCTTTTATTCCTTTATTTCAGGGAGGTTTATCTATCCTTGTGGATGGTTATACCATCGTAACGCTTTTTAAAGTTGAGGTTAACTATTTAATAACGCGGTTGGTTTCGCAAAAAGATGACGGCGGATAAATGCGGGATGTGCAAACGAATGACCGATCGATGCTAGTGTCGTAGAACGAACTGATCCGAATCTGTTTAGCAATCGGTCGGTGTATATGTGTCGCCTCTAAATGCATTTTTGCATCAGAGGCACCTATCGGATACGGCGGGATGTTTTTGTGGGGCGGGGTTCGAAAATTGGTCGCATTTAATTGCGGAGTGCCCGATATACTCGGACATTAGGGATCTGGGTGGTATGGGGATTAGCTGGACTTATGGACGATTAGATGTTAGTGGAGTGATCTCCACAAGTCGGAATAATGAACAGTTAGGGTCGTTTGGGCGAGTTACGTTTTCTGTTGACGGAACAGAAAATGTTTTTAATGAATAAAAAACCTTGATTCACCGTTCTGTGCAGTTTGCCGTCAGGTTCTTTATTAAGATATTATTTCATTCTTAAACTATGCTTAGCGTAACTTACTTAGAGCCGTTGTGCTGATTCGACATTTCATTATTACTGTCAACGACCCGGCATAACTTTAGTAATCAATTTAATATTTAAGTAATACGACACCAAAAACATTTATTCATGTATATATATAAATATGTGTTTGTATATCCACGATCATTGTACCGTATTTGGTTATGCTATTTTTCAACTTTTGCATATAGGCATTTATAGCTGCAAAATACACATATTTACAATTATTATTAAATTACATTAGGTAATAATTTGGAAGTGGTGGAGTCATCTGATGACGTAACTCGCGTGAATTATTTAAGCGGCGAAGGCGGTTAGCTGAAAATTAGGGTAAGTTTTTGTATGATTGGGGTGTGTAATTGACTCCAACCTGCTCATGCGGACTGTCTCCTCGGGGAGTATCGTAATGGTTGTGGTTGAAACCCAAATGCGTGAAGAACTGACTTTGTCGGTTGAGTGTGGAGTTACATTGCAACCGGATGCCGCAGCCGGACACAAAGTACGGCAGAGGTTTTAGATGGGCCTCGAACCCGACCAAAGTGGGTAGTGTGTCCATTCCACACTGCCAATTGGTACTGAAAATACTTAGCATTCTCAGGTCGCTGATCAAAGCATTGATTTCATCCGCTGTGCTTTTGAGCGCCGTGGAGTAAGGCTGTCGTCAGCAGGTACCCAGGTAAAACACCGGACGTTGTACATATGTGTAGGTGTCGGTTGTCCTGCTCTCGTCAGTAGTGTAGAATGTGGGTTGACAGCGTAATGTGGTGAGTGTGGTGAAGGTTGCGTGTCAGTGGTGTGAGTTTGAGTGGATGTGGTGTGTGTGTTGAGATCGGGGGAGGATGCTCATTTATACAGTGGCCAAGAATCGGGAGATTCTGTTAACCATCGAGGACCATTCCACCAAAGAGTAGTGGTGACATGGTGCAGAGGTTTGCACCTTCGTGTACCTAGATCGGCCGAATTTGAGACGTTCGATTAGAAATATACGTCTTCCATGCATGTGGAGGTTTTTCTAACCAAGCTGATACAATTTCGGAATCAGACCAGAGATACAATTTATATTTTGCCATAATTAAAAACGTTTGCATCATGGATACAAGTTTGGCTAGTAGTAGCGCACTACATATGTAGTTCCAGTCGTGGCAGACTTATTGTTTTTAGCGGAACCGTCTTTGCCTTGGCTACTAGTAGGTGACTGGTGGTCGCTGAATCGGATTGTGTGCGCCCATAGATGGTGGTTTGTATGCCTTTTCAGAGGCATCACAGAAGCCATGTAGTTCGATTTTCTGCTCTGGGGTATAGTGGACCACTTTTTTAAACGAAGTGGTTTCACTTATTCATCCCAGTCTAGCTACAACTCTTGTATTGGAATTTTTGCTTGTATCATAATTGGCGAAAGCCATCCTGAGGGTCAAAAGTTTTTGCCACCGAGGAGAAAATTTGCCTCTTTGTTATAGCTGATAGTGCGGATATTTACACATTAGTGTATGAAAACTGGTCAGATAGCGCATTGCATTGTATAGCCAAAGTATTTTTTGTGCTTTCCTTTTCGAATTTAAGGAAATTAGTGTTTAATAAATTTTCTTTAGGTATGTATGTCCTTTAAAATATTAGGGTGGTTCACCGTTATCTTTATTAACAGAAACCCTGCTGTATTGAGCGCTTGTGTCACTTGTGCTAGTGACTCGTATGCCTGTGGAAGATTGTGGCTTCCAGACAGAATATCGTCTATATACGTTTGAGTTCTCAACACTTGTGTTGCCATAGGAAATTCTGACTTTGTGACTTCTGCCAGTTCGTGGAGTGTACGAATGGCTAGGTATGGGGTACAGTTTACGCCAAAGGTAACTAATTTAAAGTCGCGTAGTGGACTATTGGGAAATTTTCATAAAATAATTCGCTGAAAATCTTGATCATCTTTATGTACGACTATCTGTCGATAAATTTTTTCGACATCCGCACTGAAAACGTACATTATTTGTATATACGCTAGTTTAATATGAGGAGCACTAAATCTGGCTGAAACGTGGGTCCCGTAAATAAAGTGTCATTTAGGGAATTCCCCGAACTTAAGGATTTTGATGCATTAAAGACAACTCTTACTTTTGTGGTTTTTGTCTGGCTTTATTACTGCAAAATGAACTTGAGGATTTTAATGCATTAACTTACCTTTGTGGTTTTTGTCTGGCTTTATTACTGCATAATGTGACAGGTAAAATAAGGAGTATTTACTCTTTATAATTTTTTCACCAGAGCTGTCTTCCTCCATGTGGTCTAAATGGAGGTATTCTTCTAAAACCCTACCGTATTGCGGTTTTATCTCGCCTCTTTTTAGTAGTTTTTTTTCCATATTTAAAAACTGTTGGGTGGCAGAGGTGCGGGAATGACCTAAGGCAAATCTGTGAGGAAATTCTGGCTTTAGTGGTAGTCGTACGACGTACTGGCCATTATCTTATTTTGTGTTTTTTTTTTTGTGCCGAACAGGGAGTCTTACATGGATACTGCTACTGCCCCCTATAGCTACACCTCATTCGGAACCACGCCCCGTAAGTATTACCTACTGTTCTGGACTAGCGAAACGGTACGCCTATGTACTAAACCCTAACTTCGTCTCCTGTAGCTTTGCTGAGGCCCTGTGGGACCGCCGTTGGGCATTTCATCGCAGGGCAAGCTTAGCCTATGGGCTCACGTCATTAAAGCGATATTCGCTGCTCTAGACTCACTCCTTCTTTTTTTCGATTGGTACTCGGAAAAATAGGTTCCTAGACACCTCTAAGAAGACTCTCCAAATATGAGTTTTTAATTGTAACGGGAAGGTCCTCCTACATACAATTTTCTATTTTTTCTTATTATCAGATAGAAAAATTTATAGCTCGCTTCCAACTACTTGAAAAAATATGTTGTTCCTTATATTTTGTAGGAAATTGAATGCTCTACAAAAAGGTCTCCTATGATATTTTCGCAAACCCAACCGTTTAAAAGATATTAACAGTTAAAGTTTGATTATTTTTGGGAAAATTTTTATTTCTTATTAATTTTATAACTCAATGAAAAAAAAAATCTTATGAAGGTGTGAAACATTTTGCTAATGCTCGCTATTTATATGATGGCTTGGTAAAGCACGTAAACCCGTGGCCCGTGTCAGCTGATACGACCTACCTTATGGGAGCGCAATGTAAGTGATCAGCCAACACCGCTTCTCCCTTCCGCTTTGCCGTAGGATCCCGTAGATTTCCACGGCTCTCTCACAACGCAGGGTTGACAATCTCGATATATGGTAGTAATTATAAAAATTGTTTTCAATATGTTTGCAATTTTATTAAACAAACTCAAAATCAGAGTCGAATGCTATTATTTATAAATATATAAGCTATTTTTAATAGTTTACTTTCAGTTTTGATATTTTATGCTATAAAAAATTGTAATTGAAAACTTAGATGTGTACATTGTTCAAATGAAAACAAAAAAGATAGCGGATTTCTGCGTTTTTACCACGGGTTCAACTTTTGACTCATTTTGCTCGCTAAGGAAGACAACTTAGGAGTAGCGTTTTTCGTTGATCACGCTATTAGTTGATTTACCAGAAAGATTTTTCTGGTAATTCAATAACTTATGCCTAAATGTGCTTATCCGCTTGGGTGGAAATAAGGGTAATGGGGCAGATTTTGTTTGAGTTTTGTACCACTCTTCCGCCCATTCCCGTAATTTCAAAATTGGCTAGTTTTGTTGGAAGATGTAGCCTACTTTGTTCCCAAGACGCTATAAATTATCTTTGAGATCCTTGGTCTATAGAGGCCCTAAATTTAAACAGTTTTCCTCGGTGCTCGATGGAGACCACTGCTGGGTAATAATACACTGCTTTGGTTTTCGCTATTTAGCGTCTGAGTTTTTAAAGCCTTTGAGCAGCATGGTGCTTCTTGGCAATTTTCGGAATTTTGTAAATCGGGATTTGCTGTTGCAACTTATTCGGCAGCTCTTTTAACATTAGCGTTATTTTGAGCGATGCTTGAAAAATTAGTAATGTGAAGCATTAAGTTTTGTCATTTATGGCAATAAACGCAATTAAATTTGCTTTCGCAACATTTGAGCGCATGCGCATGTGACAAACAGTTGGTGCAAAGTTTTTTCGTTCTTACGAAATTGTTTCTTTCGTTAATATTTAATTTTTTAAATTTCTGGCAAGATTTCAGCCTGTGCCCTCCTTTACACAGTTCTCATGACGTATGTTTGTTTTGTTCGGATATGAACGATTGTGTTTTGAAAAAACTACGATTTAAGTTGTTGTTGTTTCCCGCTTGGGGCCTAATGAAGCATAGATTTAGGTCGTGTAGAACGTCTTTAGTTCTGAGCATTTTTTATCTACCCTTTTCGCAGTTTCTTATTGGGTAGTTGAGAAATCTTTCATTTGTTGTCACGTTGGGCACTTTCTTCGTGATGAGAGCGATTGCTCCCACAAAAGTTAAGATTTTTCTGGTAATGCAGATGTCCATATATTTACCAGGATGTGGGAATATTCTGTGTCGCTAGAAACGACAAGCAATTTGAAACAGTTTATTGAAGTTTTATAAATTCTTCACTTGTTTTTTTCTGTATTTTTGGTAAATTAATTAATATTGTCACTTGTTTGTCGACTAATATTCTTTCGTTCTGCTTGACCTTTTGTTTTGTATCGGAAGTGATAAAATTTTTGCGCTTCTGATAATTTTGGATGGTTTATGTACACGGCTGTAAACTTGTTCCGGAAGGACGGCCATTGTTCATAACCACCATGAAAAATTTCAGTGTCTCATGCGGACACCTTGAGTTGGATGCTTGAACTCGCCTCTTGGCTTTGAACTTGTGTCAGCTCTACTCTCGGTTGTGGAGTAGGTGCAATTATTTTAATTAATTTCAGTTGATCGGAGATCATAGCTTTCGTCTCTTCGTACTGGTCTAAATAGCTTTCATATTTGGCATATGGTGAAGATTTGAAATTATCAGGTAGATCTGATTCATCAGATTTTACAAATTGTCTTGAATCGGCGAAGATGAAATTCGAGTGCAATATCGAATTAGACTGTCAATGTCAGCAATAAACTTAGCATATGAAATATCTTTCAGCTTTGAGCGTGTAGCTTCAGTATTTAGATATTATATCGATTTAGATTCTTTAGAATTAAAATTGAAAATATGAGAAAAAAAGTTCTCTCAGTGTATTTCTGGTAATAATAAATACATGTGAAATCTTTAAGATAAAAAGTTTGTACTTTTGTTATATACGTAATGTTTCAAATAACGAACGCGTATTTCATTTTCCTAATTCCCGGTTCCTATTTATTTAGCTATGAGTTTGTTCTTGTTTTCTATTCATTTTATGTAATGTTTCGTACTCGTTAGTAAATACTTGCGTATACGAGCGATAATGGAAATGGTTGATGATGACCTTTGTATATGAGTCTGCACGATATGTGCGTGTTTACAGTGTCGGACAAAACTCATTGGACTAACTCGAGTCTCACACATATTCCGTCATAACTTTTTACATAGATGCATTAGAAGAATAATTTTTTTTGCAAAAGAAAGATCACATATTCTATATTAACAAACAATGCAATTTTATTATCCAACTTTTATGTAAGATTTATAAATGATAACAGAAGGGAAAAAAGTAAAAAATTCGTGCGACATAACTCATTGGACTTTAGGAAAATATGAAAAAAAATTAGTTTTAAATTAATATTTTACTGAGTAGCCATTATTATTTTTACTTGCAACACATCTTTTAGGCACAGATGAAATCAAATTACTAATATGTGTGCCATTTATTCCATTCCAGGCTTTTTTTGAGGCAATAATAGCTGGTTTTTATAACCGTGAACCTGTTCCTTGTTAACTTGCCTGTTGACAGTTTCCTATAAGTTTTCAATCGGATTCATGTCAGCAGACTGGTCGGACCATCTGCAATATAAACTTGTTATTCCAAAAACCAATCCTTCTCAACTTTGAGGGTGTGTCTGCGGTCATTGTCATGTTGAAACTGCCAATCAGGCTGCATTTTTTTGGATAGCGTGAGGTAACATTTGGGTTTGCAGTATATTTTTATATTGGAACCCATCCATTTTCCCTTCTATTCTGTAAATAGGTCCTACTCCTTGACCAGAAAAGCATCCCCACACCATTATGTTACCCCACCATGCTTTACTGCACCCTGCAAATATCGACGGTCTAAACGCTTTTCTGCTACTTCGTACACCTGATATTCATCTGTGTTCTGCAAATTAAACTTGGACTCATCTAAAACAATGTCGACTTCCGTTGCTCTACAGACCAATTAATATGCAGTTTCAGAAGTTCCAAACGTGCTATCCTATTTTTTTTTTTTTTTTTTGTTTTGAAAATATATGGTTTTTTCGCTACACGAAACCTAAAGAGACCAGCATCAACGGCGCGTTGTTGTACTGTACGCGTACTCACTCCTAGTTGTAAGCTACCTACAACTTTTTTTTGCTGATATCTCTAGATATTTTTTTAACTCCCGCATTATTCGCAAGTCATCTTTTATCGAATTGACTCTATGGTGTCTTCCAATATTAATTTTTTTAACGATTCCTTCAGCTTTGTTCTTGCGTAAAATAGCAGAAACAGCTGATTTTCCTAGAGAATAATTTGTGCAAAGCTCCTTTGCCTCATATATTTTGTGAATTCGCTTGTAATTAATAATTTAAGTTCATTTGAACATATTTTGCCTAAAATTATTTTCTAAAATAATTTTTTAGTAGCATTATTTGGGAAAAGTTTATAAATTTCCCTACACACCCGTTCCCATTAAAATAAACAATTCGAAAAAGGTGTGATCTACGATTAACCATTATAAGTACCTGCAAAATTCTTTTCTCGCCATAAAACTGTAGATTAATTCATTGGAAGTGGTTATTTCGATGTCGAAAGCGTTAGTCCAATGAGTTATGTCGCACGAATTTTTTACTTTTTTCCCTTCTGTTATCATTTATAAATTTTACATAAAAGTTGGATAATAAAATTGCATTGTTTGTTAATATAGAATATGTGATCTTTCTTTTGCAAAAAAAATTATTCTTCTAATGCATCTATGTAAAAAGTTATGACGGAATATGTGTGAGACTCGCGTTAGTCCAATGAGTTTTGTCCGACACTGTATATGCATACGTAAGAAGCTTAAGAAAAAAATTTTTTTTTTTTGCAATCCTGATTGCTTGTGCTTTAACAAGAACAAGGGGTATTGCTGGAAAGGTGCTGATTTGGTCTTTGAATATATGTGTGTGTGAACACTTGAAAACGCCAATACGTATGTATGTGCTTTTTTACCAATTCTTAAATTTTTTTTGTTTATTTGTGTATTCTTCTGTTTTTAATTAGCAAAGTTTAAAATTTTTAATAAATTAGAATTTCGCATTTACCGCTCCACTTATTTTTTCGAAATTTTGTAATTATTTTCGATAAGTTGTGAATTTTTAATTTAATTTTGTACCCTATGTACGTTATACTTATATACCGGCATAGGCAAATTGTATACCGTATGTATGTGTGTACTATTCTGCCATACGGATAACGCGGGAAAAGAACATTGGTAAAGTCCAGGTAAGCACTTTTGGTACACATGTAGATTAGTAAAATTTTAACAATGCTGTTTATACATTTTTTTTATTTTGTTTTTTGTGGGTGAGGGGGTGGAAAATGCCTTCCGCATCATCGGTGCTATCGTCACAGCAGCGGTATGTGCCACTTGCAGGACACTAAAAACCCCCCCTCTAAGGAACCGTCGCCCACTCTGGGACCGCGTTTGCATTACTTCAGGGTGGCGATCCATTTTTCTCATTGAGAGATTTACATCTGCGCACCTGCGTCCAGGTCCCGCTTTTTGATGCATAGCAAGATTGCTACGTATTTCTGGATAATCCTCCAGTTTGTTTCGCTCTCCAACATCACGCTGATTAAATTGTCAGCGTTTATTGGCCCGACCAGGTCCTCTACTGCGGTGCGTTCTCCTTGCCAGCGCTGACATGCAAAGAATGTGTGTTCAGCGTCGTCTTCTGTCGCGTCGTTGTATAGGCATGACGGCTCTTCGACTTTTCCCATTCTGTAGAGGTACTTTTTGAAGTATCCGTGGCCGGATAACAGCTGGGTTGTGTAGAAGTCTACTTCTCCAAATTTACGACTTGTCCATAGATCTAGGTCTTTTATCAGCCTGGCCGTCCATCTGCCGCGACTTCCATTCTCCCATCTTTGTTGCCATGATATTATCGTATCTTTCCTTGTTTGTTGTATTGCGCTCTTGTTGTTGCCGGGTGATTTCTTTAGCTCCCACAGCTTTTTCCTTTCATCTGCTAGTAGGTCAATTGGAGCATTGCCGCTTAAAACTAATATTGCGTCGCCTGATACAGTTCTGTAGGCTGATGCAACTCTGAGGGCTGCGGTGCGGTACACTCTGGCCACGGCCTTACGCCGGTTTTCTTTTTTAAGGGCATCTGCCCAGATTTCGGCTCCGTATAATAAGACGCTGATCGTCGTGGACATTAGCAGCTTTCTCTTTCCTTGGCAGGGTCCTCCTATGTTAGCCATTAATCGGCTCAGTTGAGACGTGATCTTCGCTGCCTTACCTGCGGCGTGCTGGATTTGTACCCAGAAGGTTAGTCTGGGGACCAGTCTTACGCCTAGGTAGTTAACGGCTTTTTTTGTTCTAAAGGTATCCGTAGTCGTCTGCATGTTTATCTCGAGAGGTATGTGCTTATTTGTTAGCAGCAGTAGTTCAGTTTTCTCCGTGGCGAGCTGGAGGCTGTGTGTGTCGAGCCATGCTTGCGTCCGTATCATGACCTGGTTCAGCTTTCTTCGTGCTTCCTCTGTATCCTTAGCTGTGATTACTGCTGTAATGTCGTCCGCATAACCAATTAGATACGATTCATCTGGCATTTCTAGTTTCAATATTTCGTCATAACTAATGTTCCACAGGTCTGGGCCTAAAATGGATCCTTGTGCTGCCCCTGACGTGACTGTTATTTGTCGTGATCCCTCTTTAGTATCGTACAGCAGTTTCCTGTTACTGAGGTAGCTCCGCACTACCGTCCTGAGGTAGTCGGGTATCTTGAAGCTTTTCTCGAGGGCGTCGATCATATCTACCCATCTAGCGCTGTTGAAGGCGTTTCGGACATCTAGAGTCGCCAGGAATACTATTCTTTTATATCTATGCCATCTGCGCTGTGCGGCTTCTACGCTTTCTATGACGCATTTTATAGCCCCTATGGTTGATCTGCCGGGTCTGAAGCCGTGCTGTCTAGGCGACAGTCCTCCAGCTTCGTTGATAGCCGCTTCTAGTCTAGGCTTAAGTGGGCTTTCGTACAGCTTCCCCGCTGTGTCAAGCATGCACAATGGACGGTATGCTACGGTAATTAGCACCAGCCGTTGCTTTTTCCAGGGTTCAGGGAGTATTCCGGCTTTAAGGCAGGCGTTGTACATATTCAGTAGTACTCCTGGGCGTTCTGCAGCGATTATTTTGAGGACTTCTGCTGGGATCCCGTCCGGGCCGGGCGATTTGTTGGCCTTGAGCTTGCCAGTGGCTACTTACAGCTCTTCAAGGGTGAACTGGGGGATTTGCGCAGTGTTTAGAGTTTGATCTGGATCACTGGCCCTTGTTTCGTGGGTGGGGAATAGTGCATTCACGATTTGATCCATTTTAGCGGCGGTTACGTCAGGTGGCTTTCCTCGAGCGCCGAGTTTTTTCATCACTATTTTATATCCTAGCCCCCAGGGGTTTCTGTTTATATCCTCCCGTAGTTCCTGCCATTTTTTCTTTTTGCTGTCGTCGATAGCGTGCTTCAGCTCCTTTTTTGCTGCTTTATATTGCTCGGCCTCTTGGGGTGCGGCTCGATCTCGTGTAGGATCTGCGAAGGCGGAGACATGTGCGTCTGAGTTCGGCGATGTTTTCAGTCCACCAGTAAACTGCTGCTTTACGTTTGCTGTGGGTGGCCTTGGGCATTGATTTTTGGCAGGCTTTGGTTATGTTAAGCATTGTTTGCTCGACTGTTTTTCCTGCTATCAAGGAGGGGTCGCTAGATGGGCTCTGCTCGTCTATTGCGGCGATTAATTTCGATGTGTTTAGTTTCGAGATATTCCGCTTTTGTGATCCTCTATTTCCCCTGAACTGTTGAGCGTTTCTTCCAGTGTCGATCATGAAAGAGATGTAGTGATGATCGCTGCCGGTGTAGTCCTCCAGGACTTTCCAATTACTTATTGAGCCTGCCATGCGTTCTGTTGATAAGGTGATGTCTGGTGTGGTTTCCTCGCATCCCGGTCTTCTGAACGTTTCAGCGGCCTTGCATCTATGCATGTTGGCTTGTAGGATCTTCATCTGTTTCGGTAGTTCCTATATACCGAGCATATTGCGGAGCCCGAGATGTGATCGGCTTGTTCGTGTTTAGCCTCTTCGCAAAGGCAGCATGAAGGAGGCTTTTTTGCAATCTTTCAGTTTGTGCCCTGGTTGGCCGCATTTTATGCAAACACCTTGCCCTCTTCTATCGGGCCCTTTGCAGTCCCAGGCTAAGTGCCCTGGTCCGAAGCACCGGAAGCACCTTTTGGGGGTTTCTTTTAGCCGCAGTCTGCAATTAACCCATGCGATTTTGATGCATGCCTGTCGCATCAGTGTGTCTGCTCTGTCTTGGTTCAGCGTTATATATGCCCTTACCTGCTCCCTTCTGTTGGGAGCTGTTATATTAATTACTCAGTCTTCAGTGGGGTCCTGTAGCGCTTCTTTGACAGCCACTGCAACTTCCTTTTTTGTTGTGAGCGAGTCGAGGCCTCTGATTTCTATGGAAGCCTTAGCTTTGAGGTCGGCGACAGTTGCAGTCTCTTTAAGTGTGGACTTAAGTGCCACACAGATGCTGGCCTTTGTGGACTGTCCCTTCTCTAGCTCTAGTAATAGGGCTCCGGCTCTTGTTTTGCGGATTCCCTTGATTTTGACCTCTGCTTCTTTAGGATCTACCTTGCTCCGGATATTCCTGAGGACTTCGGCGTAGCTATTCCCTTCGGCTGGTTTTATTATAACGGCCTCTGTTTGTCGTTTATGTCTATTGTTTCCTTTCTGGCTTGCAGCCATGTTGTTGGTTTGTTGCCTCTGGTTTGCATTTTGGGGCGCTTCTTCGCTCGTTCCTTCTTTTGCGTGGGTCTGTCTGGATTTTTTAGGCAAAACTTTTTGCCACTGGCCGTCGTTTTCGTGTCGTGGTCGCACTGTTTCTCGCGGCTCCACAGGGCTTGTCGCACGGCGCTTCGAGGTTGCTGATTCGGGAGTCGTGATGCGTCTGCTTAGATGTGCTCGCCTTTTTTCATTTTCTGCAGTGAGCCAGTTTCTGCGGTAGCTCTTTATGACGTCGAAGAGTTCGTCTAGCTGTGCCGTTCCATTCTTGACGTCCATGCTGACATTCTTTTGTTTTGCCATCGCCAACTTCATTTTTTGCACTATACCTTTGCACTTTTCTAGGGACTCCTCTTCTGCCCGTCTCATTTGGGTGATGTACTCTTGTTTCGGCGAGTTTTGAGTTCCTTCCTTAGTGGCAGCTGGGGTGCTCTTTCCTTCTCCTTGTTTTGCCGGTGTTGCTGGTGTGACCGGAGTCTCCCTTGAGACTGTCTTTTCTCCATTTGTGTCCGGCTGTTCTGAAGTAGCGATGAGTACAGGGGATCTAAGTACCCTACGGAAGACTGTCCCGTATTCCTGTTGTTCTTTTTGTTGGGGTTTTTGTTTTTGTTGCGGTGTGTTCATTTTATTCTATTGGGTCTCCGCTTCAAGCCGCTATCTCCGCACGTTGTAACAGTCGCCCTTAATGAACCCCGTGGTTATCTATGCAAGCAGGGAGGCCACGCGAGGGTTGACACAAGTCCTTATGGGAGCTTGTGTTCAGAGCCAGGTTCGGGCACGAATCAGGAGCTCGTCTCAACTGAACGTGTACGGCCAAAGAAATTTTGGCGACGTGCATTGAACGTACTTGAAGACCTGCCAAGGTTTTAACGAGACGGAGGTGAGAGCAGTATTAGCCTGCCAGCCATTTCGATAAGATATCACTCCTATCTACTGAGGTGGCAGAATACTGTCCTCCTTAGCCCTTAGTCAGTCTGATCCGTATCGGTTTTCCAGTACACCATAATCAGAAATTTACTGGTCTCAATTCTGATGGGCTTTTGCCCAGGGTTTTTTCGTCATCTTCTGTTCCCTCGTTGCTTTGTTGCCTCCCTCTCTTGGGTAGGTTCTCCCTCGGTGCAACCCCGGTGGGGGCGTGGTCGCTTATTTTAAGGCGGCATCTTCTCGCCTCTTCGCGGGAGGTTCATTGGGAGCGGGAGGCGTTTTGAGCAAAGCCCTTCTCTCCTGCAGCTCTTGGTCGGGGGCTGCGTATTACTATTCGCAGCTAACCTACTTAGCGAAGGCCGTCCACTATCGCGTGACCCCGGTAGTAGCCTGAGCTCAGCCTTACCGATGCTGTTTATACATACACTAGCTGACCCGGCAAACTTCGTTCTGCCCAAAATAGATTTTTTTTTTTAATTTCAAAAATTACACCGGTATTGGTTTTAATAGAATATGAACGATTTTTCCTTATTTCATTGTGTATACTTTAAATACCGCCTTTTTTGTCCTTGACAAATTCCCAATATTGAAAAATAGTGAAAAAAAAAATTATTGCTGAGTTGTTTGAACTGTTTTTGATAAAAAATTTAAATAAAAAAACATGATATACAGGCAGGTTCTGCAATTTACTTCCGAGTGAAATTTTGTGGAAAATACCTTCCGTACCTAATTTGTCAAAATTTTTACAAATTTTACTCGGAAGTGACTTGCCAGAAGCTGCCTGATGAACATTTTTTTCGAGGGTACATTAATGCTTTTTGAATTTAATTGCTTGAAAAATGCTACTCTTTTCAATAATGCTGACACATCGCGTCCAGGATTTGTTGACAATTTAATAAAATTAAGTTTGTACTATTCTCATTCAATTTTATTAGTTTTAATCGAGTCTCGAAAATATATAATTTTAGTACATATTTAGTTTAGGGCTGCACGGTACACGATATTTTTGGTTTTCTGTTCCGCGGCGTAAATAAACAGTTAGGAAGGTTTTCCAACACGGGAACACGCCACATAGAGCTGGCCATGTGAAAAGCAAGACATTTCTAAATTTATGCCGCATACTCCAGCGACTGCCCTTGTGACTTGTTTATTGTCATCGCAAATGCAAGTTTCACTGGGAACTGCAAACGTCTGAATTGGAATGGCAAATCTGTTGAAGTTAATGGAATTCGGTGAAGTAAGCATTCCTCTCCCTTGAACGGGCCTTTCAAAATGCTTGCCACTATTAAATTGTCCATTGCTCGGTCACAATCAGTCGAGTACCATTGCACAGTTTGGGAGCATGAAGATTCCGTAGCATAATAACTACAGACCCAACTTTGAGACGCAAATTATGAGGCGGCGTTCCAGGCGGCATCAAAGAGTTTAAGAACTCCACTGGGTAATTTACTACCTCGTCTTCATTTTCAACGCGATCGATTGATTTATATGACCGCAGATCTCCCGGAATTTGATTTTGAATCGTCCAATTCAAGTCGTTGACATCCATATTTTTTGCTGCTAAAATTGCGCACGTGCTTAACCAATCGTAGTTACCATAATTTTGAGCAATATTTGGATATACACTACTGTTTAGTTCATATTTATTAGATGTGAATTGGCAAATCGTAGTTGGAATCGATATTAATCCACTGCAAGGATCTATCGGAACTTGTCCATTTCCGATTCGCAGCAGCTCTCTTGAAAAAACCTCCGCAGTTCTATTGTTTTGCAGCAAAGCTCGCATATTCCTGGTCAATGAAATGGTTTTAACAAACCTCCTCAAATGCGATGACTTCAGACATGCGTTTAGCTCATCCGCCGCTGTTGATTTTGGAATCACGGGAAGTGTTTGTCTAAAGTCGCCCGTCGTCGTGCCATTGCTGAGTGTTTTGAAATATTGCAAGCAGGACTTTCGTGTATTTGCAAGTTTAATGGAAGCTTTAATGCTGAATGTGCCGTTCTTCCACCTTCTAACAGTTTTGCAGCAATCCCGGTAGATGCAAGAGCTAATGCAATACCACCTTGACCACGTATTGCTGCTAGTATTAAAGACAATAGGAACGTTTTGGCAGTCCCGCCGGGCGCATCGAGGAAAAATATGCCACCGTTTCCACTATCACAGCATTTATTAGCTGATGTACTCACTGCTTTGCTGTTCATTCAACAGTGGAACATTTGTTTGCACTTGTTGTTGCAAATGAGTTATATCGTAAGCACGCTCGCGTTCCAATTCGCGACTAACTAAATCCCTTGTTTGACGACTTGGTGCCGGCATATGAACTTCAATCAATAGTTTTCCACTCATAAGTAAACATAAATTTTCAATAAGGTCTAATGCTTCATTGTAGATGTCAGCGTTCATTTGTAAGTCGACATTTCTCGTCGCTAATCGCGGGCGATGCAAAATATCTTCTGCCATGTCATCTTTGTACGTATCCCATAATATATGCGGGTTTGAAGGCTGACATGTCGAAATTATAATAGCGAAAAGTGTACGAACTGCAGTGGCTGGCGAAGAAGCTATTGCATCCGCTAGCGTTTGATTCCAGTGACTGTCGTGTTCAAGCAATTGCAATTGTTGACATGCTTCTCGAAATGTTGCACAAATGGTACCATCTACAGTCCTCAATGGTTCAAATGAAGTTGAACCGCGTACATTAATCAAAAGCAAACGTAGGTAAAAGCAATCATCGTTCTTTGGATGGATTATGTAAATTCTTCCCAATGCATCAGTTGAAAAAGCACCTGGATACCCATCTACCGGATGGCCGTTCTTCCTGCGCCATTTCTTCGACGATGCATTCCATTTATAATACCGAGGCATCTCCGAGTAAAGCAATGTTCTCACGAACGTATCACTGGCGTGATTGCTGGTGGTATTTCCGTTCGCTGTACTACATATGTTCTCTGCGTTGAAATAAACTCGCTGGCCATTCTCCAAATGAGCTGTCAGATGCACAACAGTAGGATGGCGTTCATGAATTGCAAATGAAAATATTCTCCAGATTGCTTCATTGCAGTTCACATATCTGCCCATTTGAAATTTGCTAATCTCATCTCGTTTAACGCCAATAACCGCCATATCGCTTCCTTTGGTGACATATTTGCAAACATACTTAATTGATTTTATTGAACTGCAATACTCAACATTTATATGTGTTTTGAATGTCTTAGACAAAATTGGCGAATATGGAACGATCCATGTGTTATTAACCACGAAAATCTTTCCTTTTAATTGAGTGATGAATTTTCTGCCATTGTCAGCGCGTGAGCGACGCCGATAGAGAGGGTATCCGTCGTTTCCAGTTTGAGTTTCCGAAATAAAAGCATGGGGATAGCGTTTTTTGCATTTACTGTCCGACATACAAACCGAAGATGGATCGTGTTCTCCGCATGGCCCATGAACCATATTGGCCATCACCACTTCGTGCAACTCTGGATCTATTTCAACATCAGGAATTTGGGCGGAAATGATGTCATCAATTTGGTCAGGTGTAATTTTCTCCACCATCCAAAGAAGAATGTGTGCGTGGGGCAAACCTCTCTTCTGCCACTTCACTGAGTACATCCAGCATCGAACAGTGCCATATATACGTTGTTTCGTAATAAAGTCCCTCAAACATCTCAGTTTTTGTTTAAACACGCGAGTTACGTCAGTAACAACGACGGCAGCTCCAACTCCAAAAACTCCAAAGCCACAGCTAAGGCTTAGCCTTCACAATTAAAAAACCAATGCACGAAAATACATATAAACAATCAAAAATGAAATATGCCGATTAAGCATAAACAGCAGTTTGTATTATTGTCGCTTATTACTTTGTAACGACACTTAAGAAATTTGCTTACATAAGGGTCGTTCACTTTATTATTGTTTATATTACTTTTCGAGCATTGACCAGTAAATTCTGCATATGCAGAATTTGTACAGAAGGAAATACACAAAATGGTATAGTATCATATAACAGCTTAACAGCTGAACAATTTCTATTATAAATAGCAGTGACATTGACATTTTCAAGTCAGTTCAGTAGAACCAATAAAGAAGAGTGAAATTAAATATAACTTTGTGTTTTTATTTAATTAACACACTTAACTCGCGTGCTGTAACGTCGTGGCGATCGCTTGGTGATTGACCGGGATGCAATAGATTCGTAATGTCTGGCCATTTTGGATTGCAAGTAAATGTAACAAACAAATCCGGCCGTCCATAATTGCGCACGTAAGTCATCGCATCCTGGGAGTACTCATGCATGTGTCTAGGGCTGCCAATATATGTCGATGGCAAAATATAGAGTCGACCAATATCTGTAATATCCGCATCACCATTCATTACATCTCTTAAGTGAATATACTCTTCAGATCGCAACTTCGACTGATTGTATCGCATGTAGTTGAGTAGTTCTGTTTCAACTTTAACGTACATGTCAACTGCATACTGTTAAAATAACCGTCCATATCTCAGAAAGCGGTTGTCATAATTTTGGCGAATCATCATTCGATATGCGTAAAACTTCATTGAACTGACTTTTTTATTTGTCTCGACACCTAAAGGCTTAAATTACCTATATGAAGTAGGAAACAAAATTTTTTTTTTACTAACCATTCACCGGATTTATCATCTTATATCCTAACTGATATCCGTCTTCTCCAAGGCAGAACATGAGCGGATATTGCATTGCGTCGTAAGACCGATGTGTCTCACTTATCCATTTTAGTGCGTTTTGATTTCAACGTTTGATGACAATATCACGCGACTGCAAATTTTCTCCACCAACAACAACTGATATTTCGCTAACTGTAGGTGCATTATATTGTCTTTCATGTGTCCCTGTTGGTCTTTTGTCCGCTTGTATGATTATACTGTGATCATCTGTTGGCATACGTTCCAACGAAATCGTAAACAGTTTAATGAGGCCATTGTGTTCGTGTAACATTTGCTGCAATTGTTCGATTATTTCTCTTTTCGTTGTATTGAAGATAACACAACGCCGATTTACTTCATCATGTGAATCTCCCAGAAAGTAAATTTGGAAATATTTGTGTTCTTGATCTGGATGCCGCAACAGCGATCCAGCGAGATGAAAAATTTGCCCATGAACCTGTATAATTGGAGGAAAGCTCTGTAGTTCCTGTCGAATATTGTTTGGCAAAAATACCTTAAACGTTGGATTGTAGTTTTGTTCATTTACAATTTCACCGCCAAGCGACGTCATTTGAAAACAATCGTTGTACATTTTAGTGTGCTTTAAGAAATGGCTCGAGTGAGGAGATTCACCGTAAAGCAGCTGGAACAATGGCTGTGGTGGTGGAAGCAATTCTGGCAACTTAACCTTTCCTTCGGCGCAACATAACCCTGGCGGTTCATTTTTAAATTTGACTGCATTGCAATATTGTTAAACTACTGACATCTGACCGATTTGAACAGATGCGCTATATTGAATGTTTGGATCATATCGAAAACCTGCCCGTTCAATGTTCACAAAAGAAAGATGTTGCCGCTGTTGTCTTCCAATAATCGCATGTTGTGATCTTACTTCATCACTTTGGCGAGCACGAACTTCCCTTCTTCTCGATCGTTGTTGCTGACTGTGAACTTCCTTTCTTCTCACTCGTTCTTGCTGATTGTATTTTTGGTTGACATCTTCTTACTGGTGAGTGCTATTCTCCAGCGTTCTCCTTTGACGTGCTCTGCTATTTCGTGTTCTCCTTGCGGCCTGGGAACTCCAAGAAGTGTAACCAAACGTACTGATTCTTGGCATCGTAACAAATATCTAATTGGAAATGATCATTCATTTGCATAAAGTTCATATAATGTTTTACGGACCAATAACTTACCTTTGAAAACTCAAAAAAAAAAAAAAAATGAATTATACTAAGGAAGCAGATCGATTGAATGATAAATTCCAATGTACATAAATCGGTATTCGCCAACACGCTAAATCACTTTCATTAATAACTCACTTTTTAAAACAAAATATATAAATATATCAGTAAAGCAAGGCGCATTTTAATAGCCCTCTAAATTTTGCGTGTTCGATTGCAAAGCAAAATTGACGTTTAATTTAATTTGTGTTTGTTTCAGAAAAGTGCCATTTCCATAAACCAAAAATAGCACGTAACACAACCAAAATTACGATATAACCGCTACTGTCACCGATAAATAAACAAAAATAGCAAGAAACAACCAAAATGTCGTGATAGGTGGAAAATGAGATAAATATATGGTGGATTAACAACCAAAATAATTAAAGATTGTATAGGAGGTACCACGCCCCCTTTTTCGATAACGCCAAGTTTTATGGGTGAGAATGGTGTTGTTTCCTATAGCTCTATAAAAATTTTCATGTTCCTACCTTAAACACTTTTGAAGATATTCACCTTGAAAAATTCAGTTTGTATTGGAGGTGCCACGCCCCCTTTTCCGATTACCCCTTCTTTTATGTGTAGGAAGGCTTTTGATACCATATAGGTCTATACCAATTTTCAGGTCCCTACCTTGAACCCTTTCACAGATATTCTGCTTAAAAAATTTAGTTTGTATGGGAGGTACCACGCCCCCTTATTCGATAGCCCCCGGTTTTATAGGTGAGAGTGGCGTTGTTATCCTGTAGCTCTGTACCAATTTTCATGTTCCTACCTTAAACACTTTTGAAGATATTCGACTTGAAAAATTCAATTTGTATGGGAGGTGCCACGTCCCCTTAATATTTTGTTCTGATTTTAAGACATGACCTGCGCGTGGTAATAACAAACAAATCCCTCAAAGAAGTATTTCATTTGGATCAACCGTTTTCGAGTTTTAGCGTTACAACTATACACCATTTCATTTTTATATATATAGACTAGCTGACCCGGCAAACTTCGTTCTGCCCAAAATAGATTTTTTTTTCATTTCAAAAATTACACCGGTATTGGTTTTAATAGAATATGAACGATTTTTCCTTATTTCATTGTGTATACTTTAAATACCGCCTTTTTGTCTTTGACAAATTCCCAATATTGAAAAATAGTGAAGAAAAACTTAATGCTGAGTTTTTTTATCTTTTTGATAAAAATTTTAATAAAAAAACATAACATACAGGCAGGTTCTGCAATTTACTTCCGAGTGAAATTTTGTGGAAAATACCTTTCGTACTTAATTTGACAAAATTTTTACAAATTTTACTCGGAAGTGACTTGCCAGAAGCTGCCTGATGAACATTTTTTTCGAGGGTACATTAATGCTTTTTGAATTTAATTGCTTGAAAAATGCTACTCTTTTCAATAATGCTGACACATCGCGTCCAGGATTTGTTGACAATTTAATAAAATTAAGTTTGTACTATTCTCATTCAATTTTATTAGTTTTAATCGAGTTTCGAAAATATATAATTTTAGTATATATTTAGTTTAGGGCTGCACGGTACACGATATTTTTGGTTTTCTGTTCCGCGGTGTAAATAA
The DNA here is from genome assembly GCA_027475135.1 of Bactrocera correcta. Classification (NCBI taxonomy): domain Eukaryota; kingdom Metazoa; phylum Arthropoda; class Insecta; order Diptera; family Tephritidae; genus Bactrocera; species Bactrocera correcta. The sequence goes on along the minus strand of CM050322.1, from coordinate 12,313,746 downwards.
ACAGTGAGGAAGGTTTTCCAACACGGGAACACGCCACAAAGAGCTGGCCATGTGAAAAGCAAGACATTTCTAAATTTATGCCGTATACTTCCAGTGACTTCCCTTGTGACTTGTTTATTGTCATCGCAAATGCAAGTTTCACTGGGAACTGCAAACGACTGAATTGGAATGGCAAATCTGTTGAAGTTAATGGAATTCGGGGAAGTAAGCATTCCTCTCCCTTGAACGGGCCTTTCAAAATGCTTGCCACTATTAAATTGTTCATTAGCTTGGTCACAATCAGTCGAGTACCATTGCACAGTTTGGGAGCATGAAGATTCCGTAGCATAATAACTACAGACCCAACTTTGAGACGCAAATTATGAGGCGGCATTCCAGGCGGCAACAAAGAGTTTAAGAACTCCACTGGGTAATTTACTACCTCGTCTTCATTTTCTACGCGATCCATTGATTTATATGACCGCAGATCTCCCGGAATTTGATTTTGAATCGTCCAATTCAAGTCGTTGACATCCATATATTTTGCTGCTAAAATTGCGCGCGTGCTTAACCAATCGTAGTTACCATAATTTTGAGCAATATTTGGTTATACTCTAATGTTTAGTTCATATTTATTAGATGTGAATTGGCAAATCGTCGTTGGAATCGATATTAATCCACTGCAAGGATCTATCGGAACTTGTCCATTTCCGATTCGCAGCAGCTCTTTTGAAAAAACCTCCGCAGTTCTATCGTTTTGCAGCAAAACTCGCATATTCATGGTCAATGAAATGGTTTTAACAAACCTCCACAAATGCGATGATTTTAGACATGCGTTTGGCTCATCCGCCGCTGTTGATTTTAGAATCATGGGAAGTGTTTGTCTAAAGTCGCCCGACAGCAATATCATCACTCCTCCAAAGCAACGATTATTGTTGCGCAAATCTCTCAGTGTTCGGTCGAGTGTTTCTAATGATCGTTTGTGGGCCATTGTGCATTCATCCCATATGATTAACTTACATTTTTTTAAAACTTGTGTCATTGCTGATTGCTTTGAAATATTGCAAACAGGACTTTCGTGTATTTGCAAGTTTAATGGAAGCTTTAATGCTGATGTGCCGTTCTTCCACCTTCTAACAGTGTTGTAGCAATCCCGGTAGATGCAAGAGCTAATGCAACACCACCTTGACCACGTATTGCTGCTAGTATTAAAGACAATAGGAACGTTTTGCCAGTCCCGCCGGGCGCATCGAGGAAAAATATGCCACCGTTTCCACTATCTACGGCATTTATTAGCTGATTGTACGCACTGTTTTGCTGTTCATTCAACAGTGGAACATTTGTTTGTACTTGTTGTTGCAAGTGAGTTATATCGTAAGCACGCTCGCGTTCCAATTCGCGACTCACTAAATCCCTTGTTTGACGACTTGGTGCCGGCATATGAACTCCAATCAATAGTTTTCCACTCATAAGTAAACATAAATTTTCAATAAGGACTAATCATTCATTGTATAGGTCAGCGTTCATTTGTAAGTCGACATTTCTCGTCGCTAATCGCGGGCGATGCAAAATATCTTCTGCCATGTCATCTTTGTACGTATCCCATAATATATGCGGGTTTGAAGGCTGACATGTCGAAATTATAATAGCGAAAAGTGTACGAACTGCAGTGGCTGGCGAAGAAGCTATTGCATCCGCCAGCGTTTGATTCCAGTGACTGTCGTGTTCAATCAATTGCAATTGTTGACATGCTTCTCGAAATGTTGCACAAATGGTACCATCAACAGTCCTCAATGATTCAAATGAAGTTGAACCGGGTACATTAATCAAAAGCAAACGTAGGTAAAAGCAATCATCGTTCTTTGGATGGATTGTGTAAATTCTTCCCAATGCATCAGTTGAAAAAGCACCTGGATAACCATCTACCGGATGGCCGTTCTTCCTGCGCAACCATTTCTTCGACGATGCATTCCATTCATAATACCGAGACATCTCCGAGTAAAGCAATGTTCTCGCGAACGGACCACTGGCGCAAGTTGCAAAGAAACTAGTTAAAGTGGTTGCTGGTGGTATTTCCGTTCGCTGTACTATGTTCTCTGCGTTGAAATAAACTCACTGGCCATTCTCCAAATGAGCTGTCAGATGCACAACAGTAGGATGGCGTTCATGAATTGCAAATGAAAATATTCTCCAGATTGCTTCATTGCAGTTCACATATCTGCCCATTTGAAATTTGCTAATCTCATCTCGTTTAACGCCAATAACCGCCATATCGCTTCCTTTTGTGACATATTTGCAAACATACTTAATTGATTTTATTGAACTGCAATACTCAACATTTATATGTGTTTTGAATGTCTTAGACAAAATTGGCGAATATGGAACGAACCATGTGTTATTAACTACGAAATTCTTTCCTTTCAATTGAGTGATGAATGTTCTGTCATTGTCAGCGGGTGAGCGACGCCGATAGAGAGGGTATCCATCGTTTCCAGTTTGAGTTTCCGAAATAAAAGCACGGGGATAGCGTTTTTTGCATTTACTGCCCGACATACAAACCGAAGATGGATTGTGTTCTCCGCATGGCCCATGAACCATATTGGCCATCACCAATTCGTGCAACTCTGGATCTATTTCAACATCAGGAATTTCGGCGGAAATGATGTCATCAATTTGGTCAGGTGTAATTTTCTCCACCATCCAAAGAAGAATGTGTGCGTGGGGCAAACCTCTCTTCTGCCACTCCACTGAGTACATCCAGCATCGAACAGTGCCATATATACGTTGTTTCGTAATAAAGTCCATCAAACATCTGAGTTTTTGTTTAAACACGCGATGCAATAGATTCGTAATGTCTGGCCATTTTGGATTGCAAGTAAATGTAACAAACAAATCCGGCCGTCCATAATTGCGCACGTAAGTCATCGCATCCTGGGAGTACTCATGCATGTGTCTAGGACTGACAATATATGTCGATGGCAAAATATAGAATCGACCAATGTCTGTGATATCCGCATCACCATTCATTGTGTTCTGTCTCAACTTTAACGTACATGTCAACTGCATACTGTTAAAATAACTGTCTATATCTCAGTAAGTGGTTGTCATAGTTTTGGCGAATCATCATTCGATATGCGTAAAACTTCATTGAACTGACTTTTTTATTTGTCTCGACACCTAAAAGCTTAAATTACCTATATGAAGTAGCAAACAAAAATTTTAAAATACTAACCATTCACCGGATTTATCATCTTATATCCTAAGTAATATCCGTCTTCTCCAAGGCAGAACATGAGCGGATATTGCATTGCGTCGTAAGACCGATGTGTCTCACTTATCCATTTTAGTGCGTTTTGATTTCAACGTTTGATGACAATATCACGCGACTGCAAATTTTCTCCAACAACAACAACAACTGATATTTCGCTAACTGTAGGTGCATTATATTGTCTTTCATGTGTCCCTGTTGGTCTTTTGTCCGCTTGTATGATTATACTATGATCATCTGTTGGCATACGTTCCAACGAAATCGTAAACAGTTTAATGAGGCCATTGTGTTCGTGTAACATTTGCTGCAATTGTTCGATTATTTCTCTTTTCGTTGTATTGAAGATGGCACAACGCCGATTTACTTCATCATGTGAATCTCCCAGAAAGTTAATTTGGAGATGTTTGTGTTCTTGATCTGGATGCCGCAACAACGATCCAGCAGATGAAAAATTTGCCCATGAACCTGTATAATTGAAGGAAAGCTCTGTAGTTTCTGTCGAATATTGTTTGGCAAAAATACCTTAAAGGTTGGATTGTAGTTTTGTTCATTTACAATTTCACCGCCAAACGACGTCATTTGAAAACAATCGTTGTACATTTTAGTGTGCTTTAAGAAATGGCTCGAGTGAGGAGATTCACCGTAAAGCAGCTGGAACAATGGCTGTGGTGGTGGAAGCAATTCTGGCAACTTAACCTTTCCCGCGGCGCAATATAACCCTGGCGGTTCATTTTTAAATTTGACTGCATTGCAATATTGACAAACTACTGACATCTGACCGATTTGAACAGATGCGCTATATTGAATGTTTGGATCATATCGAAAACCTGTCCGTTCAATGTTCACAAAAGAAAGATGTTGCCGCTGTTGTCGTCGAATAATCGCATGTTGTGATCTTACTTCATCACTTTGGCGAGCACGAACTTCCCTTCTTCTCGATCGTTGTTGCTGACTGTGAACTTCCCTTCTTCTCAATCGTTCTTGCTGATTGTATGTTTGGTTGACATCTTCTAACTGGTGCGTGCTATTCTCCAGCAGTCTATTTCGTGGTGATACCCTCTCAAGAACACTTTCCCTTTGACGTGCTCTGCTATTTCGTGTTCTCCCTGCGACCTGGGAACTCCGAGAAGTGTAACCAAACGTACTGATTCTTGGCATCGTAACAAATATCTAATTGGAAATGATCATTCATTTGCATAAAGTTCATATAAGGTTTTACGGACCAATAACTTACCTTTGAAAACCCAAAAAAAAAACAGAAATGAATTAAACTAAGGAAGCAGATCAATTGAATGATAAATTCCAATAACTAAAATAACTCACTTTTTAAAACAAAATATATCAATATATCGGTAAAGCAAGGCGCATTTTTATTGCCCTCTAAATTTTGCGTGTTCGATTGCAAAGCAAAATTGACGTTTAATTTAATTTGTGTTTGTTTCATAAACCAAAAATAGCACGTAACATGACCAAAATTACGATATAACCGCTACTGCCACCGATAAATAAACGAAAATAGCACGAAACAACCAAAATGTCGTGCTAGGTGGAAAATGAGATAATATATGGATTAACAACCAAAATAATTAAAGATTGTATGGGAGGAACAAGGCCCCTTTTTCGATAAGGCCAAGTTTTATGGGTGAGAATGGTGTTGTTTCCTATAGCTCTATAACAATTTTCATGTTCCTACCTTAAACACTTTTGAAGATATTCACCTTGAAAAATTCAGTTTGTATGGGAGGTGCCACGCCCCCTTTTCCGATTACCCCTTCTTTTATGTGTAGGAAGGCTTTTGATACCATATAGGTCTATACCAATTTTCAGGTTCCTACCTTGAACCCTTTCACAGATATTCTGCTTAAAAAATTTAGTTTGTATGGGAGGTACCACGCCCCCTAATTCGATAGCCCCCGGTTTTATAGGTGAGAGTGGTGTTGTTATCCTGTAGCTCTGTACCAATTTTCATGTTCCTGCCTTAAGCACTTTTGAAGATATTCGACTTGAAAAATTCAATTTGTATGGGAGGTGCCACGCCCCCTTGATATTTTGTTCTGATTTTAAGACATGACCTGCGCCTGGTAATATCAAACAAATCCCCCAAAGAAAGTATTTCATTTGGTTCAGCCGTTTTCGAGAATTAGCGTTACAACTATACACCATTTCATTTTTATATATATAGATATGTGTGTATTGCATTAATTTCGTTTCCCACTTTGTTTCGTTATGTAATATAGGAATGTACATATGTAAGTCGTGACTATTGTGCATAGATGTATGTATGTAAGTTAATGGTTGCCACCAGATGATTAACAACGCGCTGGTTTGAATGGTGAAGTTGAACTCAAATTTCTTTATTAAACACATTTCTTTTATACAAAATTTGCTTATTTACTATAAACTTACATATGTACGAATTCTTACTTACTAGTACTTATATACTCTATAATGATAACGTAAGCAATAATTATAGCGAAACAGCAAACCTCAGTTTGGTCGAGAAACGGCTCACATTGCGGCGGCACGACTTCCGTTCTGGTTTAGTGCCGACGAACAGCACATTGTTGTAATTCTTGGAAATTAACTTTATTGAGCAATGATATTGTATATTTACAGAATATTGCTGAATTGAGTAATATCAGTAAATTTTGCTAGCTACGACAACTTTGTTGTTGTACATTTTGTTAGCTATGATAGCTGTGATAACTCCCTCCTTCTTAAGCATCAGCGTCTCGCTGATTAAGAATTATTGGCTACTGAAAGCTGTGGGTAATCTATTATTGGTGGGATAAGAAATGAATTTCTGGTTTTTGGTTTGAGTATGATATATAAAACTAATGATAGTGTTACTGCAACAAGAATTGCTTAAAGGCTTGAGCTAATTGAAATAATGTTTTGTGATGTTATTCGTTCTAATTCATTTACATTATTTAAATGTAGTTTATGTCAATAGTTTAAGTCTAATTTAATTTCATTTTCCGTTAGGTTATTCTGAAGTATTGCGGGTAAGATTTGGTAGGAACTTGTTTGCCAGTTTGTGTAGTACGGTAAGAGTCTAAAGAGTAAATGTCAGTTAGTTTTTTAAATGCGATTTATGAATCTTTTTGTTATCTTAAGTAGTTATTGTGACGGTATTGTCTTTAGCGACAGTTTCTTTTTTAAAAATGGGTTTCGTTTTCCCTTTAATTTGTTTGTTCTTTTTAAATATAGTATCACCAAATCTTGGTAGTTGATTCTCTGTGTTCTTCCAAAAAAAATATCAGCTGGTTTCCTTTTCGTAACTGAATGTATCGTGTTATTATATTTGTCAACGGCAATGTTGACAATTTCTTTAATAGAGTAATCAGGATATTCCACTTGGAGACATCTGATTATTTCAATAATAGTGGAATGCAGACGTTCTATCGCACCATTGACTTCGCTTTTCTGAGGTGGTGCTTGATAGATTTCAATTTCTAATCCTTCTAAATAGTTCAGAGTTATTGGGCTTATAAAGCTGCCTTCATTGTCCATGACCAAAGTCTTTGGTACAGTGAAATAGTGTAGAAGCTTTATCAATTTATCGCTGATATGCAGTACTGATTTATTTTTTATCATGAAAAATTTTACAAATTTAGTGAATTTGTCAACGCACGAGATATATTTTTCGCCGGATATTTCTATAATGTCGATATGCAGTATTTCTGTTGGATAACTTGGGTTTTTGTGGATGCCGGTCGTACTTATTACATCCGCAAATTTACCATGATTTAGTATATTTTTTAATAAGTTTAGTCATTTGTGGAAAATAGTATTTTTCCAATATCTGGTCTTTATTTTCTTTACCATTGCGATAGGCTCTTTTGTGTTCTTGTTCTATTATTTTAAATTTGACATCTTCGTCTGCGATATCGGTAACTACTTTCTGTGTTATCCTGATACAAAATTGTGAGAAATTTTCTTGATATATTTGCTGTAGTAATGAAATGTATTTCTCTTGGATTTTAATTCCATTGATTATGTTTGGGTTTAGAACGCTTTTTAAGATTTTACTTAGGTTTTCTTTATCGTAAACTTTACTTTTAATGAGGTGTCTGTGGAAGCTTAGATGAGGTTCTTCGTGTGTAATTTCCTCCTTTCCTTCTGTAAATATAAAATGAGCTTTGAGCTATCCTCTTCCGCGCTATGTTGCGTATTTTCATGCGTGGATGTTAGCGTATTAACTTCTATTGGCAGCCGTGATAACGCATCGGCGACTACGTTTGTTTTTCCTGGTTTGTAAATTAGTTTATAATTATATTCTTCTATCCTTGCTTTCCACCTTTTTAACTTGGCATTGTTATTACTGTTGCTTAGTGCAAACGTCAGTGGCTGGTGATCAGTAATTATTTTTATTTCTTTAGCTCCATACAGGTAAGTCCTTAATTTGTCGAGGGACCATACTATGGCGAGCATTTCTTTCTCTATTGTCGAGTAATTCTCTTCGGTTTTGTAGAGTGATCTAGAGATGTAAGTTATGGGTCTGTCTTGACCGATAGTCCCTTGTGAAAGGACTGCTCCGATTGCAGTATTGGAAGCATCTGTCGTCAGAATAAAGGGTTTGTTGAAGTCTGGGAATGCCAGAATTTCAGAAGATGTAAGCAAATATTTTATGTCATTAAATGATTTCAAGCCTTCCTCTGTTAGTGAAATTTGTATCCGTTTGGATTGACATGCTTTTATTTGAGCATTTTCACCTCTAGTTAAATTGGTAAGTGGCTTGACAATTTTTGCAAAGTCTTTTATAAATCTCCTTAAACACGATGCTAAACCCAGGAAACCTTTTAATTCTTTAAGGTTAGCAGGTGTGGGAGTTCTTTTAATAGTAGATATTGTGTCAGGATCTGGCAAAATACCTTCGCCGTTAACGATATGACCTAGAAAATTTACTTCTGTTCTAAAAAATTTGGATTTTTCCAGATTGACTTTTAAATTTGATTTGTACAAAAGCATGAACACATCTTCAATATTTCGTAAGTGTTCCTCTTTAGTTTTTCCCATTATTATAATGTCATCGTCCTAAACGTAGCAGGCTTTTCCTATAAGCGTTTTGAGAATATCATTGATCATTCTCTGAAAAATGGAAGTGGCATTTTTAAGACCGAATGGCAACCTAGTAAATTCATATTTACCATTGGCTGTCGAAAAAGCTGTCTTTTCTAGGTCTTTTTCTGTTTAAGCAATTGCGCACTTTACCTTTATCTATAAGCACACTTACCACTTTCACTTCGGTTAAGTAAAACACTTGGGTAAATAATTTTCGATCTTTCTGTGTATTTAATTTCAATTTTTTTTGTTTCTTCTAAGTATTGTTAAGTTTTCACAAAGTTTTGGGGTAAAGTTGTTACGGAATTTCGGACCGATTTAAAAAGAGTGTGCGGGACTATACTGCTCGAGGCGGCGCGAGGTCACAAAGGCGATGCGTGCGTTTCGTTTGCAGATCGTAACGATACTGATCTCAACTTCTTAGTTGACCCTTCTCCCCAGTGTGGTATATGGTTGCATGTGTGGATGTCCTCTCGCGTGTGTGTGGTGTTGATGTGTGGGTCCTGTGGAATGTAGGTTCTTTTTGTGTGGTGTATTGGTGGTTATGGTGTATTCGTGTAGTGGCATTAGGGGGGGCGGCTTATCTCGTTTAGCCATCCCGGCCCCCCTAGGCGAATATTCAGCCTAGCAATCTTTGAAGTTGCTGGAGAGTTGCCACTACGTTGCTGAGTCCAGTAGCGGGGCGATGCTGTGGCGCTTTTGGACGACGCCTGGCTGGTGCAACGTGGTACGGACGCCATTGATGGGGCTCAGGCCGGGCTGCGGTGGTTCGACGTCGTACCGTCCGGCTTGCTTGCCTGGATCTACCCGTGCTTGAGGCAGCAGGCCGACCTACATCGCGTCGTGGGGTCCTGTGCAACAGCGTGTGATGTGGTCTGCCACACGTGTGGCATAAGTCGGAAGAAGCACACTCCTGCGTCTCATGCGTGTGCGACAGGCAGTTGAGGCAATGCTCATGTTCCTGGGCAACACGCTGTCGTTGTGCCGGTGTTAGCTCCTTAAAGAGCCCACAGTGTTGCAGTCGATGTTTCCGGCGGCATAGCGGGCATCGGGTGCGACGCGGCTCGACTGGAGCGGATGGCGCTGATGGGGCTGCTCGTGTACCACTACCAGAAGCAGCAGTCGATACTGTCGCCTTGGTTGAGCGGGGCGGAGGAGTAGGCCCAATAAGTGGCCCGTTGGTGACTGACCGAACAGTTGGTGTTGTAGGCATGTCCACGTCCATCTTGAACTCTGTAAAAAATTGTATTTGAATATACATGGTAGTATATAAATAGTATATGTGATTGTGCCACATTAGGTGGCATGACTGAGTCGTCGTATTGACCGACCATTTCTTTTTGTAAATTTTATTGTTATTGTTAACGGTTGGTTGCGGGTTGCGATTTTATTGATTTATTGTCGTTTGCGCTACGGCATTATGTTCGGATTGTTTGGTTAGTATCGGATTTTCGTTATTATCCGCGGTTGGTAGAAAGCATAATTTAACCAGCGGTCTGGTGAGTATTCCGCTTTGAGTACGGAGATCAACGACGCGGGTGTGACCGTCTGAGCCATAATGGAGCTTTTCTATACGGCCAAGTCGCCACTCGGTAGGTGGGTCGTTAATAAGTACACAATCTCCAAGTTTTGGCGCATTTTCTGATGTTTTCCATCGATACCTCTTGTGGAGGTCCTTTAAATAGTCTTCTTTCCATCTGCGACTGAAATTATGATGGAGAATTTTAATTCTTTCCCATCGATTTAATAAGGATAGCGACTCCACGCCTGGCTCAGGTGTGGCCAGAATGGGTGCTCCTTTGAGAAAGTGCCCTGGTGTTAGGGCTGTGAGATCTGAGGGATCTTGCGAGAGTGTTGTTAGTGGCCGTGAATTGAGAACGGCTTCAATGCGGATTAATAGTGTTGTAAATTCTTCGTAATTAAATTTGTAGTTTCCAGCTACCTTTTTTAAGTGGGATTTGAAGCTTTTTACAGCTGATTCCCATAAACCACCCATATGAGGAGCTCTTGGGGGGATGAATTGCCAATTAATGCCTTGGGGGGCGTACTTTTGTACAATCTCAGGGGAGACTTGTTTAATAAAGTCCACAAACTGTTTTTCTGTGGCTCTTTGAGCTCCGATAAAGGTTTTTCCATTGTCGCTCATAAGTTTGGACGGAAAACCGCGTCGTCCGACGAAGCGAGCAAATGCCGCGAGAAAAGCCTCTTTTGTCAAATTAGTACATAGCTCGAGGTGCACTGCTTTTGTCGTGAAACAGACAAAGACAGCCACGTAGCCTTTCATTAGGGTAGGAGACCTTAGCATGGATGCCTTTATCTGAAAAGGCCCAGCAAAATCAACACCTGTGATAGTGAAAGGCAGAGCGAAGTTGCAGCGTTCCGGTGGAAGTGCGGCCATAATCTGCGTCCTCATCTTCTGTTTATGCATAGTGCAGATCTTGCACATGAAAATGCACTTTTTTATTTGAGGCTTAAGTCGGGGAATATAAAACTCTTGGCGGATTATATATTGCATTAGGCGATGTTCCGCGTGCAACATTAGTATATGTATATACTTGAGTAACAATGTTGCAAGTCGAGACTTCTCTGGTATTATTAGAGGATGGCGTTCGTTATATGTCAGGCTTGAGTTAGCAAGCCGACCATTAGCACGAAGCAGACCTTTCGTATCCAGAAATGGATTTAGTACTAAGAGTGAGCTCTTTTTGTCAATCGGCTTCGATTCTCTTAGTAGTGACATCTCGCAGCTGAAGTGGCGCGACTGAGTATAAGTGATAAGAGCGACCTTTGCCTTTCCTAGGTCTAGGTGCGTCAATGTATCGCCTTGGGGATATACTGTGCGTATTCCCTTAATTCTAAGTTTGAGTCGCTCTATGAAGTTGAGCATATAAGCGATTACCCTGAGGGCTCGAGGGTATGATGAAAATCGCCCAAGGATGTCAGTATCATCCAATGCCGTGTGAAAGGAGTCGATTTTCCGACTTTCGGCGGCAATTATATTGCGTATGGGCGATCGTGGCCAAGAATCTGGGGATTCTATTAACCATCGAGGGCCATTCCACCAAAGAGTGGTGGTTGCAAGGTGCAGAGGCTTGCACCCCCTTGTACTTAGGTCAGCAGGATTGTCAGCACTGGCCACGTGTCGCCAAGTGGCTGACCCCACTAGGTCAAGGATTTGAGACGTTCGATTGGAAATATACGTCATCCATGCATGTGGAGGTTTTTCTAACCAGGCTAATACAATTTCGGAATCAGACCAGAGATACAATTTATATTTGGTCATATTTAGGTGCGTTTGCACCATGGATACTAGTTTGGCTAGTAATAGCGCACCACATAGTTCCAGTCGTGGCAGACTTATTGTTTTTAGCGGAGCCACCTTTGCTTTGGCTACCAGTAGGTGACTGGTGGTCGCTGTGTCCGATTGTGTGCGCACATAGATGGTGGCACAATATGCCTTTTCAGAGGCATCACAGAAGCCATGTAGTTCGACTTTGTGCTCTGGGGCATAATTTATCCATCGTGGGATTTGTATCTGTGAGATATCATTCAGATTACCCGCGAACTGGGACCACTTTTCTAAACGAAGTGGTTTCACTTGTTCATCCCAGTCAGTTCCGTCTAGCCACAATTCTTGTATTAGAATTTTTGCTTGTATCATAATTGGCGAAAGCCATCCTGCGGGGTCGAAAAGTTTTGCCACCGAGGATAATATTTGCCTCTTTGTTACAGCTGATAGTGCGGATATTGACTCATTAGTGTATGAAAACTGGTCAGATATCGCATTCCATTGTATCCCCAAAGTTTTTGTTGTGCTTTCCTTTTCGAATTTAAGGAAATTAGTGTCTAAAAGATTTTCTTTAGGTATGTCTTTTAAAATATTAGGGTGGTTCGCCGTTATCTTTTTCAACGGAAACCCTGCTGTATTGAGCGCTTGTGTCACTTGTGCTAGTGACTCGTATGCCTGTGGAAGATTGTGGCTTCCAGACAGAATGTCGTCTACATACGTTTGTGTTTTCAACACTTGTGTTGCCAGAGGAAATTCTGACTTTGTGTCTTCTGCCAGCTCGTGGAGTGTACGAATGGCGAGGTATGGGGCACAGTTTACGCCAAAGGTAACTGTTTTTAATTTAAAGTCGCGTAGTGGACTATTGGGAGATTTTCGGAAAATAATTCGCTGAAAATCTTGACCATCATCATGTACGACTATTTGTCGATACATTTTCTCAACATCCCCATTGAAAATGTATTTGTATATACGCCAATTTAGTATGAGGAGCATTAAATCTGGCTGAAACGTGGGTCCCGTGAATAAAATGTCATTTAGGGAATTCCCCGAACTTGATGATTTTGATGCATTAAAGACAACTCTTACCTTTGTGGTTTTTTTGTCTGGCTTTATTACTGCATGATGTGGCAGGTAAAAAGAATTGTATTTACTTTTTATAATTTTTTCGCCGGGGCTGACTTCCTCCATGTGGTTTAAATGGAGGTATTCTTCTAAAACCCTATCGTATTCTGGTTTTAGCTCGCCCTTTTTAAGTAGGTTTTTTTCCATACTTAAAAACTGTTGGATAGCAGAGGTACGAGAATGACCTAAGGCGAGTGTGTGGGGGGGGGGGGAGTGGGGGCCATTATCTAATCGAGTAGTTGTGGATTTGTAAAAATCCTCACAATATCGATCTTCTGGGGTTGTGATTGATATGGGGGGAAGTTCTTCTAACTCCCAAAACTTCCTGAGTTGTGTATTGAGGTATTCGTTTGAGATTTCCTCAACTTGAGTTGTCATTGTTGTGACTGGTTCCGCAACTAGTCCGCTTAGGACCCATCCGAAAATGGTATTTTGCGCCAGAAGTGTTTTTGTAATTTTCTCAACACCTTCGAGAATAATTTGAGGTATGAGATCGCTACCTAATAGAATATCTATTTGAGCGGGAGTGTTGCAGTTGGGGTCTGCTAACTTAAGGTGTGAAACCTTTTGCCAATGCTTGCTATTTATATGATAGCTTGGAAGCATGTTTGTTAGTTGCGGTAAGACAATAGCTTCTGCTTGAATGCGCTTATCCGCTTGGGGGGAAATAAGGGTAATGGGGCAGATTTTGTTTGAGTTTTGTACTACTCTTCCGCCCATTCCCGTAATTTCAAAATTAGCTAGTTTTGTTGGCAGTTGTAGCCTACTTTGTGCCCTTGACGCTATAAAAGATCGTTGAGATCCTTGGTCTATTAAGGCCCTTAGTTTAAACAGTTCTCCTCGGTGCTCGATGGAGACCACTGCTGTGGGTAATAATACACTGCTTTGGTTTTCGCTGTGTAGCGTTTGAGTTTTTAAAGCCTTTGAGCAGCATGGTGCTTCTTGGCAATTTTCTGAATTTTGTAAGTCGGGATTTGCTGTAGCAACTAATCCCGTAGCTCTTTTAACATTAGCGTTGTTTTGAGCTAAGCTGGAAAAATTGGTAATGTGAAGCATTGAGTTATGTCGTTTATGGCAATAAACGCAATTAAATTTGCTTTCACAATCCTTGAGCGCATGCGCATGAGACAAACAATTAGTACAAAGTTTTTTTGTTCTTACGAAATTGTTTCTTTCGTTAATGTTTAGTTTTTTAAATTTCTCGCAAGATTTCAGCCTGTGCCCTCCTTTACACAGTTCGCATGACGTATGTTTATTTTGTTCGGAGGTGAACGGTTGTGTTTTGAAAAAACTACGATTTAAGTTGTTGTTGTTACTCGCTTGGGGCCTACTGAAGCTTCGATTTAGGTCTATTGAACGTTTTTAGTTCTGACCATTTTTTTATCTACCCTTTCTGCAATTTCGTATTGGGTAGTTAAGAAATCGTTCATTTGTTGCCACGTTGGGCACTTTCTTCGTGATGAGAGCGATTGCTCCCACAAAAGTAACGATTTTTCTGGTAATGCGGATGTGCATATATTTACCAGAATGGGGTCCCAATTGTCTGTGGGAATATTCTGTGTCGCTAGAACCGACAAGCAATTAGAAACAGTGGATTGAAGTTTTATAAATTCTTCACTTGTTTCTTTTTGAATTTTTGGTAAATTCATCAATGTTGTGACTTGTTTGTCTACTAATATCCTTTCGTTCTCGTAACGAGCTTTTAGGGCTTTCCAAGCATAATTGAAATTTTCGTCATTAAGAGCGAACTGTTTGACTAATACCCCTGCTTGACCTTTTGTTTTGTATCGGAGGTGATACAATTTTTGTGCATTAGATAATTTTGGGTGGTTTATGTAAACGGCTGTGAACATGTCCCGGAAGGACGGCCATTGTTCATAACCACCATGAAAAATTTCAGTGTCACAGGCGGGCACCTTGAGGTGGATGCCTGAACTCGCCTCTTGGCTTTGCACTTGTGGCAGCTCTACTCTCGGTTGTGGAGTAGGTGCAATTGCTTTAATTAATCTCAATTGATCGGAGATCATAGCTCTCGTTTCCTCGTACTGGTCTAAGCAGTGTTCATATTTGGAATATGCTGAAGATTTGAAATTTTCAGGTAGATCTGATTCGTCAGATTCTACAATTGCGTCATACGCAGCTTGGAGACGTGTCCAGAAATTGCTTAGATTTTCTTTTTTGATTTCTAATACCGATTCAGAGTTATCTTGAATCGGTGAAGATGAAAATCGAGTGCAGTATCGAATTAGACTGTCACTCTCAGCGATAAACTTAGTATAGGAAATATCTTTCATCTTTTTTTGCTTTGTAGCACCTTGCTTCGAGCGTGTAGCATCAGCAGGTGTACATGGGCTCTTTTCTTCTGAAGTCATTTTTTGTACTTTTAAATACTGTGTTGACTTAGATTCCTTAGAATCTCCGTCCATTTAGATAATATGATAAAAATGATAAAATTGAAATATATATATGAGAAAGAAAAAATTCTCTCAGTGTACTTATGATAATAATAAGTACGCGTGAAATCTTTAAGATAAAAAGTTTTGTTTTGTTGTTGTATACGCTATTTATCAAATAACGAACGCGTATTTCGTTTCTCTTATTCCCGGTGCTTTTGTATTAAGCTACTAGTTTGTTATTGTTTTTGTCTTTTATTTTATTTAATGTTTCGTACTCGTTAGCAAATACTTGCGTATACGAGCGATAATGTAAAAAGGAGAAAAAGGTTGATGACCTTTGTATATAAGTTTGCACAATATGTGCGTGTTTATGTGCATACGTAAGATGCAAAAAATTTATTTTTTTGTTTTGTTTTGTTTGCAATCCTGCTTGCTTGTGCTTTAACAAGAACAAGGGGTATTGCTGGATAGGTGCCGATTTGGTCTTTGAATATAAGTTTGTGTGTATGAACACTTGAAACTGGCAATACTTATGTATTTGCTTTTCCTTTCTACCAACTCTTAAAATTTTTTTTTTTTATTTTGACCGTGATTAATTTTTTTTTTTTTTTGATTAGTAAAATTTTAAAATTTTTAATAAATTAAAATTTCGTATTTATTTTTTTATTTTTTCCAAATTTTGTAAAATTTTGTGAATTTTTAATTTAATTCTGTACCCTGTGTGCGTTGTATATTCCGGCATAGGCAAATTGTATGCCGTATGTATGTGCGTATATTATTTGCCGTACGGATACCGCGGGAATAGAAAATTGGTGAAGTGCAGGTATACACTTTTGTTATTATGTAAAATTTAATTTTCGTTATGCTTATTCTGCATACATGTGGGTGTATGTCGCATTAATTTCGTTTCTCACTTTGTTTCGGACATATGAAAGGTATGTACATATGAAAGTGGTGACTATTGGCATATATGTATGTTTGGTTTTGTTATTTTTGATTTCTCTTTTTAAATTTCGCAATTGCCCTAGCTTACTTTTTGCGCAATCCTGCTTATACTGGTTTGAGTATAAGGGGTATTGCCGGAAAATTTGTCAAGTGAATACTTGAAATTTTGTTTTTTGTTTTTTTTTTTTTTGATTTTTAATGTTGTGTGTTTGGATACACAAATGTAAGCTTAAGTAGGCCTTTTAACAGATATGTATATGCCGGTATATATAACCATATATATATATATATATATATACATATATGTCATACTATATACCGTTCATACATATATTGAATGTACATATAATGTACCAAACTGTTTTCGGTTTCCCGGAAATCAACCGTAAGTTCGGACAGTTTGGTAGCAACCGTTCTATTAAAATTTACAGGATCGTATACAGTTTTAGAAAGATCAACTGTAAATATTAACATACATATATGCAAATGAGTATAAAATATTTAAAATAATAGATGGAGTTGATACACTCACTTTGTGCCGCTTCAAGGGACTTTGAGGGCTTTATATGGTTTGGAATGTGGGTAAGCTTATGTTTGTTTTTTGCCAATGCATCCAAGCTGCTTCCTTGTCCGTTTCCTTTCCTGTTTGGTGTTCCTTGTTCCGTTGTTGTTGATTTCCCTTTGTTGGTTGGCCTTTTAGGTTTTTATTATTTTTACTCTTATTATTATTTTTTTTGTTTCACATTTATAAAAGTTTAATTTTCACAAAGACTATATTTTTTAATATTCGCGCCCGTGTGGATGTTTTGTTCTTTTTTTTTTTTTTTTTAGTTAAATAATATTTCGCGCCCGACTTTTGACATTAATATTATTATTATTGCACACTGTCTTTTATGTATGTATATGTATATTTATTTGTTTTTTTTTTTTTTTTTTTTTATAATGTTTTTTTTTTTGTTTTGGGAATCGCACCACGGAACGGTTTCGTGTATATATGTATATGTCACCTCACGGCACTTTTTTTTTTTGCTTTTGAAAAAATGTTTTTTGTACGTGTATATGTATGTATATGACACGGCACCTTGTATTTTATAATATTTTCTGTATATATTGTATGTGTCACCTCACTTTAATTTTTCACATGAATGTTTGTATATTGGTATGTCACTTTTTACTTATTTTGCCGCTTGAATCTTGGTTTTTTTTTTTTTTTTGTTTTCCAAATAGTGCCTTTCTTAGCGGCTCGAAGGACCAATGTTTAAGCAATTGCGCACTTTACCTTTATCTATAAGCACACTTACCACTTTCACTTCGGTTAAGTAAAACACTTGGGTAAATAATTTTCGATCTTTCTGTGTATTTAATTTCAATTTTTTTTTTTGTTTCTTCTAAGTATTGTTAAGTTTTCAAAAAGTTTTGGGGTAAAGTTGTTACGGAATTTCGGACCAATTTAAAAAGAGTGTGCGGGACTATACTGCTCGAGGCGGCGCGAGGTCACAAAGGCGATGCGTGCGTTTCGTTTGCAGATCGTAACGATACTGATCTCAACTTCTTAGTTGACCCTTCTCCCCAGTGTGGTATATGGTTGCATGTGTGGATGTCCTCTCGCGTGTGTGTGGTGTTGATGTGTGGGTCCTGTGGAATGTAGGTTCTTTGTGTGTGGTGTATTGGTGGTTATGGTGTATTCGTGTAGTGGCATTAGGGGGGGGCGGCTTATCTCATTTAGCCATTTTCCTTCATCCTGATTTGGTGGAATCCGGATGTAAGGTCGAGAGTAGTAAAATTCTTACATTCGCCTAAGTTAGCTAGAGTGTTGTTTATATCAGGTATTGGATAGGAATCAGGTATAGTTATTGCATTTAGTCGTTTAAAATCAACAACTACTCTATATTTTTTTCTCCTGATGGACTTGGTTTTTTTTGGAACAATCCACAATGGGGAATTATACGGACTCTTTGAAGGCCTTATTACACCATTGTTTAGAAGTTCTTTTACTTGTTTTTCTACTTCGCCCCGTAGGTTGGTTGGGTAAGGATATGATTTTGTATATATCGGTTCTTCACTTGTTGTTCTAATTTCCGCTAATACAGTTGTGTCGATTGTCCCACTGTCGGAGACTGGTCCCAAAAATTCCGAATATTTATTTATCATTTCCTTAACTTCATGTTCATAGGGGTTTTCTTGAATATTATTTATTTGCTTAGAGATATTTTGTCTTAGTGGCAGTACCGCATCCTTGAGGGTTATTGTGTCATTTTTTCTATTTATAATTGCTCCCAATTCTTTGAGGGTATCATCGCCAATGATGCCATCGAAGGATTTTAAACTGGGTAGTATAAAGAAATCAAAATTATTTGTAAAACCTATACTTCCGAAGAATGGTCCACGTAGTTTATGGGTTATATTTACTTGACCTATGGCTGAGTGAACCTTAAAAGGACACTCAAGTTTCTTTGAATTTTTTGAAAGTTTTTCGGAGACAAAGTTTTTATTAGCTCCAGTATCTACAAGGAACTTCGCGATATCCCCGTTCTTTGAAGTTAGTTCTAAATAGGGTAGGGTAGACAGGCGTCTGTCATAAAATTTATTTCCTCGTCCTCTGTTTGGACATTAAATGGTTCTTGGGATTTCCTAGGGATATTGGAAGAATAATTGGATGGCCTCACTATAGTCGTATTGTTCGGTCGATTCATATATTTTATTCTTCTTGAGTGTATTGAAGGGTCCACCTCCATAGGGATTGGTGGCTTAGGATTGGTTGGTCTGGGTGGTGGTGGTGCTTGATTTTGCATGTTTTTATTATAGATTAAATTTTTTTCGGCAGGGTTTAATACCCTTGGTACAAATATTGGTTTTGGATTCATTTGATGTTTTTGCATTTGATTAGAGCTACCTCCAGTTTTTGTATACATATATTGAATAGTTTCTTAAGTTAATGTTTTGAATTTCAAGGCAGGAAGCGTATGCTTCGGGTAGGTTGCTGGGGCGTTGAATGACTAGCATTCTAGACAATTCGCCGTTTAGGCCTCTGATAAATATATAAAGGGCTCGATTCCTATAGGTTTCCAGTGGAACATTATTTGTTTCTCTTGAATAATCATGACTCTTTATTTTGTTTATTATCAGCGATAATTGGTGATTGACTCTTGCGTAGAATTGCTCTACGCTGAAGTGTTTTTGGGATAAGGTTCCTAGTTCGTGTTCTAGAGTCCTAAGGTCGCGTTTGTCTGCATAGTGTAGTGACAAACAATATTTAATTGTTCCCCAATCATCATTGAATATGTTGTATGAGATTAAGGCTGTATCTGCAAGGCCTTTAATTTTCTGCCTAATATGTCGTAGGATGGCTCTATACAGTGGCTTTGTTCTGACTACTTCGTAGTTCTGCAAAACAGATTCGACGTTGTGGATCCAGGATATGAATTGGATCGGATCTCCTTCGAATGTTGAAAGGTTCTTCACGCTGTCAGGTAATCTGCTAATTTCTATTAAGTCTGACTCAGTTAAATGAATATGGTTATTTGAAATAGAACTTTCGTTATGGGGACTAATTCTACTTTCTAACTGATTTATCCTATTGCTCAATATTTTTGATTGTTCTATTTGTGCATTAACAGCACCTGTTAGGTGTGTAATAGCTTCTTGAATTTGCTCCATTGCTGTGGTTTACAATTTCGACTATTTATTGCTTTAAAAATATGATACTTTATATATATTTATTGCCATTAACAATTTTTAAGATTTTGTTATATCGGGTATAAGTTTGTTGTTAACAATCTTTAAGATTTTATACTTATATCGGGTATAATTTTTATTTGCTTATTAAGATTTTTAATATATTATTTTTTTTTATGTAAGCTTAATATTAACTTACAGGAGTATCAGCATCAATTTTGTCATTCTCTTTGGACGGTCCACTTGGTCCTGATTGAAGCGTTATTCCTCTACTGGGGGGTGGATGACGTCACTCCAGGCGTTGATTTGGCGGCTTCTTGTTTCAGTTGCACACTTTATAAGTATTTTTAATTTGATTTGTCAAACACTTAGTTTTATTGTTTAACAAATCTTAAAATATGTCACAACACTTGACGCGCTTTTTTTTTTTTGCGGCGTTTTTTGCGCACACTTGAAATTTTAAAATTTTTCGAACAAGGTTTTAAATACTGTTTTTAATGACTTATGTCAAACTCGACTGAACTTTTTATAAAAAATAGATTCCGTCGTTTATCCTTCTGGATAATGGTACGAGTATTTGTACGTACGGATTCACTATAATACTTTTGGTGTAGGCAACTTCAAGTTTTTTAAAGTTCTCGGGCGCCAGTTAATGGTTGCCACTAGATGATTTACAACACGCTGGTTTGAATGGTGAAGTTGAACTAAAATTTCTTTATTAAACACATTTATTTTATACAGAATTTGCTTATTTACTATAAACTTACATATGTACGAATTCTTACTTAGTAGTACTTATTTCTATATTCTCTATAATTATAACGTAAGCAATAATTATCCGAAACAGCAAACCTCATTTTGGTCGAGAAACGGCTCACACTGCGGCGGCACGACTTCGGTTCTGGTTTAGTGCCGACGAAATGTGCTGTTGTTGTAATTTTTGGAAATTAACTTTATTGAGCAATGATATTGTATATTTACAGAATATTGCTGAATTGAGTAATATCAGTATATTTTGCTAGCTACGACAACTTTATTGTTGTACATTTTGTTAGCTATGCTAGCTGTGATAACTTGTTGGTTTTGTTATTTTTCTTTTCTCTTTTAATTTTCGCAATTGCCCTAGCCTACTTTTTGCGCAATCCTGCTATACCGTTTTGAGTATAAAGAGTATTGCCGGAAGATATTGTCAAGCGAATACTTAAAATTTTTTTTTGTATTTTATCATGCGAATTTGGTTCCTCTCTGTTTCCTTTCCTTTTTGTTGCTTGTTCTGTAGTTGCAGATTTCGTTGGTTGGCTGTTTTGGTTTTTTTTTTTTATTTTTTTTTAATATTTTGTTTCACGTTTAATAATGTTTAATTCCGCAGTTTATTACGGTATAGATTAGATATTATTCATATATATTAAGCTTCGCCCCCGTGTGGATGTTTTTATGATAAATAATATTTCGCACCCGGTTTTAGGTAATTTTGTTTGGTTTTTGGATTCAGCACTGTATTGTATGCTATGTATTTATATGTTTTTTGTTTTTATAACTGCACACACGATTTACCTTTTTCTCATCATTGTAAAATTTGTTTTGAATTTTGGTACCACAACACGAAACCGTTTCGTGCCCGTTTTTCAAACTTTTTTTTTTTTTTATATATATATGTACATATATGTATATGTCACCGCATCTTTTATATTATTATATTTTTTTGTATATCTGTATATGCCACTTTATGATTATTTGCCGCTTGAATTTTTTTTTCCAAATGGTGCCTTTCTTTCCGGCCCGAAGGATCAATGTTTGAATAGATGCCCACTTCAGTTTTACCCTTGTGACATTTACCATTTTCACTTATTTAAACAAAACACCCGCTTAACTTGCAAGGAGTAGTCGCATTAGGGGGCCTGCTTATCTCATTTAGCCAATATCTTAACATGATAGGGCGCCAAATAAAATTTTCACTAGGAGCAATAATCACAACATGCATTCCATCTACGCAACCAATCTCATTTTAGCTTTATGTTGTTTAGCACATGCAAATGCATATTTGCTTAACGTTTTCCTTAAGTCTGAATATGATAATTTAGGTGATATATATACATATGTGTGATATATGTACATATGCATGTGTTGCAGTCGATACTCACAATACGGGAACTTCCATGGAATTGAAGTGATCCCGTTCCCACCTAAGTTGCTTGTTGTCCTTTCAATATAAAAATCTTCAAAATATTCTACAAATCAACGTTGTTAACCATTTTGGTTTATAAAGTAAAATTGTTGTTGACACAAAATGTAAAGGAAAATAAATTTTAGTTTGAAGGCGTTAAAAATATTAGTTTGGGTGATTTTTAAATGTTTTTCGTAGGGGACAAAAATTGTCAAGGAATCTATTCTTGCCATCACACTATGAAGACATCGCAGTTTCGACAAAACGTTCGATTCAACGTATGCATTCGCTTCACCACAATTACCAAATTACCAATAACCAAATTGCTATACTGCCTTTACCGTGATGTGCAAACAGTAATATTCCCTAATTCCCATTAATAAAACAGTTGCTTCTGCTTGGTTTGGTAATGTCGTCCCCTCAATATAACAGTAGCGTATAATTTTTTTGGGGTTTTTAGAAAATCGAGTTTAAAGTTTTTGTCAAATCAGATGTCTATTAAAACCTCAATATCGCGGTAAATAGAAATTCTTCATAGTGGATTTTTCGATGAGTGCATTATACCGTTTCTTGTCTTTAAAATTTTCCAAGTTTTTTTTTTTCTACGCATCCTTTAAGACCATAATTTTGTTATTCAAAGCTCAAGTCCTCCATATAGGCCATTTTATTTTTTTAAAAAATTCGTATGATGTATCTGATACACTTTTTTATTTTGTATGGTATACGCTGTTTTATTCAATAATTTTACGATATTTTTATTAAAATATTTGATCTCAAAAATATCAATTTGTAACATTATAAAACAGTAATTAATTCATAGTTTTGTTAATTCACTGGCATTTATTCATTACTTTCCAATTTGGGTTATTATAAACAAAAAATTATGACAAATGAAGGCATACATTGCGTAAATCAAAAATAACTAGAAATTCATTCGTCTTCATTCCCTTTCTCTGCTACATCTGGCTCATCTAAACAATTTCGCTTGT
Organism: Bactrocera correcta; assembly: GCA_027475135.1. Classification (NCBI taxonomy): domain Eukaryota; kingdom Metazoa; phylum Arthropoda; class Insecta; order Diptera; family Tephritidae; genus Bactrocera; species Bactrocera correcta. The sequence goes on along the minus strand of CM050322.1, from coordinate 12,290,855 downwards.
TTCCACCTCGTAAGTTAAAAAAAAATGACTGCGAGCCACGAGGAATTACACTCTTTTTGCCCCAAAATTTTTAAGATCATGCAGCTTTCGATTACAAATTGGCAGCTCTTTATTGTATTTGCCAGTAAAAGAAAAGTTGAACACCTCTTTTTTTTCGCGTTCCTCCAATATCAATTACTTTCAAGTCTTCATCCCATTCCTCCTTGTATAATAATTGTTTTCGTTGAATTTTGAAAAAATGGCTTTGAGATCAATCATATCACTGTATTGAAGCCAGCCTACAGCATATGAGTTTTTCCGTCTTGCCAGTCTCATTATAGTTGACCATTCTTCCGGCGAATAAACGCATATACTTCTCTTCGCACGTTCTATTGCAAAGTGCATCGAATCTGCCTCCATTTGTGTGTGTCCGCTTTGGATTACTTAATTGCTATCGAATTTAAACTTCAAGGTATTGTTGATATATGTAAGTCAATAGTGTAGCAATGAACCTGTTTCTGTTTTGTCCCACGCAGCAGTCTGAGTAGAGAATAACATCGGTTACCGATTCGACTTCCGAGTTCATCATTATCCATATTGTGGTCCCAATTTCGTCCGATCCTCGTTGACTCTGATTTTCATCACATAGAAAACAGTAACCTTACTGGCAATGTCGTAAAATGTGTTATTATACGTGGCGAACTTTCGACTGTAATACATCGTGCTTACGTTGCTACAAGGAGTCGTTAAAACTGACTGGAGGTCAAAAGTAAACACTTTTAAATTACTGTTACTTTTAGCTGATTCCTTGTCAGTTTGATTGTTAGTTCTTGCCTTGTCTTATTGAAGATGTGTTCATCATAGGATTTCTGAAATGAGTCTTTGTCCTCAGCGTTTTTGTACCTCTCGCATGTTAAGCAGATGTCCTTTTTTGGACGGTGAAAAGAATAATTATAATGTATGCAAAATATCCGGCGACAAACGCTTTCTTTAATGATAGCATCCGGGTGGAGTTCTTTGAATAAATCGTACATTTTTGATATTGTTAAGTCGGAGGCAAAATAAAGTCGTTGACTTTTTGCTCGAGTGTAATGGCTTTCGACGGCTGGAAATGACTCGATGTGCTGTTTGTTAAGGGCAACTGTCTCTTCGTCTAATTTTCTCTGGTGGCCATGTTGACCCCTCTTATCCGTAAATTCATTTTGCACATCTTCTTGGCTAACACAGATATTGCGCCGTCTGAAAAGTTCAAAGTATTTAAAAAAAAACTTCTTGCATACCTGTTTGGCTTTGAGAGTATAATTAAATGTGTTCGCCCGCCGTTAACCAATTGTCAACGTCCTTTTGCACTTCTCAATTTTCACGCAATTGGCCAGGAACAGTCGCTGCCTCGAATAGTTGCCTAAATTCCAATATTCTGCATTGATCTCTGTGCGCTCTTCTTCTGAGAAGTTTTCTGTGCAATTATGGCGGCATTTACAGTCAATGGGTTTCGGAATACGTTCTTCAACTCTTTTGCCACTCTTAGTGACATACGGGTTCCCTTTGTTGCGATGATACTTCCTTTTATTCTGCACCCATTTATGACTTTCAATCTATTGACCGGAAATATTTCAGAGTTAGACGTGGCTAGACCCAAACAATATCTCTCAAAAGCTGTTTGCTGTACTCACCTTTCTCTTTCGCGTAAGTATATTTCTACCATTTTCATTCTTGTTATTGATATAAGTATCACCACGGTCTGCGATTTCTTCTAAAACTACATCTGCTGTCTTTAACATTTAATTATCTAATTCATCTGCAAAGCATCATCATCCGAATCGGGGACATACTCGTCTGACGATCCTGCAGAGAAGTCTGTACCATTCTCATCATCTGTTTGAGATATCTCTATGTTCGGCAATCCCACAGCGAAATCAAACTCATCAGTCTTTGGAGCAATTTCCACAACGACTGGTTGTTTCGTGTCACAGCCTGTAGATATTTACCTTACTTACTTTACTTACATTATATAAAAGAGGATACTCACTCACATGTTTAAAATCCATATTTTTAATGAACAAACTTTCTCTGCGAAATGAATTTGCAAGCTGAAATTTCAAATGACTACAATATTTCCTTGGCATTCATGTAGTCAAAACAAAGTAAAAATCGCATAGGCTATGACTCTTGTAAATTTCTGATAAAACTTTCGAATTTATATTGAAAATAAAACAGCTTATGTGGAGTATAGAAATGGTCGGAATAAAACTATTTCTCAAACAATAGTGTATATTATTATAAGCTATTTTATGAGTTAAAGTTTTGATAAATTGTATTTATTTCTACAGGCTAAAATGGCGTATAATGCGCATACACTATTATTCTTTTAACAACTTTGCAGTGGCAATTTTACGACTATTACTACTTCAAGTTTATGATATTTATTTGATTTTTTTCTAATGTTTGACGATAAATAACGAAAGTTCATACACTCTTAAGATGCAGTGTTCATCATGATCATTTCACTGCGCCTCGTCTGCTTCATCTTCATCTTTGTCCGCATTATTCTTAGCTTCTTCTTCATCTTTTTTTCGTTGCTCTTCATCTAAGGCTTCTTTCATTTTTTTTCTTCAGACTGTATATCTTTAATTGCGGATGCTTTCTTGAAAGCTTCTTCGATGTCATCAGTTATAGTACGTTATCAAAAACGTTCCTGACTTCACTTGCCGTACGTGAAATCCAATTATACAGAGTTCTTTCCGTAAATACAGATTGCCATCTGGCACATATTCTGGATTCTCAATTTCTGGATGCTTCCACGTGAATTTATAATCTGGATTGTCCAATCTCCTAGGCTGACATTCGCCTTTGTAAGCCGGATTATAGGTGGTTCCCATTCGCCATCCATTTCGTCATCCCAATCCTCAGGCTTAGAAGCATCCGGATCTGGGATATATTCTGGTTTGTCCCAATCTGAAGGTTTGGTATCCTCTGGATCCGGAATCGTTGGCTTATGTATAACAGTTTTATTAATAATTAAAAAAAATAATTATTATAAAGAATATAAGATACACTGTCATCCCAATCTTCTGGTTTTTTTTGCATTCGGATCCTTAATCTTTTTTGGAGGAAGAAATTCCCAGTCGTTTTCAAGGTTCCCGGACTCAATTTTTTCGTTATCAATCAACACTTCATATGTGTTGTCTGGTTTTACAATTAGTGTGTAGAAATGAGTATAAACATCATCTTTGCATCGTATGTCTTTATTAATTAGCTGATTTTTGCCTTTGTAGCTAAAGATAACGAGAACTTTCTTCGTTTCTGGACCGCAAATATCTGTCCAAATATTATTTCATATGAGGATTCTCCATGCATATCAGGTTGATCCAAAGGACAGTCGAAAATTGTTACATACCCGCCCACGTAGTTTTCTCATGCTTCACGGAAAATTTAAACTAAATCTTTATTTTCGTTACTGAATGGTTAAGATGTTAAAAATGTTATGAGATGTTTTCAAGCAAAAAAAAATTATCTTGTTATAATTATGCGAACATACTAGCATTTTGTAATGAATAGAGATTATAGTAATAGGCGTGTTTTATTTGACCATCACAAGCTAATAGTTAAATCATGGAGAACTAAAACGCACCTATGTAGCTTATTTAACATGTTCGTTTAAATATGAATTGTGTAGGTAATGCGGATAAGAACAATTAGCTGATATTCAATTTAGTTTGAAATTTAAAATTTTTGAACGGAATATTAATACACTATACAATATAAACATATTATTCATTTGAGGTCTAGAATATAAAAACCTGAGAAGAAAAAATCTGTAATTTTGGTTTGTTTACATTTTCATCTGTCAAAATAAGGGTTTCTCGCTATTGTCAACTACTTTTTTTTCGTGAATGAAAAAAAGCGATGAACTGACAATGCCTCTAGTTCAATATACAAGCTATGGTAGTTTATGATAAGTCAACATAATTATATTGGCTAACCGAGCGGTTCTGTACTGTGATACAATCACAAGTCTTGACTGTTTTAAATTAGAGACAATTTTTGTGACTTGAGGCGATTTTGCAAGGGAGAGTCACAAAAGTCTGTTAGATTTATTTATTAACACTTGCATGAAAATAAGTCTGTCGATAACAAATATTCTATATTACAGTAAAAAAGCATAATTAACAATAAAAACATATATTGACTTTGTTTCAGAATATTTACGAAATTTATGTGAATTTGATTTATGTTTAACTTTTTCGTGTTTGAGTTGCTTACAAAATACAAAAAAATCAACAATGGATAAATATCTATGGTGATAATTTTTCAGTATATCCAAAATTGCAACCAAGAAGCTCTCTTTAGTTTTGACAATATTTTGAGACTAAAGACTAGAGACTGTGCTTTGAATACTAAGTAGTCACAAATTGAGACTGGTTACAGAATCGCGTATATGTCTTCTTCTTTTTCTTTACTGGCGTAGACACCGCTTACGCGATTATAGCCAAGTCAACAACAGCGCGCCAGTCGTTTCTTCTCTCCGCTACGTGGCGCCAATTGGATATTCCAAGCGAAGCCAGGTCCTTCTTCACTTGGTCCTTCCAACGGAGTGGAGGTCTTCCTCTTCCTCTGCTTCCCGCGGCGGGTACTGCGTCGAATACTTTCAGAGCTGGAGTGTTTTCATCCATCCGGACAACATGACCTAGCCAGCGTAGCCGCTGTCTTTTAATGAGCTGAACTATGTCAATGTCGTCGTATATCTCGTACAGCTCATCGTTCCATCGAATGCGATATTCGCCGTGGCCAACGCGCAAAGGACCATAAATCTTTCGCACAACCTTTCTCTCGAAAACTCGCAACGTCGACTCATCCGTTGTTGACATCGTCCAAGCCTCTGCACCATATAGCAGGACGGGAATTATGAGTGACTTATAGAGTTTGGCTTTTGTTTGTCGAGAGAGGACTTTGCTTCTCAATTGCCTACTTAGTCCGAAGTAGCACCTGTTGGCAAGAGTTATCCTGCGTTGGATTTCTAAGCTGACATTGTTGGTGGTGTTTACGCTGGTTCCAAGATAGACGAAGTTATCTACAACTTCAAAGTTATGACTGTCAACAGTGACGTGAGTGCCAAGACGCGAGTGCGACGACTGTTTGTTTGATGACAGGAGATATTTCGTCTTGCCCTCGTTCACTGCCAGACCCATTTCTTTTGCTTCCTTGACCAGTCCGGAGAAAGCAGAACTAACGGCGCGGGTGTTGAGGCCGATGATATCAATATCATCGGCATACGCCAGCAGTTGTACACTCTTATAGAAGATGGTACCTCGTCTGTTGAGTTCTGCAGTTCGAACTATTTTCTCCAGAAGCAGGTTGAAAAAGTCGCACGATAGGGAATCGCCTTGTCTGAAACCTTGTTTGGTATCGAACGGCTCGGAGAGGTCCATCCCGATTCTGACGGAGCTTTTCGTGTTGCTCAACGTCAGCTTACACAGCCGCGGCATAAAGGCAGCTCCTTTTCGTGCTGTCGAAAGCAGCTTTGGAATCGACGAAGAGGTGATGTGTGTCGATTCTCCTTTCACGGGTCTTTTCCAAGATTTGTCGCATCGTGAATATCTGGTCGGCTGTTGATTTACCAGGTCTAAAGCCACACTGATAAGGTCCAATTAGTTTGTTGACGGTGGGCTTTTATCTTTCACACAATACGCTCGACAGAACCTTATATGCGATGTTGAGGAGGCTAATCCTACGGTAGTTGGCGTAGATTGTGGGGTCTCCTTTTTTGTGGATTGGGCATAGCACACTTAAATTCCAATCGTTGGGCATACTTTCGTCCGACCATATTTTGCAAAGAAGCTGATGTGTGCACCTTATCAGCTCTTCGCCGCCGTGTTTGAATAGCTCGGCCGGCAATCCATCGGCCCCTGCCGCTTTGTTGTTTTTCAGGCGGGCAATTGCTATTCGAACTTCTTCATGGTCGGGCAATGGAACGTCTGCTCCATCGTCATCGATTGGGGTATCGGGTTCACTTTCTCCTGGTGTTGTGCGTTCACTGCCATTCAGCAGGCTGGAGAAGTGTTCCCTCCATAATTTAAGTATGCTCTGGGCATCGGTGGCTAGATCACCTTGGGGGGTTCTATAAGAGTATGCTCCGGTCTTGAAACCTTCTGTAAGCCGCCGCATCTTTTCGTAGAATTTTCGAGCATTACCCCTGTCGGCCAGCTTATCAAGCTCTTCGTACTCACGCATTTCGGGCTCTTCGGGCTTCCCTCTTCAACTCTCGGTATCTATCCCATCCCGCACGTGTTGTGGTCGATCGTAACGTTGCGAGGTAGGCAGCCTGTTTTCTCTCCGCTGCGACACGGCACTCCTCGTCGTACCAGCTGTTCTTTTGCACTTTCCGAAAACCAATGGTTTCGGTTGCAGCTGTACGTAAGGAGTTTGAAATGCCGTCCCACAGTTCCCTTATAACGCGTTGTTGACGGGTGCTCTCAGAGAGCAGGAGTGCAAGCCGAGTAGAAAAACGTTCGGCTGTCTGTTATGATTGCAGCTTCTCGACGTCGAACCATCCTTGTGTTTGTTGGCGTGCTTTTTTTGCTGCACAGAGGCGGGTGCGAATTTTGGCTGCAACAATATAGTGGTCCGAGTCGATGTTTTCGTTGAATTTTGAAAACATGGCTTTGAGATCAATCATATCACTGTATTGAAGCCAGCCTACAGCATATGAGTTTTTCCGTCTTGCCAGTCTCATTATAGTTGACCATTCTTCCGGCGAATAAACGCATATACTTCTCTTCGCACGTTCTATTGCAAAGTGCATCGAATCTGCCTCCATTTGTGTGTGTCCGCTTTGGGTTACTTAATTGCTATCGAATTAAGCTTCAAGGTATTGTTGATATATGTAAGTCAATAGTGTAGCAATGAACCTGTTTCTGTTTTGTCCCACGCAGCAGTCTGAGTAGAGAATAACATCGGTTACCGATTCGACTTCCGAGTTCATCATTATCCATATTGTGGTCCCAATTTCGTCCGATCCTCGTTGACTCTGATTTTCATCACATAGAAAACAGTAACCTTACTGGCAATGTCGTAAAATGTGTTATTATACGTGGCGAACTTTCGACTGTAATACATCGTGCTTACGTTGCTACAAGGAGTCGTTAACACTGACTGGAGGTCAAAAGTAAACACTTTTAAATTACTGTTACTTTTAGCTGATTCCTTGTCAGTTTGATTGTTAGTTCTTGCCTTGTCTTATTGAAGATGTGTTCATCATAGGATTTCTGAAATGAGTCTTTGTCCTCAGCGTTTTTGTACCTCTCGCATGTTAAGCAGATGTCCTTTTTTGGACGGTGAAAAGAATAATTATAATGTATGCAAAATATCCGGCGACAAACGCTTTCTTTAATGATGGCATCCGGGTGGAGTTCTTTGAATAAATCGTACATTTTTGATATTGTTAAGTCGGAGGCAAAATAAAGTCGTTGACTTTTTGCTCGAGTGTAATGGCTTTCGACGGCTGGAAATGACTCGATGTGCTGTTTGTTAAGGGCAACTGTCTCTTCGTCTAATTTTCTCTGGTGGCCATGTTGACCCCTCTTATCCGTAAATTCATTTTGCACATCTTCTTGGCTAACACAGATATTGCGCCGTCTGAAAAGTTCAAAGTATTTAAAAAAAAACTTCTTGCATACCTGTTTGGCTTTGAGAGTATAATTAAATGTGTTCGCCCGCCGTTAACCAATTGTCAACGTCCTTTTGCACTTCTCAATTTTCACGCAATTGGCCAGGAACAGTCGCTGCCTCGAATAGTTGCCTAAATTCCAATATTCTGCATTGATCTCTGTGCGCTCTTCTTCTGAGAAGTTTTCTGTGCAATTATGGCGGCATTTACAGTCAATGGTTTCGGAATACGTTCTTCAACTCTTTTGCCACTCTTAGTGACATACAGGTTCCCTTTGTTGCGATGATACTTCCTTTTATTCTGCACCCATTTATGACTTTCAATCTATTGACCGGAAATATTTCAGAGTTAGACGTGGCTAGACCCAAACAATATCTCTCAAAAGCTGTTTGCTGTACTCACCTTTCTCTTTCGCGTAAGTATATTTCTACCATTTTCATTCTTGTTATTGATATAAGTATCACCACGGTCTGCGATTTCTTCTAAAACTACATCTGCTGTCTTTAACATTTAATTATCTAATTCATCTGCAAAGCATCATCATCCGAATCGGGGACATACTCGTCTGACGATCCTGCAGAGAAGTCTGTACCATTCTCATCATCTGTTTGAGATATCTCTATGTTCGGCAATCCCACAGCGAAATCAAACTCATCAGTCTTTGGAGCAATTTCCACAACGACTGGTTGTTTCGTGTCACAGCCTGTAGATATTTACCTTACTTACTTTACTTACATTATATAAAAGAGGATACTCACTCACATGTTTAAAATCCATATTTTTAATGAACAAACTTTCTCTGCGAAATGAATTTGCAAGCTGAAATTTCAAATGACTACAATATTTCCTTGGCATTCATGTAGTCAAAACAAAGTAAAAATCGCATAGGCTATGACTCTTGTAAATTTCTGATAAAACTTTCGAATTTATATTGAAAATAAAACAGCTTATGTGGAGTATAGAAATGGTCGGAATAAAACTATTTCTCAAACAATAGTGTATATTATTATAAGCTATTTTATGAGTTAAAGTTTTGATAAATTGTATTTATTTCTACAGGCTAAAATGGCGTATAATGCGCATACACTATTATTCTTTTAACAACTTTGCAGTGGCAATTTTACGACTATTACTACTTCAAGTTTATGATATTTATTTGATTTTTTTCTAATGTTTGACGATAAATAACGAAAGTTCATACACTCTTAAGATGCAGTGTTCATCATGATCATTTCACTGCGCCTCGTCTGCTTCATCTTCATCTTTGTCCGCATTATTCTTAGCTTCTTCTTCATCTTTTTTTCGTTGCTCTTCATCTAAGGCTTCTTTCATTTTTTTTCTTCAGACTGTATATCTTTAATTGCGGATGCTTTCTTGAAAGCTTCTTCGATGTCATCAGTTATAGTACGTTATCAAAAACGTTCCTGACTTCACTTGCCGTACGTGAAATCCAATTATACAGAGTTCTTTCCGTAAATACAGATTGCCATCTGGCACATATTCTGGATTCTCAATTTCTGGATGCTTCCACGTGAATTTATAATCTGGATTGTCCAATCTCCTAGGCTGACATTCGCCTTTGTAAGCCGGATTATAGGTGGTTCCCATTCGCCATCCATTTCGTCATCCCAATCCTCAGGCTTAGAAGCATCCGGATCTGGGATATATTCTGGTTTGTCCCAATCTGAAGGTTTGGTATCCTCTGGATCCGGAATCGTTGGCTTATGTATAACAGTTTTATTAATAATTAAAAAAAATAATTATTATAAAGAATATAAGATACACTGTCATCCCAATCTTCTGGTTTTTTTTGCATTCGGATCCTTAATCTTTTTTGGAGGAAGAAATTCCCAGTCGTTTTCAAGGTTCCCGGACTCAATTTTTTCGTTATCAATCAACACTTCATATGTGTTGTCTGGTTTTACAATTAGTGTGTAGAAATGAGTATAAACATCATCTTTGCATCGTATGTCTTTATTAATTAGCTGATTTTTGCCTTTGTAGCTAAAGATAACGAGAACTTTCTTCGTTTCTGGACCGCAAATATCTGTCCAAATATTATTTCATATGAGGATTCTCCATGCATATCAGGTTGATCCAAAGGACAGTCGAAAATTGTTACATACCCGCCCACGTAGTTTTCTCATGCTTCACGGAAAATTTAAACTAAATCTTTATTTTCGTTACTGAATGGTTAAGATGTTAAAAATGTTATGAGATGTTTTCAAGCAAAAAAAAATTATCTTGTTATAATTATGCGAACATACTAGCATTTTGTAATGAATAGAGATTATAGTAATAGGCGTGTTTTATTTGACCATCACAAGCTAATAGTTAAATCATGGAGAACTAAAACGCACCTATGTAGCTTATTTAACATGTTCGTTTAAATATGAATTGTGTAGGTAATGCGGATAAGAACAATTAGCTGATATTCAATTTAGTTTGAAATTTAAAATTTTTGAACGGAATATTAATACACTATACAATATAAACATATTATTCATTTGAGGTCTAGAATATAAAAACCTGAGAAGAAAAAATCTGTAATTTTGGTTTGTTTACATTTTCATCTGTCAAAATAAGGGTTTCTCGCTATTGTCAACTACTTTTTTTTCGTGAATGAAAAAAAGCGATGAACTGACAATGCCTCTAGTTCAATATACAAGCTATGGTAGTTTATGATAAGCCAACATAATTATATTGGCTAACCGAGCGGTTCTGTACTGTGATACAATCACAAGTCTTGACTGTTTTAAATTAGAGACAATTTTTGTGACTTGAGGCGATTTTGCAAGGGAGAGTCACAAAAGTCTGTTAGATTTATTTATTAACACTTGCATGAAAATAAGTCTGTCGATAACAAATATTCTATATTACAGTAAAAAAGCATAATTAACAATAAAAACATATATTGACTTTGTTTCAGAATATTTACGAAATTTATGTGAATTTGATTTATGTTTAACTTTTTCGTGTTTGAGTTGCTTACAAAATACAAAAAAATCAACAATGGATAAATATCTATGGTGATAATTTTTCAGTATATCCAAAATTGCAACCAAGAAGCTCTCTTTAGTTTTGACAATATTTTGAGACTAAAGACTAGAGACTGTGCTTTGAATACTAAGTAGTCACAAATTGAGACTGGTTACAGAATCGCGTATATGTCTTCTTCTTTTTCTTTACTGGCGTAGACACCGCTTACGCGATTATAGCCAAGTCAACAACAGCGCGCCAGTCGTTTCTTCTCTCCGCTACGTGGCGCCAATTGGATATTCCAAGCGAAGCCAGGTCCTTCTTCACTTGGTCCTTCCAACGGAGTGGAGGTCTTCCTCTTCCTCTGCTTCCCGCGGCGGGTACTGCGTCGAATACTTTCAGAGCTGGAGTGTTTTCATCCATCCGGACAACATGACCTAGCCAGCGTAGCCGCTGTCTTTTAATGAGCTGAACTATGTCAATGTCGTCGTATATCTCGTACAGCTCATCGTTCCATCGAATGCGATATTCGCCGTGGCCAACGCGCAAAGGACCATAAATCTTTCGCACAACCTTTCTCTCGAAAACTCGCAACGTCGACTCATCCGTTGTTGACATCGTCCAAGCCTCTGCACCATATAGCAGGACGGGAATTATGAGTGACTTATAGAGTTTGGCTTTTGTTTGTCGAGAGAGGACTTTGCTTCTCAATTGCCTACTTAGTCCGAAGTAGCACCTGTTGGCAAGAGTTATCCTGCGTTGGATTTCTAAGCTGACATTGTTGGTGGTGTTTACGCTGGTTCCAAGATAGACGAAGTTATCTACAACTTCAAAGTTATGACTGTCAACAGTGACGTGAGTGCCAAGACGCGAGTGCGACGACTGTTTGTTTGATGACAGGAGATATTTCGTCTTGCCCTCGTTCACTGCCAGACCCATTTCTTTTGCTTCCTTGACCAGTCCGGAGAAAGCAGAACTAACGGCGCGGGTGTTGAGGCCGATGATATCAATATCATCGGCATACGCCAGCAGTTGTACACTCTTATAGAAGATGGTACCTCGTCTGTTGAGTTCTGCAGCTCGAACTATTTTCTCCAGAAGCAGGTTGAAAAAGTCGCACGATAGGGAATCGCCTTGTCTGAAACCTTGTTTGGTATCGAACGGCTCGGAGAGGTCCATCCCGATTCTGACGGAGCTTTTCGTGTTGCTCAACGTCAGCTTACACAGCCGCGGCATAAAGGCAGCTCCTTTTCGTGCTGTCGAAAGCAGCTTTGGAATCGACGAAGAGGTGATGTGTGTCGATTCTCCTTTCACGGGTCTTTTCCAAGATTTGTCGCATCGTGAATATCTGGTCGGCTGTTGATTTACCAGGTCTAAAGCCACACTGATAAGGTCCAATTAGTTTGTTGACGGTGGGCTTTTATCTTTCACACAATACGCTCGACAGAACCTTATATGCGATGTTGAGGAGGCTAATCCTACGGTAGTTGGCGTAGATTGTGGGGTCTCCTTTTTTGTGGATTGGGCATAGCACACTTAAATTCCAATCGTTGGGCATACTTTCGTCCGACCATATTTTGCAAAGAAGCTGATGTGTGCACCTTATCAGCTCTTCGCCGCCGTGTTTGAATAGCTCGGCCGGCAATCCATCGGCCCCTGCCGCTTTGTTGTTTTTCAGGCGGGCAATTGCTATTCGAACTTCTTCATGGTCGGGCAATGGAACGTCTGCTCCATCGTCATCGATTGGGGTATCGGGTTCACTTTCTCCTGGTGTTGTGCGTTCACTGCCATTCAGCAGGCTGGAGAAGTGTTCCCTCCATAATTTAAGTATGCTCTGGGCATCGGTGGCTAGATCACCTTGGGGGGTTCTACAAGAGTATGCTCCGGTCTTGAAACCTTCTGTAAGCCGCCGCATCTTTTCGTAGAATTTTCGAGCATTACCCCTGTCGGCCAGCTTATCAAGCTCTTCGTACTCACGCATTTCGGGCTCTTCGGGCTTCCCTCTTCAACTCTCGGTATCTATCCCATCCCGCACGTGTTGTGGTCGATCGTAACGTTGCGAGGTAGGCAGCCTGTTTTCTCTCCGCTGCGACACGGCACTCCTCGTCGTACCAGCTGTTCTTTTGCACTTTCCGAAAACCAATGGTTTCGGTTGCAGCTGTACGTAAGGAGTTTGAAATGCCGTCCCACAGTTCCCTTATAACGCGTTGTTGACGGGTGCTCTCAGAGAGCAGGAGTGCAAGCCGAGTAGAAAAACGTTCGGCTGTCTGTTATGATTGCAGCTTCTCGACGTCGAACCATCCTTGTGTTTGTTGGCGTGCTTTTTTTGCTGCACAGAGGCGGGTGCGAATTTTGGCTGCAACAATATAGTGGTCCGAGTCGATGTTAGGACCTCGGAGCGCACGCATATCTGAAACACTGGAGACGTGTCTTCCGTCTATCACAACATGATCGATCTGGTTGGTGGTTTTTCGATCCGGAGACAGCCAGGTAGCTTGATGTATCTCCTTATGCTGGAATCTAGTACTACAGATAACCATATTTCGGGCCCCGGCGAAGTCGATCAGCCTCAGCCCATTTGGGGATGTTTCCTCGTGGAGGCTGAATTTACCGACCGTAGTGCCAAAGATACCTTCTTTGCCCACCCTGGCATTGAAGTCGCCAAGCACGATTTTGACATCGTGGCGGGGGCATCTCTCATAAGTGCGCTCCAAGCACTCATAAAAGGCATCTTTGGTCACATCGTCCTTCTCTTCCGTCGGCGCGTGGGCGCAAATCAGCGATATGTTGAAGAACCCCGCTTTGATGCGGATTGTGGCTAGACGTTCATTCTCCGGAGTGAATGATAGTACTCGGCGACGGAGTCTCTCTCCCACCACGCATCCAACACCAAACTTGCGCTCCTTTATATGGCCACTGCAGTAAATGTCACAAGGACCTTCTCGTCTCTGTCCTTGTCCCGTCCATCGCATTTCTTGGACGGCGGTGATGTCAGCCTTTATCTTTACGAGGACATCTACCAGCTGGGCAGCGGCACCTTCCCAATTAAGGGACCGGACATTCCAGGTGCATGCCCTCAAATCATAGTCCTTATTTCATTTGCCATGGTCGTCATCAAAAGGGGGGGCTCTCATCCAAGGCTGTTTTTTTCCTTTCATTGGGGGTGTTTTTTTACGTGGTGGGTCCCAAACCCAGCGCACAACCCTATGCAGGGGTGTTTCGCCTTCTCACTTTAGCTCGCCTTCAAACGGATGTTCTTAGGCTACCCAGAGGATACTTGGTCAAAGACCGGAAGTCGTGAGCTGCTTGAGTCACATGTAAAAGAATCGTTTCTGGCCACTCCCAAGTGAATGGCGATCAGAGAACTTTCTTCACTTGCGTGAACTTCTACACATGACTCCATCGCGCATAAGTCTGCCATACAAAATAAACTAATAGCTTAATTTGCTGGTCAATAAAGCACGCCTATTAACAGAGTCAAACATAATTTATTACTTATACATTTTAAGAAATTACGATTACGTATGCGATAAGTAAAATATTTGATTAAACGATAAAAAAATTAACAATATGAATTACGATGGAAATGTGTTATTTATACCATAAAACTCATTGTGAGGCAGTGACAGTGGCACTACATTTATATATAAACGGAAATCTTTAGATAATTTGTAGTGCGTTTGTTCGAGATTGAGATATTGTATGGGGTATAATCCCCCATCTAAGTTTGCTTACGCTACGCCTATGGGACAAATATCGACTGTTATTTCTTCTTATTTTCTGTATGTGCATACATATGTTAGCGACGCTGACTGCTGCCTATTGTACATATGCACACCGCCAGCATATGCTCTATTCCCGGAATCCTAATTAGTTTTTGTACATGTGCCTACTGCACAAGCAAGCATGTAATTCACAGAATATACAGTAGATAACCTTTTCGTGGTAGCTTTCTGAGGGATGAATAGCGGCCATCTTGGATTTTCAGTGGTAGCAACGCAGTGCTGTATAAATTGCGATAGTAAATACTTAGCAAATTTATTTTACTAAATAACAAAAACTATAAACATTATTGCTTAATATAAAAGAAAATTATTTATTAATGTTATATATTTACTAATAGGTGATTTAAATGCCATAGTGTGCAATATTTTGCCCATAAAAATATCATTTACTGATATTCAGATATTCTTTTTGTAGTGAGTTCTTAATAATAAGATGTTTTTAGATTTCTCGGTGGTGAATTTTCTTCTGAATGTATTTGTTTACATTTGACCGACAGAAAACATAAAAGCTGCAGCATTCCATATTCGAACATTCGAATTAAATCAAAACAACGTTTGGTTTGTGTAAAGTTACTAAATATTTTATTTAAAGTTTAATAATTGGTTTTATATATTCGATAGGAAACGTCCGTTGAACCAGATATCGCCAAAGAAGCGGTACTTAAACGAAGTGAAAATATACCGGAAAACACACCCATCGTGCGGGGCTATGATTGGAGTCAAGGAATTGATTACTCAAAATTATTTGAGTCGTATGTTAATACGGGATTTCAAGCTACTAATCTTGGGTTGGCAATGAGAGAAATCAATCTAATGTTCGACCAGATAAGCTAGTTCTAGGGGTAAAATAAAGAAAGAAGCTTCACCAGTTAAGGTGTATGCAGAAGCTAGTTTAGTAATGCCATTGATTGTGGGTGAGACTTTTGTTAAAAGACATTTCAATGCAAGAAAAAAAAAAGAAAACGAAAACGAAAAATTGTAAAAAAATGCAAATTTTTGGACTTGAATTTGTAATAGTAAACGAACTTTTTAATAAAGCTTAGTCAATAACGACTTATGATCTTGTCAATTTGTATATATATGTCAAACGACAAATTACCACCCAGGATTGTATCCTACTGCATGCAAAGATTTAGAAATACTTGAAGCGTGTTTAAAAATTTCACAAAAAAAAAACAACTGTTTTAACATTAAACAACAAGTAATATCCCAATAAAATTGAACAGATATTCAAAGTAATTCAATATAATCACTTAAATAACGTAAACACATGCATTATTTAATATATTTTAAAGTGTTGATCATCAAAATTTAAAATTTATATGTAGCTCAAATGCTAACACAGCACCCCGATTACCATGAAAGTAGCAAAAAAAAAGTGTTACACAACACCCTAAGATTTCTTAGAGTTGAGTATACATATGTATGTAAACAAAGCAAAGGTTTATTACTGTATATACTGAGGTCATACTAAATGCATTTCTGTTCGTTTTAATCTTATACAATGTTAGTAAAAAATTTAAAGTATTGTAACGAACACGGATTCGAGGAGAAAAATAGAAACGACGATAAATTGTCAGAATTAACTAGTCAGCTTAGTTTCCGCAATGTTCCAGTGGCGTAGTTTTGTGAGCGATCTAGTACTCATATAAGGGTTGCCGGACTGTGCAACAGACACAGTCCTAGTTAGAGTGCTGCCGTGATAAGAGCAAATAATATATAAATAAAAAGTTGTTATTTCAGAAAATGAGTAGTAAATCATTAAGTTGTTGAAATTAGAAATAAGGATAAGTGTATAGCTACTAAAATGTGATTTTTATTTAACAATCCAGTAATCGAACTCAAGAATGAATTACAATGTAAACTATTTATCGAGAAATTCGTTACAGCATATTCATACAATTTTGTAAGTTAAGTAGTTTTTGACAAAAAATCTCAACTTTTTATTTATTTTGCGGAATTTGTCGAAACTACTGTCAAAATCTGGCGAACGTTTTGTGATCCGCGAGTTATTGCATTAATTTTTTTGAATAATTTTGGAATAAAAAGAAGCAAACAGTAGCAAATGGAGATGATGGTAAGGACACAGTTTGGATCCACAAAAACAATTGGATGGAGAGTGGGAATCCGTAATGGCAGCTAATGGAATAGCGTAGGAATAAAGGTAGAATTAGAGGTGCCATAACCATATCCATATAAAACAGCTGATTCAACCAAATTTACGGGGAACAATGTTTCCAATTAGAGGTGCGTTACCATAACAACATGCCCATAACCATAACCATAGCTATCAATTGAATTTTGATTTTCGCTGTAACCATAAAAAGTTGTTTGTTGATTTTTTGACTTTTCATTTGATATTTCGTTTGCATTTTGTTTTGTTCGCCTCATAATTTTGTATTTATAAAGCTCGGATTGTTTGACATAATGCGATTTTTAAACAGCAATCAAATAATAATCCATTAATAAAAATGGATGATATTAAATTAATAGAATGTGTGCGGAATTCGCCATGCCTATATGACAAGAGTCATGCCGATTTCAAAACTCAAGAGAAAAAAAGGCGCTCTTGGAAGGAAGTCGCCGATAATTTGGAAGTTGATGGTGAGTTCAATATAAATATTATAATAATTATGACTTTATAAACATTTCGTCCGAATCACAAGATCTCTCGCCGTCACCTCCAATTTCCCCTGGGCAGTTAATGAACGTAGAGCGCGTCGAGAAGAGTTTAATGTGGAGATAAGCGGTTTTGGGCGAATGATATGCTCTTCGATTTCAAAAATGAAAAAATCAAGGCAAGCATTGGTGATGCGTCAATGTACTGACATTGTAATGCAAGCGCAAATTGATGATGAAGAAGAAAGCTTTGTGTATTTGAACTAGTCCCTCAATTATGAGAAGAGTTTTTTTAAACTTTTATTACATTATTACTTTTTGTTCTTTTAATCAGAGCGGTTGAATTTTTGAACCTGAAGTACAAAGGATATAATCCATATAACGTTCAATATAATAATTATTTGTGTTTATTTAATTAATTTTTTGTTCTTTTTATTGTTAATCAATATGTATGAAATACACGTATGTAAATTTACATTTTCAAAATTTTTTTTTAATGAATTTTATATGTATATCTATAAGTGTTTGACTCTATATGGTTTTGAAAAGGTACTGCACCATTGTTCATAAAATAATTGGTGAGATGTTCTCTGTGGTTATACGCACTGTTTTGACCCCTGCGTCTAAAAGTTTGTGCTGACCGCAATGGCCCCCCACAAGATCTTAATTCGTTTCTCCATTCAGCATTTCTTCCATCTCCGTCAGTGTAATGCTCTGAGCAGTACCATCGATTCATATCGTGGAGCATTATGAAATTATGAAGCACTAGACATGCTAGTACGATTTTTTCAGCATTTTCAGGATGAAACTCCATTGATGTTCTTAGCACTCTCCACCTCGCTGTCAAAATCCCAAACGCATTTTCAATAACGCGTCTTGCCCGTGATAGTCTATAATTAAAAATTCGTTGAGCTCTTGTTGTATTTACACCTGGATACGGCTTCATAAGGTTATTTTTTAATGGAAAGGCACAGTCTCCAACAAAGTAATGCGGAAACGGGTGGGAAGATAACGGAAGTGGAGTATCAGGTGGTAGTGGCAAACGATTTTCTAACAGATCTTCGCCAAATCTCGTTGCATGAAAAATACCTCCATCACTCTGGCTTCCGTAAGCTCCTACGCTAATGGCTGTAAAAGTGTATTTAGCATCACATGCTGCCAGCAGTACAATGCTGAAAAACTTTTTATAATTATAAAACATGGATCCTGAATTTGGAGGGCATTTTATCGCAATATGTTTTCCGTCGATCGCACCTACACAGTTTGGCATGTTCCACATTTGTGCAAAGTCGGTCGTGATGTCTTTATACTGTTGTTGCGTGGGTTCACTCAGATAAATTGGTGAAAGCATTTCCCAAATCGCCTCACATGTCTCCAGCACTATGTTTCTCACAGTGGTCTTTCCGATTTTGTAGCTCCATGCTAATTTTTTGAAAGGAATTCCGTATGCTAAGTACCTAACAATTACCTTAATAAATATAACAAATGGAGTAATAATCACATAAACTTACAGAAGTGTGAGGGACAAACGCTCTTCGGCATGGATTTGTTCCTTGAATTTACTCATTGAAGGCGCCATTAACTTCAAAAAAGTATCATACAACTTCCTATTCATTCTTGTATGGGCAAACAATTCTTGTTCATCCATATCTTTTATTTTCAGGAACGTTTTTTGATGGTATCCGTTTTGGAACCTATTAACATTAATAGGATGGACACGCCATCGCCTTGTACGCTTGCATTGCTTTTTTTAGCATATAATGCTATAATATTAATAAATAATTGATCAATTTCTTCGTCACTGCTCATTTTATTTATTTTTTTTGGCACTTTGAAATGAAAACAAAATTCTGAATGAAAGATCAGCTGATTATGGTTATGGCACCACTAATCGGTAGTAGTAAATATCGTTACGGTTATGATAATGGTTATGGATATGGCGATATGTTATAGCACCTCTAATTCTACCTTAAACACTTTTCATTAAATGTGTATGCAAAAAATTATATCCGTATTGGTTTGTGAATTAAATACGTAATAGGATAGAGGATAGAGATAGCCACAGGTGGAGGCAGTGCCGGATTAAACTAGCGCGGGGCCTGTAGCAAATTCTGTCAAGGGGCCCTTGGTTTGCTATAGGTTCTCAAGTTTAGGGAACTAAATAAAACCAAATTGTTACAAATAAAATTTTGTGGATTTTGTGTATTATAGGCAAATTTAGAGATAATACTTTCAATATCGACTTCTTTAAGCAAGTCATGCTCTATATTCAACAAAGTGAGATGATTAAGACGTTCTTTGCCCATTGTGTTTCTTAATTCATCTTTAGTGTTGAAAAAGAACGTTCGCCATTGCAGTTAGTGATCATGAGAGATTAAACGGGGGTCAAGAAAAATACTTTGAAATTTTTCAATGCAATTTAATTTAATTAAAAATATTAATTTTGACACTTATCACTTAATAATAAAAATGTGTGATAAATATGTATATAAAGGCATTCGCTACATGCCATTCGAATAAATGATGCGTATCCAGATGGAAATTAGACGATATGCAAGATTCCGGTCTAATAAATTGTTGAACGCCGCATGCAGGATTGATCCGATATAATGTGTATTAGCGGGAGTTAATTACAGTGCGCAATTCGAAACAACGAAAATTGATGAGTGAAGTGTATGTGCGTGCGAATTGCCCGTAAGCGATTATACAATTCCTTTTTGTTAAGTTGAAGGATTAAGTTCTGCGTACTGTTGGTGGAGTACCCGAGGCGCAGAGTACATTCTGATAGCAGAAGTATTTGATGATAGAGTTTAACCGGGTGTGCAGAGACCGGATTTTGATTTAAACATGACACATATATTTGAATTTGCATGCAGGTATTTAGGAGCAACTTTATTTTCCATGTTTATTTGATTTTGGGTTTTTTTTTTGGTTTTTTGTTGAAGGTTCATTATTATAACAAACAAGTATATGCGTTGTTTGCTTTTATTCATTTCATTGGCGGTTATTTAAAATTTCTTATTTCATCGGTATGGTATACCGATTGTTTATTATTTGCCTTTTCAATATTATCAGCTTATAAAGGTCAGTAACTCCACGCCTGGCTCAGATGTTGCCAGAATGGGTACTCCTTAGCCCTAGATTTAGGACTATGAAATTAGAGGGATCTTGCGAGGGAGATGCCGTGATTAAAGCGGTTTCGATTCTTGGAGTAGATAATTCTTTATAATTATGCTTTGTATAGCTGATTCCCATAACCCACCCACATGAGGAGCGCATGGATAGATGCAATAAGAGCGACTGTTGAAATGAACTCCAGTCGCCCGAACTAATTTAACTAAAAGGCAGCATTGAATACAACACTCTCCACATCAACATGTTAATTAGAAAAAAACAGGGCATCACTGATCATCTCCACACCAAACTGTTTTTGTTCCATTTTTCATTTTATACCAACCAGAAGGTGACGCTGTGCCGTTTTTTGTTCGACGCAGTTCTAGAAGTCACGTTCGCCGCTACACACGCGCACCGCACCGTCTATTTAAAACTTTTTTTTTAAACTTTGCATCTTTTGTACCCTCCGGTCATTTATATAGAGATCAATTGCTTGTTATTTGGCTTTTACCCGGTTTATATACATTTAACTTTGGTTTGATAACGTTTAACCTTTTAGTATCGCTACATGCGAAAGGAATTGGTGTAGTGTGCTAATTGCATCAATGAAGTTTAATTCAGTGCTATAACCTAAAAGTGATTAACCATCCAAACGTCCCAATTCTAAAGCTGTGTTGATACATTAATTATCATCGAAACTACCATTAAGTGTAAAAATATTCAATTCATTTGTAAAATATACAATTCACTGTAAGAAGACATTGTAAAATTTGCAAATTAAAGTGTGAAATAATAAAGCTTATTTCGCTCAACAAGAGCGCAAAAGGAAAAGTTTACATTTTAAAATTAGAAGTGGAGTCGGAAGGTTTGGTGAAGAAGAGAGCTTTGAAAGGAGTAAATTATAGTAAAGAAATAAATACATGTGTTTATAAAGTATTACTCTTAGAAATATGGTCCTTCGAGATAATAAGAGCGGCACTGTGGCGGAAAATTAAAATCAAAACGGTTAAAAAGTGAATAGTGGAAATTCTTGGCGTGCGGTAAAACAAATTAAAATCAAAACGGTTAAAAAGTGAATAGCGGAAATTCTTGCCGTGCGGTAAAACAAAAAAGTGGATACATGGATATACATACATATATATATATATATACAGTTACGGACAATAACACAGAAGCATCCATGTATATATACACAGTGACAAGCAAAATTACAATTTTTTCGAAAAAGTGCAGTGACACAATAAATCAACAATAACATTACTAATAAAAAAAACCAACATTAAAAAAAAATTTAATAAACCAACATATTCACCTCACCCAACCTGCGGAGACGCGAGGAGCAGGGCTTATCAGATAAAGGCAAAACCTGTGTGGAGACCCCTACGCCCCCAGAACTGCAATACAAGTGAGTCGTATCGATTCCTAGTAGTATATTATCACAGTATGTGTATATGAATATGTATGTATGTTTGAAGCCCATATTGGCAATGGTTTGAAGACTTGCAAAACGGTTGTGTAAAAATATATGTACATAAATCTAGCTAAGCTCTTCTTCGAGGAAAAAAAGGGAAAGATATGTATACATACATATGGGTATAAACATTCCAGTTTATACTTACCTCAACTTTAGTTGCCTCTCTTGCTTACTAAAGCAATAAGCAGGATTGCGTAACACAATTAAGCGCTGGCAGATTAAAGCATAAAACCGGCTAAAGATCCAACAAAAACTCAAACATACATACATAGATATATTTAATATCCATTAACTTATATTACAAATATATACCGGCGATAAAAATAATCGGGAACAATACCATTTCATCATTCTCATTTTGGCGTATACTTCGGGGTTCTGCGTTCTTCAAAATACATACGCGGAATTAAAATTTATATATAGTACATACATAAATAAATAAATAAATATTTATAATAACATAAATTTGGGATACTCACAAGCCGTCGTAAAGCATCGAAAAATCATAAAATTACACAGTTTTACACTTGTTACAAAAAAAAAAACAACAAAACCCAACAAATTTCTTATTTTGTTGTTTTTTTTTTGTAACAAGTGTAAAACTGTGTAATTTTATGATTTTTCGATGCTTTTATATATATATATATAACAAAAACACGAAATATCTTTACCCCGTTTTTGTTTTGCAGCACCTTGCTTCGAGCGTGTAGCTTGTGCCGGTGTTCGGTTGTATGTAGTTTATATTCAATTTTTAATTATGTATATGCTGACTTATCTGGATGTCCCTGTTTGTGCACTCGTTAAAGAGGTCACTTTGTAACTATCCATGCACGATATGTGCTCAATTCTGTGCATGTAATATGCGTAAAATGTTTGTATGTATATATATATATATATATATAGATAAATAAATAAATATTTTCATACGTACTAATCTGTACATACTCACATAGTACATACTTATGTATATTCAAAGTCCATATCGGCAACTACCTCTTGTTCTTCGTCATAGAACAAGCAGGATTACATATACATAATTAAAAATTGAATATAAACTACATACAACCGAACACCGGCACAAGCTACACGCTCGAAGCAAGGTGCTGCAAAACAAAAACGGGGTAAAGATATTTCGTACGCTAAATTTTTATCAGAGAGTGACAGCTTAATACGATACTGCACTCGATTTTCATCTTCGCCAATTCTAGATAACTCTGAATCGGTACTAGAAATCAAGAATCAAAACCTTGACAATTTTTGGACACGTCTCCAAGTGGCCTATGACGTCATTGTAGAAACGAACGATTCGGATTTTCCGGAAAATTTCAAAACCTCGGCTTACTCCAAATATGAAAATTGTCTTGACCAATATGATGAGACAAAAGCCATGATCTCTGATCAATTAAAATTAACAAGGACAATCGCACCAAATCCTCAACTGAGAGTAGAGCTACCACAAACACAAGCCCAAGGTTATGAACAATGGCCGTCCTTCCGGGACATGTTCACCGCCGTTTACATAAGCCACCCAAAATTATCTAATGCATAAAAATTGTATCACCTCCGATACAAAACTAAAGGTCAAGCAGGCGTCATAGTAAAACAGTTCACTCTTAATGACAAAAATTTCAATTTAGCTTGGGAAGTTTAAAAGAACGATATGAGAATGAAAGAATACTGGTCGACAAACAAGTGACCATATTAATGAATTTACCAAAAATTCAGTGAGAAACAAGTGAAGAGTTCATAAAACTTCAATCCACTGTTTCGAATTGTTTGTCGGTTCTGACGACACAAAATATTCCCACTGACAATTGGGACCCCATATTGGTAAACATATGCTCCGCGGCATTACCAGAAAAATCGTTGCTTTTGTGAGAGCAATCGCTCTCTTCGCGAAGAAAGTGCCCGACGTGGAAACAAATGAAATATTTCCTAACTACTCAATATGAAATCGCGGAAAGGGTAGATAAAAAATGGTCAGAACTAAAAACGTTCAACATGACCTAAATCGCAGCTTCATTCGACCCCAAGCTAATAACAACAACAACTTAAATCGTAGTTTTTTCAAAACACAATCGTTCACTTCCGAACAAAACAAACATACGTCATGCGAACTATGCTCAGGAGGACATAAACTCAAATCTTACGATAAGTTTAAAAAATTGAATATTAATGAAAGGAACAACTTTGTCAGATCAAAAAGACTCTGCACAAATTCTTTGTCCCATTTTCACAATTTAAATAATTTATTATAATTGAATAAAATTCAATTGCGTATATTGCCACAAAAGGCATCATTCAATGTTGCACTTCAATAATTTCCCCAAAACACCCCAAACTAGCGCTTTCTCAAAAAGAGCCACGGGATTGGTTGCAACCGCAACTCCCGAATCTCAAAATTCCGAAATATGCCAAGAAGCACCATGTTGCACAAAGGCTCTAAAAAGTCAAACGCTACACAGCGAAAACCAAAGTAGGGTACTACTACCCACAGCAGTCGCCTCCATCGAACATCGAGGAGAACTGTTTAAGCTCAGAGCCCTAATAGACCAAGGATCACAACGATCTTTCATAGCGTCTAGGACACAAAATAGACTAAAACTGCCAACAAAACAAGCCAACTTTGAAATTATGGGAATGGGCGGAAGAGTGGTTCAAAACTCAAATAAAATCTGCCCCAGTACCCTAATTTCCCCCCAAGCGGATAAGCGCATTCAAGCAGATGCAATAGTCTTACCGCAACTAACCAATATGTTACCAAGCTATCATATATATAGCAAACGATGGCAAACGGTTACACACCTAAAGCTAGCAGATCCCAACTGCAACACCCCCGCTCAAATAGACCTTCTATTGGGCAGCGATCTAATACCACAAATAATACTCGAAGGTATTGAGAAAATTTCAAACACACTTTTGGCACAAAAGACTATTTTCGGATGGATCCTAAGTGGACTAGTAACGGAACCAGTCACAACAATGACAACTCAAGTTGAGGAAATCTCAAACGAGTTCCTCAATTCCTAATTGAGAAAATTTTGGGAGATAGAAGAACTCCCCCTCATTTCAATCACAACCCCCGAAGATCAGTATTGTGAAGACTTTTACAAAGCCACAACTACTAGATCAGATAATGGTCGGTATGTCGTACGACTACCACTAAAGCAACAATTCCCAGATACACTCGCCTTAGGTCACTCTCGCACCTCTGCAATACAGCAGTTTCTAAGTATGGAGAAAAACCTGCTTAGAAAAGGGGAGCTGAAACAAGATTACGATGGTGTCTTAGAAGAATACCTTCATTTAAATCACATGGAGGAAATAAGCCCATGTGAAAAAATCTTAAAAGGCAAATATTACTCATTCTACTTGCCACATCATGCAGTAGTAAAGCCTGACAAGAAAACAACAAAAGTCAGAGTTGTCTTCAATGCCTCAAGAACTACTAGCTCGGGGAATTCCCTTAACGATATCCTGTTTACGGGACCCACGCTCCAACCTGATTTAATGCTGCTTATTCTAAACTGGCGTATATTCAAATACGTATTAAACGGGGACGTCGAAAAAATGTATAGACAAATAGTCGTACATAAAGACGATCAAGATTTTCAGCGCATTATTTTTCGAAAATCCCCCAATAGTCCACTACGCGACTTCAAGTTAAAAACAGTTACCTTTGGCGTAAACTGTGCCCATATCTAGCTATCCGCACACTCCACGAACTGGCAGAAGACACAAAGTCAGAATTTTCTCTGGCAACAAAAATCTTAAAAACACAAACGTATGTAGACGATATTCTGTCTGGGTGCCACAGCCTCTCACAAGCATACGAGTCCTTATCACAAGTGACAAAGGCCCTCAACACCGCAGGGTTTCCCCTAAAAAAGATTACGGCAAATCACCCAAATATATTAAAAAACATACCAAAAGAAAATTTGTTGGATACTAATTTCCTCATATTCGAAGAGGAAAGTACAACAAAAACTCAAGGCATCCAATGGAATGCGATATCGGACCCGTTTTCCTACGCGACCGAGTCCATATCCGCATTATCTGCATTACAAAATGCCAAATTCTCTCCTCTTTGGCAAAACTTTTTGACCCCGCAGGATGGCTTTCGCCAATTATGCTACAAGCCAAAATCCTGATACAAGAATTATGGCTAGATGGTACCGACTGGGACGAGCAAGTAAAACCACTTCGTCTAGAAAAGTGGTCCCAGTTCGCGAGTAATCTGAACGACATCTCGCAGATAAAAATTCCACGGTGGGTAGCAAAACTAGTTTCCATGGTGCAGACCCACTTAGACATGGCGAAATACAAGCTATATCTCTGGTCTGATTCCGAAATAGTCCTAGCCTGGTTGGAAAACCCCCACATGCGTGGAAAACATATATTTCTAACCGAACCTCGCAAATACTTGACCTAGTGGAATCCGTCACATGACATCCTTGAACGATTTTCATCGTTCCCCCGAGCCCTCAGAGTCGTCGCCTATATGCTCCAGTTCATAGAGCGACTTAAACATAAACTGAAAGGAGCAACTTACCCCCAATGCGATACATTGACGCACCAAGCCTTACAAAAGGCAAATGTCGCTCTTATCGCATCAACCCAAACGCGCTACTTCTGCCGCGACAAAGCATCACTAAGAGAATCGAAGACGATTGATATAAAGAGCTCACTCTTAGTGCTAAACCCGTTTCTAGACTCGAAAGGGCTGCTTCGGGCCAATGGTCGGCTTGCTAATTCAAGCCTAACATACAACGAGCGCCACCCCTTAATAATACCTGAGAAATCTCCATTTGCCACATTATTCCTACATTACATTCACATATCAATGCTACACACCGAAAACCGTCTCATGCAGCATGTGGTACGACAGGAATATTACATTCCAGGTCTGAAGCCCCTAATCAAGAAATGCATTTGCAGGTGCAAGATCTGCACTATGCATAAACAGAAAATGCGAACACAGATTATGGCAGTACTTCCACCGGAACGCTGCAACTTTGCTCCGCCTTTTACCACTACAGGTGTAGATTTTGCTGGTCCTTTTCAGATAAAGGCTTCCATGCTAAGATCTCCTACCCTCATGAAAGGCTATGTGGCTGTTTTTGTCTGTTTCACAACAAAAGCAGTACACCTAGAACTATGTACTAATCTGACCAGGGAGGCTTTTCTTGCCGCATTTGCTCGCTTCGTCGCAAAATGTGGTTTTCCTTCAAATATCATGAGCGATAATGGCAAAACTTTTATTGTAGCCCAAAGAGCCACAGAGAAACAGTTTGTGGAGTTCATGAAACAAGTCTTACCTGACATTGTTCAAAATACGCCCCTCAAGGTTAAACTGGCAATTTATCCCCCCAAGCGCTCCACATATGGGTGGTTTATGGGAATCAGCGGGAAAGAACTTTAAATCTCATTTCAAGAAGCTCGCTGGCAACCTAAAATTCAATTATGAAGAATTCACGACATTTTTAACTAGAATCGAAGCCGTTCTCAACTCACGGCCTCTCGCTGCACTCTCGCAAGACCCCTCCGCCTTTGCTGCCCTTACCCCAGGGCATTTTCTTAAAGGAGCGCCCATTCTGGCCACACCTGAGCCAGGCATGGAGTCGCCGTCCTTACTAAACAGATGGGAACGAATTAAAATTCTCCATCATAATTTCAGCCGACGATGGAAAGAAGAGTATTTAAAAGACCTTCACAAAAGGTATAAATGGAAAATCCCAGAATAGGCTCCAATGCTTGGAGATTGTGTCCTAGTTCACGACGATTGTCTCCCCTTACAGAATGGCGGCTTGGCCGCATAGAGAAACTTCACTACGGTTCCTACGGTCACATACGGGTAGTTGATCTCCGTACGCAAAACGGAACGCTAACCCGGCCGCTTGTCAAATTATGTTTCTTACCAACTGCCGCCACTTACGAAAACGTAAATAATAACCGTTCCTAAACCGATCGGAAAAGACGGGAATAAGAAAATAAATTAATAATATCATTAAGAAAAACAGCAAAGATAATTGCGATAAGCTTCAAGCCGTAAGACAAACGTAGACCTACATATATATCGCAACCCCATAGACGGACGATCATTTAGTCATGCCCCCTAACGTGGCACCCTGTTCATGCACGCTTACAGACAATCAAATTATAATCATTACGATTTTCTCTTTCTTCTTACAGATTGATATGGATACACCTGCAACCCCCACGCCTACTCTCAGTTCGGCTGTTACTGTGCCTCGCTCCGGAACTGTTCCAATAGCAGCGCCCCGAACCATCACGGCAGCAACGGCGCCAACCATGGCACGAAGCTCAACACGCGCAGCACCGACGCCAGCGCCTCCGAAACCGCACCGCACCAGATGTTCGCTCTGTTGCCGTTCTCATAGGCTGCAGCATTGCTCTATTTTCAAAGGAATGTTACCCGTACAACGTCAGAAGGTGGCACAGGCACATGGGCATTGTTTAAACTGCTTGGCCCAGTCACACGCCACGCTTGAATGCGAATCTGATACCTTGTGCCGGTTGTGTGAAAGACCGCATCATACCTCACTCCACCGGAACGCCGGACATCCTGGCTCACCAACTGCCCTCCCCTGCCGTACGGCCACCCGACGATCACAGCCTAACCATGTGGCATGGCATCCAGAAGCTGGATGGTCCTGGCGCCCCCTCAATACGACATCTACGCGCAACCAAATAAGGCCACAACCTCACCGCCCCACCGGCCTGAGCGGCGTTGTAGCTACGTTACAGGCACTACAGCGTCTACTAGGCTAGTACTCGCCTAGTCGCCCGAACTAATTTAACTAAAAGGCAGCATTGAATACAACACTCTCCACATGTTAATTAGAAAAAAACAGGTCATCACTGATCATCTCCACACCAAACTGTTTTTGTTCCATTTTTCATTTTATACCAACCAGAAGGTGACGCTGTGCCGATTTTTGTTCGACTCAGTACTAGAAGTCACGTTCGCCGCTACACACGCGCACCGCACCGTCTATTTAAAACTTTTTTTTTTAACTTTGCATCTTTTGCGCCCTCCGGTCATTTATATAGAGATCATTCGCTTGTTATTTGGCTTTTACCCGGTTTATATACATTTAACTTTGGTTTGATAACGTTTAACCTTTTAGTATCGCTACATGCGAAAGGAATTGGTGTAGTGTCAAAGAAGTTTAATTCAGTGCTATAACCTAAAAGTGATTAACCATCCAAACGTCCCATTTCTAAAGCTGTGTTGATACATTAATTATCATCTAAACTACCATTAAGTGTAAAAATATTCAATTCATTTGTAAAATATACAATTCACTGTAAGAAGACATTGTAAAATTTGCAAATTAAAGTGTGAAGTAATAAAGCTTATTTCGCTCAACAAGAGCGCAAAAGGAAAAGTTTACATTTTAAAATTGGAAGTGAAGTCGGAACGTTTGGTGAAGAAGCGAGCTTTGAAAGGAGTAAATTATAGTAAAGAAATAAATATGTACATGTGTTTATAAAGTATTACTCTTATAAATAGCGACCTTTAGCTTTTTGTAAGTGTAGGTGCCGTAACGGTATCGCAATGGGAGTATGGTGATCCCTTAACTTGCTTTTGAAATATTTATTTATTTGAACATTTAAGCCTCTGTGGGGTAATATT
Source organism: Bactrocera correcta (assembly GCA_027475135.1). NCBI lineage: Eukaryota > Metazoa > Arthropoda > Insecta > Diptera > Tephritidae > Bactrocera > Bactrocera correcta. Next base: position 12,261,579 of record CM050322.1, on the reverse strand, counting down.
ATATGAAAAGTGTCGATTTTTTCTTTTTTATTTTACTTTTTGAGACACTTTTGTTATATATGATGTTTAAGTGCATAAACACTAATTTGGCGTTTAGTACCGAGCTACATATCTTGAGATTTTTTAAGCAGGATTTTGTATCATTATTGGCGAAAGCCATCCTGCGGTGTCGAAAAGTTACGAACATATATTTGTGTTTTTATACGAGGTTGTTAGAGTTAATCGGACCTTTATTTTTCTACCTTTATGTGGAGTATTAGAATATTGTGGCTCTAGTGGTTGTCGTACGACGTACCGGCTATTATTTGATCGAGTAGTTGAGTTGGTATAGTGGTATCTGGTTCTGTAACTAGTCCACCTTGTGCTTCGCTGTGCAGCGTTTGAACTTTTTGTGCCTTTGAGCAACATGGTGTCTCTTGGCTAGTTTTAGAATTTTGGTTTTCGGGATTTGCTTTTGCAATTAAACCCGTGGTACTTGATTTATAAGCGCTTTTATAGGGTGAGATGGGATATATGCTGTAATGAAGCATTGAATTGTGTCTTTTGTGACAATATAAGCAGTTAAATTTGCTTTTGCAATTATTAAGACTGTGGGAGTAGGACAAGCAGTTTGTGCAGAGTCTTTTTGACAAAGTTGTTCCTTTCATTGACATTCAATTTTTTAAACTTCTCGCAAGTTTTAAGCTGGTGCCCTTTTGCGCATAGTTCGCATGACGTATGTTTTCTTTGTTCGGATATGAACGATTGCGTTTTGTAAGTGCTTCTGTTTATATTGTTGTGGCATCTAGCTTGGGGTCTATTGAAACTTCTATATTGGTGTTGTTTAATGTTTTTAGTTTTGATTATTTCTTCTTCTAACCTTTCCGCAATTTCATATTGGGTGGTGAGAAAATCTTTCATTTGTTGCCACGTTGGGCACTTTTTCCGTGATGATAGCGATTGCTCCCATAGAAGTAACGACTTTTCTGGTAATGCGGCGGTGCAAATGTTTACCAGCATTGGGTCCCAGCTGGCTGTGGGAATATTTAGTGTCGATAGAATCGACAAACAATTTGAAACAGTAGATTCTAGTTTGATGAATTCTACACTTGTTCCTTTCTTAATTTTTGGCAAGTTCATTAGTGTCGTTACTTGTTTATCGACCAGTATTCTTTCGTTTTCGTATCTACCTTTTATAGCTTCACAAGCCAAATTGAAATTATCGTCATTGAGAGCGAACTGTTTTACTATGACGCCTGCTTGACCTTTTGTCTTGTATCGGAGGTGATACAATTTTTATGCTTTTGATATTTGTGGATGGTTGATGTAAACGGCTGTAAACATGTTCCGGAAGGACGCCCATTCTTCATAACCTTCATAAAATATTTCTGTGTCACATGCAGGCACCTCGAGGTGGATGCCTGAACTTGCCTTAACACTCTATTTGTGGCAGCTGTACTCTACGGTGGGAAGTAGGTGCAATTGCTTGAATTGGCTCTAGTGGATCGGAGATCATAACTTTTGTTTCTTCGTACTGGTCTAAGCAGTTTTCGTAAATATCGTAAGTCGATGATTTAAAATTATGTATGTGGCAAGTCTGAATCGTTAGATTCTAGTAACGCGTCATAAGCCGCTTGAAGGAGAGTCCAAAAATTTTTAGGATTTTGGCTTTTTACTTCTAATAACGATTCAGAGTTTTCGTGAATCGGTGAGGAGGCAAATCTAGTGCAGTATCTTATTAAAGTGTCACTTTGGGAAATGAATTTAACAACCTCTTTTAAGCGTGTAGCTCCTGCAGGTGTATTTTGATTATTATTATTATTAATTGTTTTTACTGTATAGTCAAATATTTTTCAAAATGAGTTAAATTTGCCTCAGTGTAAACCGAATTCTCTTTTCAATAAATAAGAGTTTATTTCGTATAAAGCGGATTTTTTATTATTACCGTTTCTTATTTATTTGCTAAACGATATTATTTATTTAAATTTTAGTTTGAAGTATGAAAATATCCGCACTTTTAATTTTTTAACAGTTTTTATGTTCCTATTTTAGTGTTTAGGTACACCCTAATACTTGGACTTGTATGGATGTATGCATGTGCTTATGAAAGTACTTATGTTTTGTGCAATTAAGAGCTCGCTAAAGAGATCTATGCGCTATTTACATAAGTATGCACGAATTGTTTGTGTACTTATGATTATGCTTTTTTCGTAAGCAATTGAGAGAGATCAATTCGCTTTTTGTGCACAATCCTGATTGTTTTTGTTTGCCAAAGAACAAGAGGTATTGCTGGTTAATTGCCAATGTGGACTTTGAATATGTAAATATGTATGTGTATACGAATATGTAATATATGTTCAATTATTTTTTATGCAAAGCTGCGTTTTTATTTATTTATTTTTTTTTTTTGTTTGTGAGATTTTAAGATATTATGTATTTTTTTTAACAATTTGTTGTTTGGTTAATTTCCCCAAGTCGTTTATTTAAATTCACAATCAAATATTACTTTTTTAATAATTTTGTAATATTTAATTCACCCAATGTATATATGTAGGGTATAGCATAGGCAGATTTGAGAGGACGCGGAAACGGAATAGAAAGAAGATATTTTCTCTTGTATAAATTAATTTCCCCTACGCGGAAAATAATAAAAAAAAATGTATTTTTATTTTGGTCAGAGCACGAGCTCTGGCCGTCTTTATTCGAGTCTAAAAACGGACTGAAATAATTACAATTATCAAACTGAAATGTAAGCTTAAACTAGCCTTTACTAATCCGGTCACCTGTCTTGCCTGGTGATCGGATTCCTAGAACTCCCTTCTGATCGCTGCCAGAACGTTGGCGCGTGTGCTGCGTTAGCAAAAGCTTGGGAGCGGAAGTGAAGTCTGGATGTTGCAAGCAAACGTCGGCGCGTGTGCTGCGTCAGCGAAAGTTTGGGGGCGGAAGTGAGGTGCCTTTGGCACTGTTAACGTATTTGGCGTTAACTCCTCCCCTCTTAAATGCGATCGTCCTCGATCGTTCAAAAATATGGTAGGCCATTGATTCTAAAATTTTAGGTGGTAGGCCGATGGCCTCAGCAGAGTTTGTTATGTGCCTAATGTTTACGGTTGGAATTTCAACCTTGGGTACTTCCGCTTTCCTTTGGATTCTAGGGATGAATTTTGAAAATATGAGAAGAATTATTATGATGCTGCTTAGTGACAGCATCAAAGTTTTGCTTATAAAAGCATCTGTTTTTAAGAGCGCGATGCTTTTGGTGTTATTAATATGTAGCTCGTGTAGAGCTTCCATTGACAAAATATCAATGCGTTGGCTTTCGGATGGGGTTGGCTGTAATATAGAGGGTATAGCGATCAGTTGAGAGGCTTCCAAACTATAAAATTTTTGATTATTTATCTTTAGAGATATATTATGAAATTTTATTAAGTACGTTCCGGCAACAGTATAGTTTTCGGTAATAGTATTTATTGTTCCGTTAAAATTATTTAATAAAATTATACCCGGTGATATTTCTTCTACAGTGGGTACGTGTTGGTTATTACTAATTTTGCATGAAGAATCTAGGCTTTTAATCAAATTAGGTATACATGTGCTGTTACTTATATTATTTATTTGATTTCTTCTGCATATACTGATTTGATTGGAAAATTTGCATTTTTCTTTAATTCCAAATATTTCTGTTCCATTTGTTATAATTCGATGAAAATTTAAGTTTACAATTCCATTAGCTTTCTTTACCGGTTTAATTATAATGTTTTTGTAAGTTTCCCTGCCTGTTATTGGTATTTTGATGATATATAATAACATCGTCTCGTTATACATTACATTAACTGTTGCAAACTCTAATGCTTCTTCCGTGTTTGCGAAAGGCATGTTTTCTCATTAGCTGCATAATTTTCTTCAGCTTTATTTAAGTTTCTTGATAAGAACGTTATGGGTTTGTCTTTCTGTGCCAAGACTGCGCCTATGGCATGATTTGAGGCCTCTGTCGTTAATGAAAATTTTTCCTCGAAATTGGGATATGCTAGCATTAGGTCTTTGGAGACCAAGCTTTCTTTTATTTTATTAAATGCGTCGATGGCATCAATGTCCAACTTAATTTGGATTTTTGCGGATTTATTTTTGCTCATCCTGCCTTCCTCCCCTCTTAAGAGTGTTGTTAGCGGTTTGGCGATTTTGGCGAAGTCTCGCACGAATTGACTATAATAGCCTGCTAAGCCTAAAAATGAGCGGATCTCTTTCATTGTTTTAGGGTGTGGCATTTTCTGTATTGCTTCAACCTTTTAGAGGTTTGTTTTTATGCCGTCTGGGGAGATTATGAACCCCAAAAATTCTACGGATTTTTTTAAAAAAATTGCATTTATCGAGCTGCACTTTCATATTTGCAGCGTTTAGAGTTTTAAAAATTTTATTAATATGGTCGAGGTGTTCGCCCTCTGTTTCGCTGAAGATGATGATGTCGTTTATATATACATAGCATATTTTGCTGATATGTTCGCTCAATATGTCATCTAGTGTCCTTTGAAAAATGGACGGCGCGTTTCTTAGCCCAAAAGGCAGTCGGGTAAATTCGTATTTACCGTTTTTAATTGAGAATGCCGTTTTCTCAATATCACATTCTCTTAGTGGGATCTGATGGAATCCGCTTTTAAGGTCGAGCACGGAGAAGTACTTCTTTTCTCCTAATTGTGCTAGTACTTCGTTAATTTCCGGTATCGGGTATCTGTCCGCTATTGTGAGCGCGTTGAGTTTACGGTATTCTATGACTACCCTGTATTGTTTTTTCCCTGCCGAATCTGCTTTTTTCGGCACGATCCAAATCGGGGAATTGTATGGGGATCTAGACGGTCTTATGATACCGTCATCTAACAATTTCTTTATTTGGGAGTCGACCTCTGTTTTCAGGGCGACGGGGTAGGGGTAAAATCTTGTATAGACAGGTGCGTCGGTTTTTGTTCGGATTTCACCAACAACTCTGGTAGTGTATGTTAGCTTTTCTTCTGGTTCCGAAAATAATCCTGGAAATTTTTTTACTAATTTACTCGTACCTTCCCTTTGGGTAAGGCTCATATGCTTATCCTCTATGTTAATCGTGTTAACTGTGGGGCAAGAAAGTTGTCTTAATGCAACTTTTTCCCGTTTTCGAATTTTATGAAACTCTCTTTCGTATAAATTATTGCTCCCATTTGTCGAAGTGAGTCATTCCCTATAGTTCCGTCGAATGTCTTTAATGAGGGTAGCAAATAAAATTGGAAATTTGTATCCATGCTATCTAAGTATGTTCTTCGATTTGTACGTTTCCTGCGACGGATTTGGCAAAAAATGGGGTATCGTTCTCTATTCGTTTTAATGCTAGTCGAGGGTGTACGTAATTCCTGCTTGACCCCGTGTCAATAAGAAATTTAAGAATTTCACCGCTCTTCACTTTAGTCTGTAAGTAGGGAAGCGAAGAGCTCGTTAAGCTAAAAAATGCACGTCAGGCATTTCTCCTGGTAGTTCAATTTCTGAGTCGCAGTTAGCATCGATTTGTTCGTCGTCAAGTATCGGTGCTGGGTTAATGAAATGAGTCAGATGGGCCTTTTTATTCTGCGGTCCAAGTGTTTGGGGTGGCCTTTTGCCAGTATAGTCATTCTGTCGTGGCCTGTTCATGTAATTAACTCTTCTGGAGTGAAGTGATTGGTCAACGTCCATTGGTTCTAGCCTAGGTTGAGGCTTCGGTCCGAACGGGCGTAGTGGAGCAGCTTGTTGCTGAGAAGTGTTACTGATATTTTGGTTGTGTCTATACGTCTGTTGGGCTGAGTTAAATGGCTTGTCTAGGGGATTATATGCTCTCGGCTGGGGGGCATAACTGTGAGCTTGTGGCATGTAGGCCAGCTCTGGGTAGAATGCTGAAGGTTGGGTGTTCCTTCTTGGTGGCACTGCTGGTGAATAGGCATTAAAGGTTCTTGGAGCGTTCTGCGTATAATGTGCATAATGTGAACGGAAATTCTGATTTTCCAGCTTGAGGCACAAGTGAAGTGCCTGTGGTAAGTCTGCGGGTTCTCTCATACTGAGAAGGCGGGGTAGGTCGCCTTTAAGACCTCTAATAAACGTATCTAGCGCTTTCTCACGGTAGGTCTGCGTCAGTATGTGTAGTGATTCGTCACTTACGTCCATGCATCCTATCTTATTAAGTATTAGTGACAAGTGTGAGTATACTCTTTGGTAAAAGTCCTATACCTTACTGTTACCCTGTACCAGAGAGATCATTTGGTACTCTAACGTCCCTAGGTCCCTCTTATCGGCGTAATGTAGAGTTAAACACTTTGAAATGGCTCTCCGTTCTAGAGGAGTATTATACGATTCAAGGGCAATGTCCACGTTCCCTACTATTTTGTTGCGAATAACGCTTAATATTCCATAATATTTAGGTGTTCCCCTAATGGGTTCGTAAATTTGGAGAATCCTGTCCACGGATTTCTTCTACGAGTTAAACTCTCCTGGTTGACCCGAGAACTCTCGAAGGCAACGGACTACGTCCGGAATTTTATCAAGGTCAGTCAAGTTATTTCTATATACCGGGTCGATTCCTTGATCGGAGAAATCGGCAAAATTAGAATTCGGATTTAGTGCGTTTTGCACAAGACGCTTGCCGTGCGTTTGAAAAATATTTTGGACCACACCCATGACTGCTGCAGTCAATTGGTCCTGATTGGCTCCTAATCCTACTCTATGGGCGGCCTCTGAGGTCGAGAGGTCCTCTTGAGCACCTGCTGTCGTGCCCTGCAGAACAAGCGGGCGTATCAAATTATTCGGGTTCGACATTTTATTTTTATATGTGATACCTCTTTTTTATTTGTTTTTATTTTTACCCTTTCCAGGAAAGGGCGCTTTTCTCTTCTGGAGGGTCCCGTAGGAATCGCAGAATTAAGCTGTATTATAAAATATTGTTAGATTTCTGTTATTGGCTGCACAAGCCGTTGTTTATAATTTTGTTTTTATTTAATCTTCTTACTAGTATCTCTTTCTTTCTAATACAAAAAATATCTCCTTATTTATAATATTGTATATGAGGTATAAATAAAAATGTATAGCAACGTAAAAATCCTGTGAAGCATGACGAAGTGACGCTGGAGATTTCTCGCTTTCCTCCTGCTGGCTACTTGGGATCTTCCTAGTCGCACACTCCTCGTCGTCCTCTTCCAAGCGTGGGTTGAGGAGTCTTCTTGTGGATATTCTGCTTGCTATTTTTCGCAAATATTGCGATTGGGTTTCGGCAGATCGGCTTTATTTCTGCACACAATGCACACAAGCACTTTTGATGATTTACAGTTACTGGTTTCTTTTTGTTTCTGCCTTAGTTAGATACACGAACTCATTGCGGCAATATTTGCACATGTACGAGGAAGCACATCAAACTGTATTCAAACTTTTGCTTTTCCCTTTGTGAATTTTTAAATTACAAGCTTAAATATTTTCATTCACTGTTTTTCTTATAAATTTCTTAGCGTTCAGCGATTTTTGTTTCACTTTTATAATTTTCCAACTGCCGTTAGTTTGTGAATTACTCTTATGCACTTTTAAATTTTCGCTTATAACTTTCTGTTTGTTCTGCGTTCTCGCTCAATATATGCAAAAATACAATTTATTGTGTGCGTACTGTTTTCTTCAATAATTTGTTCAAATTTTTGTTGCACTGTGCTTCGATAATTGCGATTGAATAACTGCTTAATTCTGTCTAAATATTATTTATTTAGCTTGAGTTAGTTCAACTTTGTAAAAAAAAATTTCATTTATTTTTCAGCTATTGCAAATGCTGAAATTTGTAACTTCAACTTTTCACCAGATTGCACTTGCACTTTATATTTTAATTGTCCTTTTTTTAGAGGACCCTTTAACCGGCCGCGTAAACTTTTTTCGCGAGCGGTCCCTGCTCGGGCGCCAGTTAATTTCCCCTACGCGGGAAATAATAAAAAAAATGTATTTTTATTTTGGTCAGAGCACGAGCTCTGCCCGTCTTTATTCGAGTCTAAAAACGGACTGAAATAATTACAATTATCAAACTTAAATGTAAGCTTAAACTAGCCTTAACTAATCCGGTCACCTGTCTTGCCTGGTGATCGGATTCCTAGAACTCCCTTCTGATCGCTGCCAGAACGTTGGCGCGTGTGCTGCGTTAGCAAAAGCTTGGGAGCGGAAGTGAAGTCTGGATGTTGCAAGCAAACGTCGGCGCGTGTGCTGCGTCAGCGAAAGTTTGGGGGCGGAAGTGAGGTGCCTTTGGCACTGTTAACGTATTTGTCGTTAACTTATACATATATATATGTTCTTACGTAAGCAAATATGCGCTTCTGCATAGTTTCTATTAGAACGGCTGTTTGATATTCTTTATAGATAAGTATATGTGAGGACATAAATATATGTTTTGGGTTTTCCGGAAAAAATTTCACAAGTAATTTCTTTCATCTGTAACTATTTTGATATCTTTTACCGTGTTTGGTAAAATTTTATTAGCCGTTGAAACGGATTTTATTTATATATATATATATAATGATACGAGTATATGTTTTTTGTGGTATTTGTTTCTCCACTAGGGCCTTTCTGTGAGGCTCGAAGGACCATGATTAAACGGGGGTTTAGAAAATAAGAGTTTTTTTTTTATAAAAACTTGCGGCACTTAACAGTTGTTTCAGCATCGACCTTGATGGCAAAACGAATTAAATGGTTGGAATCGGGGTATGCGGCCGCGATGGATGGGTGGCTGATTCATCTCGCATGCCGCGCTGCGATGTAGCAGCGTGTGATGAGGCTTGTGGCATAATTGGCACAACCCTCGCGAGTCACACTCCGGAGTCAAATGTGTAGGTGACAGGCAGTTAGGGCAATGCCCGTGTGCCTGTGCAACTTGTTGGCGTTGCACGGGTCGCATACCCCTAAATATCCCACAATGATGCAGGCGATGCGGGCGTCGACAGATGGGGCACCTTAGGGTCGCTGAAATCTGTGATGGGTTTGGTGGTGGTCGCGTGCCACCACGAGGTGCGGAGAGAAAGACCGCTGAAGGCGCGGTCGCCGGTACAGGTGCCGGCGTTGTTGCCGGTGCGGTTGCTGGCGTGGTTGCCGGTACAGCGGCCGATGCTGTTGCAACTACCGTCAGGGGCGCTGGTGTAGGCCCGTTGCGTGGCACATTCGTAGCCGCGCGAGCGGTTGACGTATTTGCGGCTAGCGTATCTATATCCATGATAATCTGTATAGAGAATATTATTGATTATATATTTCTATCAGATAAGCAGACATGGTGAACGTGCCACGATATGTGGCATGAACATGTCGTCGTATTGATCGACAATTTTTTGGCTAAGATTCTTGGTTATTTTATACGGCGTCTTAATTCGAACGGTTTGTTATTTTTTAGCGGTTTGTTATTGGCGCACTTCTCGTTTTATTGTTAAATTGGGTGACTGTATTATATCGCGACATTATCGGTTTGGTTTTTTCGATTTTCGTATTCGCGGTCGTCGGTGGTTGGTAAAAAGCACAGCTTCACGAGCGGTCTGGTTAGTGTTCCGTTTTGCGTACGGAGATCTACGATCTGGATGTGACCGTCGGAGACGTAATGAAGCTTTTCTATGCGGCCAAGCCGCCACTCGGCGGCAATCATCATGAATGAGGACGCAGTCTTCAAGTTTAGGTGCTTGTTCAGGAGTCTTCCAACGGTATCTTTTGTGGAAGTCCTTTACGTATTCGTCCTTCCATCGGCGGCTGAAATCATGATGGAGAATTTTAATTCATTCCCATCGATTTAATAGAGATAGCGACTCCACGCCTGGCTCAGGAATGGCCAGAAAGGGTGCTCCTTTTAGAAAATGCCCTGGAGTTAAGGCGGTGAAATCTGAGGGGTCTTGCGATAGTACTGTGAGTGGCCGTGAATTGAGAACGTCGAAAATTGAATTTATAATTTCCAGCTACCCGTTTGAAATGGCATTTGAAGCTTTTTACAGCTGATTCCCATAAACCACCCATATGAGGAGCGCTTGGGGGGTATAAATTTTCAATTGATACCTTGAATGGCGTACTTTTGTACGATGTCGGGTGACACTTGTTTTAAAAAATCCGCAAATTGCTGTTCTGTGGCTCGTTGAGCTCCAACATAGGTTTTGCCATTATCGCTCATGATTTTTGATGGGTAGCCACGTCGAGCGACGAAGCGAGCAAATGCCGCGAGAAAAGCTTCCGTCGTCAGATTATTACATAGCTCAAGATATACTGTCTTTGTCGTGAAACATACATAGCCTTTCATGAGAGTGGGAGACCTTAACATAGACGCCTTTACCTGGAAAAGCCCAGCAAAATCAACACCTGTTGTGGTAAAATACAGCGCGAAATTGCAGCGTTCAGGTGGAAGTGCTGTCATAATCTGCGTTCGCATCTTCTGCTTGTGCATAGTGCAAATTTTGCACGTGAAGATGCACTTCTTGATTTGCGGCTTAAGACGGGGGATATAATACTTCTGGCGTACCATCTGTTACGATGTTCGGCGTGTAGCATTAAGATGTGGATGTAGTGGAGGAACAGTGTGGCAAATGGTGACCTCTCTGGGATTATTATGGGATGGCGTTCGTTGTATGTTAGGCTCGAATTAGCAAGCCGACCATTGACACGAAGCAGACCTTTCGTGTCCAGAAATGGGTTTAGAACAAATAGTGAGCTCTTTTTATCAATCGGCTTCGATTCTCTTTGTAGTAATATATCGCGGCTGAAATAGCGCGCTTGTGTATATGTTATTAGTGCGACCTTTGTCTTTTGTAACTCTAGGTGCGTCACTGTGTTGCATGGGAAATTATGTGATCCCTTAACTTTGCTTTTGAGTTTGAAATATTTGAAAATAAATTTGAACATATAAGCAACTACTCTGAGAGCTCTTGGAAACGATGAAAATCGTTGAAGGATGTCGGTATCATCTAATAATGTGTGAAAGGTGGCGATTTTCGACCTTCTGGGGCGATAATGTTGCGCATGGGGGATTGTGGCCAAGAATCAGGAGATTCTATCAACCATCGGGGGCCATTCCACCCTAGGGTGGTAGTGGCAAGGTGCAGTGGCTTGCATCTTCTTGTACCTATATCGGCAGGTTTGACAACACTGGCGACGTGACGCCACGTGGCTGATCCCACTAGGTCAAGAATTTGACATGTTCGGTTAGAAATATACGTCTGTGTATACGTCGCCATACGTAGCCATAATTCTTGTATTAAGATTTTCGCTTGGATCATAATTGGAGATAGCCATCGGGGTCGAAAAGTTTTGCCACCGAGGATAGAATCTGTATTTTTGTGATGGCTGATATTGCGGATATGGACTCTGTCGTGTATGAGAACTGGTCCGATATCGCATTCCATTGGATGCCTAGTGTGTTTGTTGTACTTTCCTTTTCGGATTTGGGGGCTTTAACTACCTGTGATAAGGCCTCGTATACTTGTGGAAAAGTGTGACTTCCAGACAAAATATCGTCTACATACGTTTGAGTTTTCAACACTTCAGTTGCCAGAGGAAATTCTGACTTTGTATTGTCTGCCAATTCGTGGAGAGTTCGAATGGCTAAAAATGGTGCACAGTTAACGCCAAATGTAACTGTTTTTAGTTTGAAGTCGCGTAAAGGACTGGTGGGGGATCTTCGGAACATAATACGTTGAAAATCTTGGTCGTCTTTATGTACGTCTATTTGCCGATACATTTTTTCAACGTCCCCATTGAATACGTATTTGAATAAACACCAATTTAATATCAGAAGCATTAAATCTGGTTGGAGTGTGGGTCCCGTAAATAGGATATCATTTAGCTAATTCCCTGAACTAGAGGTTTTCGAAGCATTAAAAATAACTCTTACTTTTGTTGTTTTTTTGTCTGCCTTTACCACTGCGTGATGTGGGAGGTAAAAGGAGTAGTATTTGCCGTTGACGATTTTCTCCCCTGGGTTTACTTCCTCCATATGATCTAAACGGAGGTATTCTTCTAACGCACCATCATATTCAGATTTGAGTTCGCCTTTTTTAAGTAGGTTTCTTTCTATACTTAGAAACTGCTGAATTGCAGCTTAAGTGGTAGTCGTACGACGCACCGTCCATTTTCTGATCTAGTAGTTGTGGCTTTGTAAAAATCCTCACAATACTGATCTTCAGGGGCTGTGGCTGATATGGGGGGGGAGTTCTTCTAATTCCCAAAATTTTTTCAATTGTGAATTGAGGTACTCATTTGAGACTTCCCCAAATTGAGTTGTCAATGTTGTAACTGGTTCCGCAACTAGTCGGCTTAGGACATATCCGAAAATGGTATTTTGCGCCAGAAGTGTTTTGGTGATTTTCTCAATACCTTCGAGTATTATCTGTGGTATGAGATTGTTGCCTAATAGAAGATCTATTTGAGCGAGTGTGTTGCAGTTTAGGTCTGCTAGCTTTAGGTGTGAAACCTTTTGCCAATTCTTGCAATTTATGTGATAGCTGGGTAACATATTGGTTAATTGCGGTAAGACAATAGCTTCTGCTTGTATGCGCTTATCCGCTTTGGGGGAAAAGAGGGTAATGAAGCAGATTTTATTTGAGTTTTGAACAACTCTTCCGCCCATTCCCGTGATTTCAAAGTCAGTCAGTTTTGTTGGTAACTGTAGCCTGTTTTGTGCCCTAGACGCTATAAATGATCGTTGTGATCCTTGGTCTATTAAGGCCCTCACTTTAAAAAGTTCTCCTCGGTGTTCGATGGAGGCAACTGCTGTGGGTAAAAGTACTCTACTGTGATTTTCACTATGTAAGGTTTGGGTTTTTAACGCCTTTGAGCAGCATGGTGTTTCTTGGCAGTTTTCCGAATTTGTTGTGGCAACTAATCCTGTTGCTCGTTTTATGTTTGCATTGTTTGGGGGTGAGCTGCAAAAATTGGTTATTTGCAACGTAGAATGATGTCTTTTATGGCAGTAGACGCAATTAAATTTGCTTTCGCAATATTTTAGCGTATGCGCATGTGACAGACAGTTGGTACATAATTTTTTCGTTCTTACGAAATTGTTTCGATTACTAGCATTCATTTTTTTGAATTTTTCGCATGATTGTGTGAGGAGGTTGTCACCTCCTCTACAAAGTTTGCATGACGGTTGCTTATATTGTTCGGATGTGAACGATTGATTTTTAAGACAGCTTCTATTTAAATTATTGTGGCTACTTTCTTGGGGTTTATTGAAGAACGTTTTTCGTTCTGACAAGTTTTTTATCTACCCTTTCTGCAATTTCATAATGAGTAGTAAGAAATTCCTTCGGTTGCTGCCACGTTGGGCACTTTCTTCGCGATGAGAGCAATTGCTCCCACAAAAGTAACGATTTTTCTGGTAATGCAGCTGTGCATATATTTACGAGAATGGGGTCCCAATTATGTGTGGGAATATTCTGTGTCGATAAAACCGACAAACAATTTGAAACCGTGGATTGAAGCTTTATGAACTCTTCACTGGTTTCTTTCTGAATTTTTGTTAAATTCATTAGCAGCGTCACTTGCTTGTCGACCAATATTCTCTCGTTTTCATAACGTGCTTTTAGAGCTTCCCTAGCAAAATTTAAATTTTCGTCATTAAGAGCGAACTGTTTGACTATTACGCCTGCCTGACCCTTGGTTTTGTATCTGAGGTGATACAATTTCTGCGCTTGTGATAATTTAGGTAAATTAGGATCAAAACGTTTTGGTGTAAACTAGACTTGTAGATGTTTTGAAAATATTTCGTATATTAAATGTTGAATAGAAGACTCTTTCGTATGGAAGAGTTTCAAAAAAAAATCAATAAAACCAATGGCTTTTTAATAAGCTGACATTTCAAAATATTTTCGTATATATAGTATATGTATTTATGTATATAATTAGACGAGAACTCTTTTAGGTAAATAAGAGTTTTGAACGAAATTGAAATAAAGATAACTCTTTACGTATTTAATAATATGCGCAATCGCGAACTCTTTTAAGTTAATAAGAGTTTTAAAATGAAGTAAATAATTAATCGCTTAAATTTGATTTAATTATTTTTTAATGACCGGAAATTATTTTAAGTTTTTTATTTTTCTGAGTATATTTCTTTTATATATACTTTATGCCCAAATGTCCTATAGGGTATACGTATAGGTGGATATTTTATTTGTTAGGTGCTAATGAGCGCTCGTATTAGAGATCACTGCACTTTGTACATATGCATGTACGTACATACGAGTATGTATTACGCTTTGTTTTTTACACAATCCTGCTTGTTTTTGTTGATCAAAAATCAAGGAGTATTGCGGTAATATGCCAATGTGCGTAGCAATTAGCGTATCTACATACGTGACAATACACTTTTGTACAAATTTTAAATTTTACAAAAAGTCCTTTTTTTTATATTGAGAATCCCGGGCCAGCGCGATATTTTTTTCCCTAGTATAGGTTGACAGCTGCAACCAACTGTCATCGGCTCGTCTCATACTAAGCTCAGTTTCTATATAGCACTCGAGCTGTGAACATGTGTTATAACCTCTCTGCGACAACAAAAAGAAATTCGACACTCCGAAAGTTTTTTTTCAACTCTGTGTACAGTTGATTTTTTTCACATTTTCCAATAAATTCATCCAGGTAAATATGTTTATAATATTAGTTGAGCCTTTAGCCTTCGACACACAAAAGAAATTTTGCACGAATTTACATTGTGTTCATTATCCACCGCCATTTTGCAAATATGAGCGTTTGGGGAATCCACTTATTACGGGGAATGTCGGGCCACATAGTTTTTTACATTTGACATGCTAACTTCATATATTTGACGCGTATAAGGGATTTTTCGTGCAGAATTTCAACAACACAATAGTTTTTCAACATTTCCTGATAGTTTCGTGCTCCGAAAATTTTTTTTTAGTCATTGTGCCGCGGTACTATCCCAAACAAGAGAAAATTGTTGATTTCGACAACATTTTGGAGGCGATCAAGTCGGTGAAAATACATCACAACAGCGTTCGCCAATCTGCGACGGCACACAAAATTCCGAGGACCAACCTGATGCGTTATATTGCAGCATGTGATGGTGCGAGCATCGACGTTACTACCGCCAATGCCGATGTAATGAAGAATTTGCTGGCTGAAAGCACGACGATGGGCACAAAAACAGTGAGTTCTGCTGGTTTCTTTCTTTTTCTTTCATCGAATAATAAATAATTTTTTTTTATTTCATATCTTCAACATCGAACAAGAGAAGGCGCTGATAAGCTACATTCTCCAGGCCAGCGACATCAACTATGGAATTAGTTTGATGGAGCTTCGTAAGCTCGCGTATGAATTTGCTCGGAAAGTTGACGCGTCGTATCCGGATCCATGGAACGACAATCAACAGGCGAGTAAGGATTGGCAGTTGGCGTTCATGAAACACCACAAAAATTTGTCACTGCGAACACCAGAGCAAGTAAGCCAGAGCCATGCGAAGCGATTCAACAAAGAGAATGTAGATGCATTCTTTGCCAACCTTTCATCCGTTCTCGGTAAGACGCCGTTTGAACCTCACCGAATATGGAACATGGATGAAACCGGGTGCCCGACCGTGCCAACCAGACCTGTCAAAACCATCGCGCGCAAAGGAAAAAAGCAGGTCGGCTCATCAACATCTGCCGAAAAAGATACCAATGTGTCTTTGGCTTTGGCCGTCAGCGCTAGTGGCCAGTCCATACCGCCATTCTTCCTCTTTCCCCGAGTCAACATGAAAGAGATTTTTATGACTCATGCGAGTCATGGCGCTGTTGGTGTTGCGAACGGTTCTGGTTACATGAACTCTGACGTATTCCCTCAATTCATGCGTCATTTCATCAAGCACACCGGTGCTAATGCCGATTCGCCAACCATGTTGCTGCTGGACAACCACGGTTCGCATTTATCGATCGAGGCGATAGATTTGGCGTTGGATCATGGCATCACGTCACTGTCTTTTCCGCCGAAATGCACGCACAAAATGCAGCCGC
Source organism: Bactrocera correcta (assembly GCA_027475135.1). Lineage (NCBI taxonomy): Eukaryota > Metazoa > Arthropoda > Insecta > Diptera > Tephritidae > Bactrocera > Bactrocera correcta. The sequence goes on along the minus strand of CM050322.1, from coordinate 12,245,620 downwards.
TAGATGTTGCGGTATTTGCACCATTTAAAGGCATGATGACCGTGAAGCATGATGCATGGAAAAAGTCCAACATTGGTGTCACTTTCGATCTGCATCATGTGCCGCTCCTTGTCGATCAGTGCCTCGATGTTATGTTAACGCCGAAAACCATCAAATCCGGCTTCCGAACAACTGGCATCTACCCGTTCAACCCGAAAATTTTCACTGAAGTTGACTTTGTCACTTCGGAACTGAGTGGCGAAAATTTGTTCGGTGACGAAGAGAAAGACGCCGACAATCAACGTCGAGTTCTTGCCTCTGGTGATGCCATTGTGACTGCAGCGAATGAGGAGGTGTCAACGTCGGAGGCTTCGACAAGTGCCCTAGCTTCAACAAGTGGTGCTGCATCATCGTCGTTGTCTCTTGTTTCGGCTCCACAGCTCCGTGATGTATTGAAATCGGTTGGCCCGTTGAAATTGGGCACACCTGCGCCGAAATCAAAACGTGGCCGCAAGACAATGGAGTCAACGATTTTGACATCGCCTGAGGTTGTCGCAGATCTGCGTGACAAGGCCGAAAAAAAGCGGCAAAAATTGACGAAGTCAGCCGATGAACCAGCAGTCAAGAAGCAAAAAGGCCGTGGCAAATCGAAGACGCCACGGAAGAGAAGCCCGTCTACGACCGAAACCGACATCGAAGAGGACTTCGATTTTTGCACGATTTGCAAGATAAAGATGCCGGAGCACGAGAATCGTCAAAACACGGCCCATTGCATCGTTTGTGATCGAGGGGTTCACTTGAAATGTGCCGGACCGAACCCGAACACTTACACCTGCATCCACTGCGAGTCGGAATAATTTTTTTCGCCAATTCCTATTTTTCTTATTATTTATGAATCTCTCTTTCATTTCCATTGATAAATAAACGTTTTTCATCGGTAACAATCATGTTTTAATCGATTTACAGACTGGCCCGACATTCCCCACCTTTTTTCAAAATCGCAAAATCAGGTTTTTTGCGCCAATGGCTATAACTTTTAAATTTTTGTAGAATTTTATCAAACCAATGTTATCAAAAGGACTCGCACTGCAAGTCCATGCTTTGGAATTTTCACAAAAAATAACTTTTATGTGACTTTTTAACCGAAATCAAAACGTGGCCCAACATTCCCCACCTTCCCCTATACATATTTATTGTTATATAATTAGTACCCAATGTGGATTGGGTATTTCTTCCAGTATATAGAATATATTTATATGCGCCCGTATGTGCATATACTATATGTATATATACGCATGTATATATATATATATATACATATATATATATATATATATATATATACGTACGAAGATAACCACGAAAAGAGAATTAACCACCGCAGGTAATTTTCTCAAGTTCACTTGGTTTTATGTATATATATGTATATATATATAATCGCGCCGCATATACAAGTGTATGTATATACATATGTTAGCAGAGATAAGAAGCCGCGAAAAGAGAATTTAATAATATTTTAATATTAGATATGAATGTACATATGTGTATGTATGTTTAAAATGTGTTGATTTGAATATGGTTAAACATAGCGAAAGAGCAAGTTATGCTCTTTATATTTTATAAAGGTATATGTAACATATATGTATGTATGTATGTATGATGTACAATTTATTTGCGCATATGCTTTTGATGTTTTTTTTTTCCTTGTGATTGCCGTAACTTATTTTAAGCAATCCTGCTTATACTTGATTACGTATAAGGGGTCTTGCTGGATATTACTGCAAGAAAATACTTGAATACTTGAACTAATTGTTTTGTTTTTATTGGTATTGGAATGATTTTTGTGTTATAACACAACGGTAAGCATTTTACCGGCAATCACTAATCTGCTGTATACAGCACCAAACTACTTTGTTAGCGGTTTTTCGGTTTTTACCGTAAAATAAACCGAAAACAGTTTGGAAAGGGTTTTCAATACTTTTCCGACCGGAATTTTAGTCTGACCGCAAATTTAATTTTCTGATATCAAATCATACATATACATATGTATACATATAATATAAATATTGAAATGAAACGATACAACTCACTTTGCTTCCGCCAGGGACTTTTGGGGATATTGTGAGTTTACGTGTGTATCTGATGTGTGGGTGGTGTGCGTGTGCCAGTGCCTGTGCTTTGCTTGCTTCTCCAATTCTCCTGTCCTTTTATTGCTGGTTGTAGCTTGTATTTTTTGTATTCCGTTTTTTCCTTTTGTTTGTAGGTTCCACTATCACCGTTTATATGTATATTTGTATGTATGTATATAGAAGGTATTAACTTTTTCTTTTACTCTGCTCTTTCTCACTTCACCGCACTTTTTGTTACCCCTCTTTTTAGATATTATTTTTTTTTCTTTTTCGCTTGTGGGCCGTTTCAACTCACTGTCACCTTACATACATACATACATACTCGTATATGTATTGTATGTGTATATTAATTTTAACACTGCACTTTGTCACCTCACTTTGTTTAAGTTTTTATCCAGCATTCATATGCACACGTAGTGTAGCTATGAAATTTTTTTTCCAATATGTTGGTTTTTATTTAAACCATGTCACCACCGTTATTTTCCGCAATTTCAACAATTTTTTTTTTGTTTGTATCCACCAAAGGTTTTTCTAACTGCGTCACCTCGCCACCGTTGTCTTTTCACTTTCTTATACCCACCAACGGTTTATTTTGTAACCGTTTTAAAATGTGTCACATCACTACCGTTGTCTTTTCACAAAACTTTTGCACTTTTTTTTCCCCCAACGGATTTTAACTTTTTTTTTTGTTTTAAGCTCCGTTTATTTTTTCCTTTTTCACCAAAACTTTTTTTTTTGTTTCAACTGGTTTTTCACTTTTTTGTTTAAATAATTTAAAACTCTGGGTTATTTTCCACTTTTTTGTTTCAACTGTTGTAAATTCCGGGTTTTTTTTTCACTTTTTTTGTTTCAAGTCCGGTTTTTTCACCAACACTTTTTTTGATTTTGTTACCGCGTTACCCTGACCGATTTTTATGATTATTATTACTTTATTTTATTTATTTTTATTTTATTTTTCTTTGTTACCATTACTGCCGTCTGGTACGGCTTCGAAGGACCATAGAAAGTGATAGGTTTTTTTTTATAAAAACTCACGGCACTTACCATTTGTTTTAGCGACGACCTTGATGGCAAACCGAATTAAATGCCGGATAATCAAACGATAATCGGATGGGTTGAGTGATCGACGGATCGAATCAAAAAGGGGGTCGGCGCCGTACGTCAGTCCCTTTTGTTCATTGTGTCCGGTGTCCTCGTGTGTGGTGTATATGATGCAGGTGTGTTGAGTGTGAGGTGTGGATGGGAATATGGTATAGATGTGTGGAATATGATGTGTGGATGATGTAGATGGTGTAGTCGTGTTGAGTATGTGTGTGGTGTAACTTTATTATATTAAGAGGGGGGTCAGGTGCTCATTTAGCAAGGGGTTAAGAAAAATACTTTGAAATTTTTCAATGCAATTTAATTTAATTAAAAGGCTTAATTTTGACGCTTATCATTTAACAATAAAAATGTATGATAAATATGTATATGAAGGCATTCGCTACCTGCAAAGATACGATCGAATAAATGATGCGTATCCAGGGAAATTAGACGATATGCAGGATCCCGGTCGAATAAATTGTTGAACGCCGCATGCAGGATTGATCCGATTTAATGTGTATTAGCGGGAGTAATCGCGGTGCGGGTGGAATGTCGAAACAACGAAAATTGATGAGTGAAGTGTATGTGCGTGCGAATTATCCGTAAGCGATTGTACAATTCCTTTTTGTTAGGTTGATGGTGTATGGTGTCGTCTTGCAGTGATCGCTAGCAGGTGTGTGGCTTAATAGTGATGAAACCACATAAAAGTGCCTTCGTAGCATCAGCTCGGGCTGACCACCTAGTCCGATAACCGTTTCGAAATCGGAATTTTTGAAGTAGCATCTTTAAGTGCGTTCGTAAGACAACCCCATCGATAGGTAGAAGCGGAAAAAAATGTATAGAGGTTTTAAACCAAATTTAATGAATATGCAGGACAGGGAATGTACTCTGCATACTTATGTATTTTCTTAATTCGGGCTTGTAAGCCGATGTATTTCCCACTCATGTTGCTGGCATTATAATAGCTTTGCCCACTACAATCTTTGATATTAATGCCACTCTCACTCAAAAAATCAGTAAACTTTGAGCGAGTTGTTCAGCAGGATGACTTTTCATGTCCAAGAACTTAACAAATCTTTTTACTGGTATAGATGACCGAACATGACTTGAGACTCTGAAAATTTAACTTTATTTTGATCTAAAAATTAATGGATATTAATAAAAAATAATAATCTGGACGCTTGAAGCGTAGAAATGTACCTAGTATAGATACTAGTCAAAATATATCGATTATAATATTTATAATTAAATATTAGAACATTAAAGTTAAGAAGTTCGTAAAATGCCTATTTATTCTTACAATTTAACGTGACGAAATAGAGTTTTAGATTTTCAGGCGGAAGTGAAGCATAGCCTAAGTGCTTCGCGTTTATAGCATCCAAGGATAATTTACACTCCATCTAAATTGATATTATAATTTTCTAATTACGGTCAGTTTGAGCACGGGGTCCCCCGATTCGCAGGGCCTGTAGCATTTACTTCTCTTGCTACATGGCTAATCCGGCACTGAGTGGAGGACCGGCATATTGCGGTTCTTTTGGCGCCGCGATTTGGTAGTACGGAAGGATAGAGGAGGTCCTCAGCATTAAGAAATGTACACACATATACCCTTCTCAGACTTATATTATTTGAGATATTTGTATTTAAAGTTCTAAAATGTTTAGAGGTAATGCTCAATATTTAACTATGTTAACCCAATTTTCACACATTTGTTATCAATATATTTTTAATAACAGTGTGCACATTGAAATATATCCAAAATGTTCACTTATTGCGTATTTTTTAAGAAAATAAATATACTTTAAAAACTACTCTACACATTCAGACCTTCCAGAGATTTGTGTGTTTACATTAATAAAAAATAGCGCATACAAATTAAACGATTTGAATTTAATGTCTTTATTTATTACAGCTCACAGGATGTTCGTTTGACGTGAGTCCTAAAACTGACTTTACAATGATTTTTTATGCCGGAATTACATGTGCAGAATTCTGCGTGCAGAAAAAAAATGTGTGAGAAGCTAAAGGCCCGTTGGCGGACCCTACGTGATAAATTTTACAAAGACTTAAAAAAGAGACCATCAGGAAGTGGCGTGTATTCGCAACACAAAAAGTAGGGAAGTGGATGGAGAGCCTAAAGTTTTTAAAGGACGTTGAAATGGACAACTTGAAGTAGGTTTTGTATAATCTTGTTTTATTTGTATAATTGTATTATTTAATATATATGCATTTTCAGCACACAAGGCAATTATGGCACCGTAACGACAGAAGGTGACGACTCCTTCCTCAGCGACTTTGGTGAATCCGCCTGTAGCAGTGTCAATTAAAATATCTTTTCTCAATCACCGCAGATGCAGGCACAGACACAGACTGGACGGAAACGTAAAATTGAGGAATTAATTGAAAGCTCGAATAGAGACTTTCAAAGAGTGACGTCGTTAGCCGAGGAAATATTGGTCGGTGGCACGGAGAGATCCGCAATCCAATTATTTTTTGAAAGCCTTGCCAAGCAGGCGGAGGGAGCTAATTCAAATAGCCTGGAAATGTCGGAGTTACAACTCCAAATTTCTCAAACATTCCACCAATTTTTTGTGAATCGTAGAAAATAAGTTTTTCATTAACATCTTTTATAATATTTATCAATTTAAATAAAAACCCATTCGTTTCAAATATATAAAAAAGTAAAAAGTTATTTATTTATTTTGTAGTTGTTGTTTTTGTTATTTCAACGCAAACAATTTTGAGGAATACAAATCCATACAGGTTACGTAGAACCGACATATTTATTTTATAATACATTTATTGAATTATTTATTAAAGAAGAGATAATTTTTAAGAAGATCTCGGGTATCAAAAGCACTTCCTTTTGCGTTAGCGCTTGATAATATCGTACTCTGATGTAATGGCGCTACAAATTGTCTCCACTGTCCTTTAATTAGAATGCCACTTTCATTTACGTGGTCAACGAAGTTGTTGGGACAATAGAATTCGGCGTTATGGAACTTTACAAAATCATGTAAAATTAATGTAGCTCTAACTATGGTATTGGCATTTTCAGGAAACATATCCAAAGAATTATTGAGAACTCGCCATCTAGCCACTAAAATGCCAAATGTATTTTCAATTGTAATCCGCGCTCTGGATAAACATTTATTGAAGTGGTCTTTGTTTGCTTCCAAACACTTTCCCGGATATGGCCTCATCAAATGTTTTGTCAACGGAAAAGCAGCATCTCCCACATAATAAAATGGGAATTTTATCGCACTACGTGTAAGATTTTCTTATTGTTCCGTTTAATATTCTATTTCCAAAACCACTGATTTTTAACACTCCGCCATCACTTTGGCTTTCGTAAGCTCCAATGTCTACTGCGGTGAATGTATATTTGCTATCACAATTAAAATACAGTGATCCAGATTTTCGCGGACACTTGATTTGGACATGTTTGCCGTCAACAGCTCCTACAACATGAGGCATTCCTGTCTTGATGTAAAATGAATCGGCTATTTCCCTCCACTCATGTTCATTTGGTTGCGGCAAGAATATTCCTGAAAGTTCATCCCAAATGGCTGCGGATGTTTCCAATAAATTTTGCCAATTGTTGATACTCCTACTCGAAAAGCCCAAGCCAACATCTGGCGGCAAACTCCATGGGCCAAATATCTATTGTAAGAGTTGATGAACATATGTATTTATTTATTTATTATAAAATTTACAAACAAAATGTACTTACACTAATGTTATTGCCAGGCGACATTCTGCTGGTATTGGACGACGTATATGAAACTGTTTTTCTATGCGCCTTTTAATTAAGCTTAGAAGAAGCTTAAATTGATCCACTTGCATCCAAGTAGCCTTTTGGAACTGAGAGGAATCATTGTTTTTTATATAGATGAATAAATTATTGAAAAAACCATGCAGCTTTCTCTCATTTTCCGCATATATAGGAATCGTCCACACCCGTGTTTTTTTATCACTTATCGCGCACAAGCTTAAAATATTAATTAATTTCTTTTTGGCAACTAGAAGTAAAAGCAATTGTTGCAATCTTTTTTTTCTTTCCACTTCCATTTTAAAATTTTTAAATGTCAATTATTTATTGCAATCAGCTGATTGTCAAACTTTACTGCACATGTGTTTTGGCTGGAAAAAATGGTGCAGATCTGCACGCAGAATATCTGCACATGTAATTCCGGCATTAGCCTACAACTAACCATCGGCGCCGTGCTGCGCTGTTACCGTTCTGCCACCGCTTTGCCTGTGCGAACTCTATTCTGCTGACATAGCGATTCGATGGAACATTTACAGTCGTTCACCGTGTGAACGAAGTTATGCTGACACAGCGGTTCACATGAAATATTTGGCAGTCGACTGCGTTAACATAATTATGCTGCCTCAGCGGCTCGTGTAAGGTATCGGATTACATTAGTGTGAGCGACCTGAGTGAAGGTTGACGGATGTGTCGTCGACTAAGTGGTCATCGTGAGAGTTAATTCACGATAACTCCTCCCCTTCTAGGTGGGGAACGTCCCCGGTCCTCGTAGCTGCGTTTTTGATAGCCACTTCTACTGCTTTGGTTATGGAAATTCTCCTCCTGGACATGGCCGTACGCCATAGTACGAAGGCGACCAGTCCCGCAGCGAGGAGGACACCAGTCACACTTGCTATATGACCTTGCTCAGCACTTTGTTGCAGATGTTCTGTATGTTGAAGATTCTGTTGGTTTACATGGTGGAGGTAAGGCGCACTCAATATCTCGGTGTGGTGAGTTAAGTTGATTGTGGAGGCCCATGGCGTTTCAGGCTTAAGAGTCGCCGTAGCGTTTTCATTGTAAAATATCGTGTCATTAATCTTTACACGATCCTTGAAGACAACTAGATAGATACCGTTTACTGTGATCGGAGCCTCGTTATTTTCTTCTATGGTAACCAGCTGATCGTTAACGATTACCAAACCATCACTTATTGGTGCGATCGGTGGGAGGTTATTAAATGTTGTGCTGCATTTGGCGGTGTTGCGTGTCATAAGTTGTAAAGCGCATGACGTCACTGATGATGCTAGGCAGAACGATGGCGTAGTATCGCTGCAGTTTCTTACCGCCAGCGTGTGATTGTGGCACGTGGCTAAGGTAGATTCTTGTAGGTGCAGGATTTGATGGCAGTGAGCTACTGGTAAAATAGTTATTTTCTTACATGTAAACTTAGGGATAGGGTATCTTATTAAAAAATATATTACATTATTATATTGTAAAATCTTAATCCTAGCTACAGCTATAACATCGGCTACAGTCAGTTTTGTGAAGTGCTCATTTCCTATTATGGAATTTACTTCATTACTGTCCAAAAGGATTGGGTTCAAAGTACCAACTTTTGCGAAAGTAATGGATGAAATTATGTTATCTAGTTCAGTTATTATTGCTCTGTTTCTGGCCATAAGTACGTCATAAAGATGACCTGTGTCTATTTCTCTTTGCTTTGTTGCTTTGAAGATTTTATTTACTGTAACTGTTAGGCTGTTTATTTCCTTTTGTATTTCGGAGTTAATGGTAAACTGTCGGTCCTCTGAGTCAATCAGTTGTTCCGCTGTGTTCGTTAGTCTGTCGAAGTCGTCATGATCGGAAGTCCCAGTAATGTACTTCAGTATTGTTCCTAGTGCGTTTAAACTTCTCGTCTGCCTGTGATGAGTATTTACCGTCTGTATTAGTCTACATATCTGGTTTATGTCCGCTTCCAACAACTTTTTCATATGTGTTTGAGGAAAGTGTTCTGTAGCGTTAATTGTCTCGTCTCTTAGAAATTCGTATAGTGTCAGGTTAGTAACGTGTTTGATGTGTCCGAAGTTTTCCCAGATTACAAGTTCCCCTTCAACAACCGGAATGTACTTTGCCCTGGAGTAGTCTATTATCCGTCCCGTCGATACCGATACTAAAGTAATCCTAAAAGCATATGAATTTTTAAATCTAATAAATGATCCTGAAAGAATATTAAAATTTTTTGTCTATCTAATTTCAGCGAAAGTTGTCCTTATGGACCCTTCTCCCTCATATAAGCACCGTTGTGCCTAAGTCTCCTTCAACGTTTTCTTCGGTATAGAGAGGAGTCAATTTATTGCCTAGTCTCCTATTGTTTCTGACCAGCACTTTGTCCCCCATCTGAAACTCTCTATCCTGTCTCTGTTTATTTTGGTTTATTAATTCCTTATCTTGTGCGTTTTTCAGGCGAGATGATATCTGTGTGTTGGCTTTTGCCGAACGAAAAATGTTAATGGGTTTCTCCCCAGTCACCGTATGAATAGAGTTATTATATTTTATTGTGGCTAGAAGGACTATTTCATCGATATCGTCCAGTTTTTGATCAAGTCTAAAGCATCGCGATATTTCCATCAGTGTGCTGTGGAATCGCTCTACCTGGCCGTTTGGTGTTCTGTGTAAGGGTGGGGCATTCGTGATGTCGATGTCGAAATGATTTTTTAGAATGGTCTTAACGCTGTGCGAATTTAGTGACTTTTCGTTGTCACAATAAATGGTTTTCGTACTTGAAAACATGTTTAGTAACTGTAAAAGCTGTGGCTTTACACCCACTATCGTTCTAGACCTAAGTGACTGCACTATCGCAAACTTTGAAAATTTGTCGATGCATGTCAGAAAGTACTTTAATCCGGTGGAAAAGATATCAATGTGGAGGATTTCTCCACAATATTTTGGTATAGGTGTCCGAGCAATAAGTTGCTTTTTTGGGTGGCAGTCATACTTTGCTTGAGAGCACACACGGCAGTTCGCAGCAAACTGCTTAGCCTTCTTTTCCATTTTTGGAAAAAAATAGTCTTCTAGTATCTGCTTTGTATTCTCTTGTGCCGCTCGATGCGCTCGATTATGCTCGGCCGCAATGATTTCTTGTTGATTCAACTAATTTATGCTGAACCCGTGCTGAAGTATGCAGATTGCTGTAAATTGCGTTAACAACGCCAACTTTCACAGCCTCCTGTAGGAGTTTCACCAAATCGTCCGTTGTTTGATATGAAATGAGGTGTCGTGTTTTTTTCCAAAAATTATGAAAGTTCTTTTCTGCGGTTCTACACCCTCTTCTATAAGGATCTGGTTGCGGAAGCAATTTACCGGCTTAACGGTTTTTTCGATTGGATTGGTTGACGACTCTTCACTGTGAATTGTTTCAACACTTGCACTATCTAGGGCGTTTATGTGCTGCCTAGATAGTGCTTCTGCAACCACATTTTCTTTACTCGGTTTGCAGATGAGCTTCGCGTTGCACTCATCAATGAAAGCTTTCCATCTCTTAATTTTTGAGTTCGGATTTCTGTCGGAAACCGCAAAGGTTAGCGGCTGGTGGTCTGTAAACACTCTAAGCTTGGGAACTCCGTAAAGGTAGTTTCTGAGCGTTTTTAATGCCCATACAATGGCTAGTAATTCCCGTTCATTGGTCGCGTAATGCTCCTCGCTACTGGACAAAGTGAGAGAAATCATGGTAATAGGTTGGCCCTCCTGCGAAAGGACGGCACCTATGGCGTGTGAGGATGCATCCGTAGTCAAATCGAATGATTTACTAAAATCCGGATAAATTAATGTTACGTCTTCAGATGCTAAAATTTCCTTTAATATATTGAAGGCCTTTTCCTGTTCGTCAGTTAAATCTATTTTGATTTTTTTGATTGTGACGCAGTAACTCGACCGTATTCGCCCCTCATAATATTTGACAGGGGTTTTGCTACCTTGGCGAAATCTCTTATAAAACAGCGGTAATACCCCGCCAAGCCCAAAAATGAACTCAGCCCTCTTAAAGTGGTGGGCTGAGGGAAATTTCGAATTGTGTCGACCTTGTCAGGACACGTTTTAATTCCTCCTTGCGAAACCAAAAATCCTAAGTATTCAACTTCGCTCTTAAAAAATTTGGACTTTTCTGCCGAAACTCTCATATTGGCTTCGAATAAACTTCTTAATATTGCTTCAACATCTTTCAAATGTTGTTGTTCATCCTTCGAGAATATAATGACATCGTCCACGTACACGAAACAGTTTTTACCTATGTGTTCCCTCAACACGTCGTCTATAGCCCTCTGAAAAATACCGGGAGCATTCTTCAGGCCAAAAGGCAGCCTGCAGAATTCATACTTTCCGTTATTCACGGAGAAGGCAGTGTTCTCTCGAAGCCGTTTTCATCAAGTCCTTTCTTCTTCACCACCCATATAGGGTTGTTATATGGGGATCTAGAAGGTCGAATGATGCCATTCACCAAAAGGTCTTGAATTTCGTTATTTACGAATTCCGAAACGCCCAGTGGATATGGGTATAACGTTGAGTATACCGGTTCCTCGTTTTCTGTGCGAATCGTTGCAACTACATTAGTATTGAGGAATTGACTTGACCTGACCCTGGCTATTGATGAATAAAATAACCTCCTTGCCAAAGTCATGTTTAATCGTGTTTGTCTTTAAGTTTATATTCGCGTGTACCCTGTTCAATAAATCCAGACCAATCACACCATCGAACGATGTCAGATTGGGTAATATAAAAAATTCTGTTACTACTCCGAAAATTTTAACTTGGCATTTTTGATTGATAGGGGTATCTCCGTGAATTGATTTGACTGAAAATGGATTCTGGACCGATTTTATTCCTTTTAACTCCGGTAGGGGTTTGATATAACTCTTTGATGCCCCAGTATCGACAAGGAGTTTGACTTCCTTTCCCCCTATTGTCCTTGAAATCCAGGGAAGGATGGACTTTGCTGTAAAAAATTGAGCTTATCATTTTCAATGTTATCGGCAGCTTGTTCTGCTTCTTTATCGTATGTTGCTTCGTTAAGTAAATCAACTTCATCATTTAGATGATTTACTCGTTGTAACTTAGGTCCGGTGTATCGTCCCGAATTCGCTATATGTTTCTGCAAATTTCCCTGTGACCTGCTATTTTGATTCTGGCTAGGACTATTAGATAGGCGTTTATATTAGGATATGGAAGGATCTACTTCCATAGGCTCGACGCGCCTTTGACTCGAATAGTTATTATTGGTATAAGATTTCAAGTTACTAACCAAATTCTGTGTGTGACTGGCCTGCCTGGTTTGCTTAGCGACTGAATAATGTGGATTTTTATGACCCGCACTGGACTCAGAGTTAAAAATCTTTTGATTACTGGAGTTCTGAATAGTGCCAGTTTTTTTGTTGTACGAACCTTCATGTAATCTATTCGCAAAAGCGTAGCGTTCGTTATTAGCGTCTACCTCCTGTGCCAAGGCCAGGGTAGATGGAAGATCTGATGGTCTCGACGCGAACAGGATATCGCATAGAGGCTTCCTTAAACCTGATATGAATACCCTGAGCACATCGGCTCTATACTTTTCATTTATGGTGTCCGCCACACCGCATTCGTAGGACATAATAGTTTTGTTTGCTAACAGAGTTAGCTTTTTTTCTATCTCATCGTAGAATTCTAAGCACGACATTGAACCTTGCCTCAGTGTGGATAGCTCTTGCTCGATGAGATATATGTCTGCGTAGGTAAAGTCGAGGCAGGAGATTATTGCATTAAAATTCAGTACCGTGTTGAAGGACGAAAGTACTGCGTCGGCTGCACCTCGTACCTTATTTCTAAGAATAGTAACCGCTTGGTAGTGACGTTTGCTTCCATCATATCTTTTAAATAACTCATATGCATTGTGTGCAGCTTCACGCCAGGACACATAGGTGCCCGGGTGACCCAAAAAATCTGGAAGAGATTTTATTGCATCAAGTGTAATTTCACAAGATATCGCAAGTACGATGGCCACCTTTGTGAATTTTTCAATTTTTGGCTTCGTCAGAGCAACCTGGTTCTGAATTGCAACTATTTTCCTATCGAATTCTAGTTTTTGGGCAGCTAATGCCCTGCCCACCTCTGCTCTAACAAACTCACTTACTTGTTCAGCATTCATGATTTGTTCTTCTGTATTATCCAAATTAAGTTTTCTGAACAAGTCCTCTAACTCCCTATTCATCTACTTCCCGTAAAAATTTGTAATTCAATTTCACTTTATTTTATTAAAAGTTATTCATTCATTCACAATTCGAAAAAGTTGTATTCTCACCTCCATATTTCACTTTTTTTTTTAAATTAGAACGAGATAAGCACTTCACTCACCTTTCCATCCTTATAACATTGCGGGATTCCAGCTGTTTCACATTCTAGTCTATCAGGTAGTGGTGCCGAAGAATTCCCAGGATTATCGCTGGTGATTTCGCTCCATCCGCTGCTCCAGGGTAATTCGGGTTAGATAACGCTGCCCAAGAAAATTCGTTCCTTGGTGACTTAAATCCTCGTCGTTAAGGCTGGAGTGTCCTTTACTGCGTTACACTACTGTTTGTTTGTAAACTTTCGACTTAATTTTCGCGAGCCCCACGTTGGGCGCCAATTAAACGATTTAAATTTAATGTCTTATTTATTACAGCTCACTGGCTGTTCGTTTGACGGGAGTCCTAAAACGCACTTTACAATGATTTCTTAGCCTACAACTAACCATCGGCGTCGCGCTGCGCTGCTACCGTTCTGCCACCGCTTTGCCTGTGCGAATTCTATTCTGCTTGCATAGCGATTCGATGGAACATTTACAGTCGTTCACCGTGTGAACGCAGTTATGCTGACACAGCGGTTCACATGGAATATTTGGCAGTCGACTGCGTAAACATAATTATGCTGCCTCAGCGGCTCCGTGTAAGGTATCGAATTACATTAAGGTGAGCGACCTGAGTGAAGGTTGCGTCGACGGATGTGTCGTCGACTAAGTGGTCATCGTGAGAGTTAATTCACGATAACTTACATACTATCTACGTATGTTTGTATATAAACTGTGCGATTCTGTACTGTGATATAGTATCAAGTCTCTAAATTTGAGATTTTAAGTTTGAGACAAGTTTTGAGACTTGAGACGATTTTGTAATTCTGTAAGTGACAGTCACAAAATCTATTACATTTCATTTTGCAGAGATGTCTTTACACTTCAAAGAAAATACATATGATTATAGCAACTATTAAATTTTCTATGACATAGTCAAAAAACACAATTATGAATAAAAATTTAAATATATGTTGACTTTGTTTCATAGTATTTACGAAATTTATGTAAGATTTATCTATTTTTAACCTTTTCGTGTTTGAGCTGCTTACAAAATATAAAAAAAACGACAATCGATTTATATCTATGATGATCTCTATTCAGTATATTCAAAATGGCTGACAAGAGTTCTTTTTAGTTTTGTGACCTGCTAACCACGGTAGAGGAGGAGTAGAGAAAGTATCAGCTGATGTTATGTAAACAAAGACACAGCTGAGAGGTGCCACTGTAGAAACGTCAAGCGTACTCCGGGGTTGAGTTTCTATTGGAATCCAAGATGGCCGACTTTTAACCAAGATGGCCGACTTTTAACCGGAAAATGGTTTCATTGTGTTATTTTCATAAAATTTATGGAAAGGTTGTCCCAAGAATATTAGTTATATATAAAACTTTAATATATTTCCAAAAGAAAATTGTTTTATTGTAATATATATTCTTAAAGATGAGTACAATATGAGCAAATACATGAAAAATTTATTTTTTTTATTTATGCCTCTTTTTAACTGTGGTAAGTCAATAAATGTTCACCACGAAAAATTTTACGAACAAATAAGCAACCGTGTCGAATGGTGGGGTCAAGATTATGCTCATTCACAGCCATATTTACATTTTTGTCATCGTAACGAAGGTTTTTGCAAGACAATTTGTTTGAGTTTATTTCATGATTAAATGCTTTACGATGGCTTATTTAATTATTTGAATCTGGAAGAAGTGTTTACAAATTTCCCTTGGGACGATAAACAACAGATCGGCTGATATTTTATTCCAATAAAAGTACGAAATAACTAAACATGGCCTCGTTAATATTGCTGCGTAATGGGTCAGGCGCTGTTCCAATTTTATGATTTAAGAGATGAAAAAGCGATACGCGATGCTGTAAATTCCTCAAATGTAGTTATCAAATTAGTTGGTCGTGAAAGGTGCACGTCGCATTGCTAGGTAAGCTTAAATTAAACTTTATTTCAAAAGATTTATCAAGTATTTTTTAATTTTTTTGTAGAATCAGCAAAGGAGCTGGTGTTGAATGCTAGTCTCAAACCAATGAGCTTTGTGCTTGAGGGTGGAAGCAACTTTTTGAAGAGCAAATACTACGGTGAGCACGTTCGGATGTTGCACAAGCTATTGTCAATTGCGCTAAGGATCCCGATACTGCTGGTCAGGTTTATCAAGCTTTTGGGTAGGTTTTGAACAAAATTGAATTTACATAATGCTAAACACTCAACACCCACCTTGCAGATCAAAGCGTTACCAGTTGAGCGAATTAATTGACTGGTTTCATCGTATTATGCGCAAAAATTAAAAATGGTGGGGATACCGTCGTTAAGACATGCGTTGCGATCCTACCTTCCTATTGAAAGCCAAGTTTACTGAGCTTATCTGTCCTTGACAACTTATTGGTCGTTTGGATGTACAATTGACCTCCATGGAAGAGCAAGTACTATGGCAATTGCGACCATATCGTGCTGCGCAATATTATGATGCCGAATTGGGAGAGTGGGCGAAACCAGCCCCACCAAAATCGATAGAAGCACTACGTATGGCAACAACGCTAACAACAACTATAACGGCAACAACGCTAACAACAACAACCAAGCAAATATTAAACAACACTCATCAAATGAAAGTTGGTGGCGTTGGCCGATTTAAAAAGAAATATTTGCATCTACTCGAATTACAATTCGTCTTTAAGTGAATAATAAGAAAGTATATAACTTATCGTAGTTATTTGTTTTTATTATTGCATTTAGTTTTACTTTGTGAACAGCAAAACTGGCGGACCCTTTTTCTACCGATTTTATAATTATAAGCCCAAATAAAAAGTAAATTGTAACTAAATGTTTTATTTCAGTAGATTTTATTTATTGTTTCTTTTTTTACATATTTTTGAGCCAATGTTGCATTTTCCACACCACCATGGAGTGGTCCTATGAATAAAAAATGCGGAATGTGCCTAATAGCAAGAATATGCGAGTGTACATTCCTGTCGTAATATTTAATTGAGCACTTCAAAATATCAAAATTAAATTATGGTAATAATTTAGAACTCGGACAACCAATGAAGATTTTTTTCAGACAAACACCCGGACAAAGGACTCAGACAAATTTTACATGTGTGCAACACATAAAAATTTCACATGCTTGAAAGCAGTTGTGCTCGTCTGTTTATTAAAAATTTTTATTGAAAAATACGTTTTTATCCTAATGAAAAGGCATTTAAGAACGTCTGGCTGAGAATTAGCACAGCAATAAAACGGCTCTATGTGTCCCATTTTTTCAAATAAACATTTTGAAAACCCTCGGACATGACAGCAAGAATCAAAATTCTCGCAACATATTTCCTCTAATTGTTCGAGGAAGTTTATAAAGTCTGCAGGTGGTTTGACCAGACTGCAGTCCATAGGCAAAAGAAAACGAGAATCAGTTTCTTCTTCGAAATGAGGAATCGGACTCAAACAACTATGAAGTTTTAAAAACTTTGAATACATATAGCCGCAAAAATAAACAAATGAATTTTGTTTCAAAAAAAAACTTTCGCTTAAATCAATTTCAGCGATTTCAATATTTTGAAGTGGTTCTAAGGATTGTCTTGGCAAACTTTGAAAGGTTTGCCAAGAAATATCATTTATCATAACGTCATTGCAGACGCTTTGAAAGGCGCTAGAACTCAAAGCTTCCCATTCTTCCCTAGGCAGAGGTTCGCAATTTCCCTTAGTCACATAATTAACAGTCCTAAGGCCCCAGGATTTTCGGAAAAGGCATGAGAACATGTACGGAGTAGTTCTCACGTTATTTCCGCCCCCAAAAATTTTAAATTGAGTGTTTCATTGATTTCGATCCACCACTTCAAGTTACATATATATTAGCACATATATCCAACATTTTAAGGTTCTGCCATCTAATAGAATCCAGTTTTAACCAATATTTTAATTTAATTTCACTAGTCTTATATATCGTCACCTGAAATGCAAAATAACGTATCATCAAAAAATTCGAAATTGAGTGTCTTATTGATTACGCTTCACCACTTCAAATTACAAAGATAGTATTACATATGTTCAATATTTTCAGGTTCTGCACTCAGACTTAAACCAGTTTTAACCGATATTAAATTTTTTTCACTCATGTTCTATTTTATTGCGTGTTTCATTTATGCCACTTTAAATTTCCGAAAATGTTGCTACGTTATTTTGCATTTCAGGTGACGATATACAAATAAAAAGTTATTTTGATATGTCCAACTTATGTATGGTAACGTCCAAAACGCAGCACGGAATAATATAAAAATTTGCACAATTACTTTTTTAAATCCGTCGATTGTGCAATACTATTTGGTGATTACATATATAAATAAGAAAATAAAATTAAATATTCTACTTACATGGGCATTTCTCGCTCCCCAGGAAATTTGTGCAGCGGTAACGAGTCTTCACACCCTAATACGCATTTGCGAGGCATTTTCCTTCTGTAAAAAAGTTCCAATTAGTAATTGGCTATAATTTAACTTATAGCATACTAACTTGTTGATCGATCTGTACGGGAACGGAATAGGATTGTCCTGTGAAAATAATAATAAAGTAATAATTATATTCAAAACTTAAATAACTTACTTTTGAAATGTCCGTCCGTCAGTTTGAATATTTTGAAATATAATGCCAGTATTGCTATTGAGCATGGCAAAATAGTGTTGCGTAAGCTAATTTAAACTCCTTTTTACTACTGAATAGATATTGCTAATTCAAAAAATAATTTCTTTAAGAATCCTGTTTATTTAAAAACTTAGCTTAGAACTAAAAAATAATGTGGTAAATCTGTTAGGATAATCAAACACTCCACTTGGAAACGAGTAGGATTCCTGATCGCCGGCATATAGTTAAATTCTGACATATAAAACGTGTATGTAGTTTGTGATTACAAAAATTTATACTTAAAATTCAGAAAACATGACTATTATAATTATCTCCTGATTTATCTTAGAGTAAGAAATTGTGTTTTACTGTTCAGACGAATTATTATGATATGTAATACCAAATTTTCCACAATAGTTATCTCTTTTGGTACATTCATTATCAAAAATAATTTTCAATTTGTCCATGAATAAGTTAACTACAACGCTTTAAAATATATAGCATATTTATTTATATGAAGAAGATATAATTAAATCTTTTGATAACAGCATTAAACTTCATTCTATAACAAAAATTGAAAATAGTATTTATACATGTACAAATATAGTACTATAAATTTATAATTTAATATTTTAGCATTTTCGCTTTCTGCAAGCCGTTTTGACCTCTCGCCACCCTTATTCATCAGAGGTGGCCATGAAATTTTTATTTTGACATACACTTGGGGGGTAGCTTAAGGACTGTGAATGACTCTTTTTCTATGGTGAATGGGACTTTCCCTACTCCTCTATACCATGCTGCTAACTGTCAGGTCTCAAATTTGAGGCAATATTTTGAGACTAACGCCTGGTCCAGACACGACACACAAGTGCGTTCGATCTGTGTGAATTCATTTTGCCCATACATGACACACAAATCCATTTTGCGTTCGTTCTTCACACTGTGAACATGTGCGACAGGCAAGCGGAATATTTCTTGGATTCTATTTCTAATGTAGCACTTTTATCTATTTTTTTGTATTTCGTTAATAAGCTATTCCAACTTTTATTTTTCTCAATCTTATTATTATATTTATCACTTTTCGTTTGCCAAATTGCCACTTCATTTTGTATAAGATCAATAAATTCTGATACGAAATTTCTATTAAGGGGGTAGCCTGCTTTAGAAGCTTCAAGCAATCGATTTTTTTTTGCATAAATCTCTTTAAAAATTACCTAACAATATTTCCCCAAAGTTATAGATTGGAATTCGAAATATTGTTGAAGCTACTAGAAGGGAAGTAGTGATCGAGCGTCTAACAGATATATGAGCACTTGGGCAAAAAGCGAAAACCTTAAAGCTCGATTTCACGGTTTTTCATTTTTACGATTATTTTTAATTGGCGGACAGGATAGCAAAAAATCTAAACGTCGTATGGAATTAGGGCAAAGTTTATTATCATTGGCATAAAATTATCTTCTATTTAAACTAAAAAAAAAATTATGAAAAGTCAAGTTTGATCATATTTTTAAACAACATAAAGTAAAATTGTTTTGGACAAAAAGCACTTTTTTCAATTTAAAAAAAAAAAATTTATAATTTTATTTCTTTTAATTTTCTAAGGTTAACTAGAAGATAAATTATTGAAAAATATGAATCTCTTTGAATTTTTTGTTTCCGATAGAAATTGCGACCTGCATCCTGCCCGCCGTCCGAAAAATGCACATGTGAAATGCATCGCGCAATTGCTTCCCAAAGGCAGAATATCAAAGATTTCGTACTCAAAAAATTTGTGAAAGATGTTCAAATATATAACTGTAAAGCCTAGAAATTTTGCGTAAATCAATTATTTCTTTCCCTCCCAAAAAAATCCTCAAAACAAATCGATTTTTTGAAGCCTTTTAAGCAGCCTCGCGCACAGCCCATACACGAGTAAATCGCATGGGCACACATACCGATCGAACGCACTTGTGTGTCGTGTATGGGCACTTTTACTGAATAGAAACTAGTCACAAATTGAGACTTTAACTCAAAATGTCTCAAATAGACACTGGTTACAGAATCCCGCTATAATAATCATTGTTGATAGACTAGATGGATATCGATGTTTACGTTCACATAATATTTTTACATTTTAGCACTCCCAATTGTTCTTTCTGTTATGTCCGTTTTAGTATTTATGTATGTACATGCATATATTTATAAATTGTGATTTTACATGTACATAAATAAGCAGAATTGAAACCACCGGCCGTTCCAAACACCATTTCAATGAGCTATAATTTCACACAAATCAGTCGTGGCTACTTATATCCGTCATATCTATATATATAAAAATGAAATGGTGTATAGTTGTAACGCTAAAACTCGAAAACGGTTGAACCAAATGAAATACTTCTTTGAGGGATTTGTTTGTTATTACCACGCGCAGGTCATGTCTTAAAATCAGAACAAAATATTAAGGGGGCGTGGCACCTCCCATACAAATTGAATTTTTCAAGTCGAATATCTTTAAAAGTGTTTAAGGTAGGAACATGAAAATTGGTACAGAGCTACAGGATAACAAAACCACTCTCACCTATAAAACCGGGGGCTATCGAATAAGGTGGCGTGGTACCTCCCATACAAACTAAATTTTTTAAGCAGAATATCTGTGAAAGGGTTCAAGGTAGGGACCTGAAAATTGGTATAGACCTATATGGTATCAAAAGCCTTCCTACACATAAAAGAAGGGGTAATCGGAAAAGGGGGCGTGGCACCTCCCATACAAACTGAATTTTTCAAGGTGAATATCTTCAAAAGTGTTTAAGGTAGGAACATGAAAATTTTTATAGAGCTATAGGAAACAACACCATTCTCACCCATAAAACTTGGCGTTATCGAAAAAGAGGGCGTGGTACCTCCCATACAATCTTTAATTATTTTGGTTGCTAGTCCAAAATATTTATCTCATTTTTCACCTAGCACGACATTTTGGTTGTTTCTTGCTATTTTTGTTTAATTATCGGTGACAGTAGCGGTTATATCGTAATATTGGTTGTGTTACGTCCTATTTTTGGTTTATGGAAATGGCAGTTTTATGAAACAAACCCAAATTAAATTAAACGTCAATTTTGCTTTGCAATCGAACACGCAAAATTTAGAGAGCAATAAAAATGCGCCTTGCCTTACTGATATATTGATATAATTTGTTTTAAAAAGTGAGTTATTTAGTGAAAGTGATTTAGCGTGTTGGCGAATACCGATTTATGTACATTGGAATTTATCATTCAATTGATCTGCTTCCTTAGTTTAATTCATTTTTGTTTTTTTTTTTTGGGTTTTCAAAGGTAAGTTATTGGTCCGTAAAACCTTATATGAACTTTATGCAAATGAATGATCATTTCCAATTAGATATTTGTTACGATGCCAAGAATCAGTACGTTTGGTTACACTTCTCGGAGTTCCCAGGCCGCAGGGAGAACACGAAATAGCAGAGCACGTCAAAGGGAAAGTGTTCTTGAAAGGGTATCACCACGAAATAGACTGCTGGAGAATAGCACGCACCAGTTAGAAGATGTCAACCAAACATACAATCAGCAAGAACGATTGAGAAGAAGGGAAGATCACAATCAGCAACAACGATCGAAGGGAAGTTCGTGCTCGCCAAAGTGATGAAGTAAGATCACAACATGCGATTATTCGACGACAACAGCGGCAACATCTTTCTTTTGGGATCATTGAACGGGCAGGTTTTCGATATAATCTAAACATTCAATATAGCGCATCAGTCAAATTTAAAAATGAACCGCCAGGGTTATGTTGCGCCGGAGGAAAGGTTAAGTTGCCAGAATTGCTTCCACCACCACAGCCATTGTTCCAGCTGCTTTATGGTGAATCTCCTCACTCGAGCCATTTCTTAAAGCACACTAAAATGTACAACGATTGTTTTCAAATGACGTCGTTTGGCGGTGAAATTGTAAATGAACAAAACTTTAATCTAACATTTAAGGTATTTTTTCCAAAACAATATTCGACAGGAACTGCAGAGCTTTCCTCCAATTATACAGGTTCATGGGCAAATTTTTCATCTCGCTGGATCGCTGTTGCGGCATCCAGATCAAGAACACAAATATCTCCAAATTTACTTTCTGGGAGATTCACATGATGAAGTAAATCGGCGTTGTGCTATCTTCAATGCAACGAAGAGAGAACAATTGCAGCAAATGTTACACGAACGCAATGGCCTCATTAAACTATTTACGATTTCGTTGGAACGTATGCCAACAGATGATCACAGTATAATCATACAAGCGGACAAAAGACCAACAGGGACACATGAAAGACAATATAATGCACCTACAGTTAGCGAAATATCAGTTGTTGTTGTTGGAGGAAATGTGCAGTCGCGTGATATTGTCATCAAACGTTGAAATCAAAACGCACGAAAATGGATAAGTGAGACACATCGGTCTTACGACGCAATGCAATATCCGCTCATGTTCTGCCTTGGAGAAGACGGATATCACTTAGGATATAAGATGATAAATCCGGTGAATGGTTAGTAAAAAAAAAATTTTGTTTGCTACTTCATATAGGTAATTTAAGCTTTTAGGTGTCGAGACAAATAAAAAAGTCAGTTCAATGAAGTTTTACGCATATCGAATGATGATTCGCCAAAACTATGACAGCCACTTATTGAGATATGGACGGTTATTTTAACAGTATGCAGTTGACATGTACGTTAAAGTTGAAACAGAACGACTCAAATACATGCGATACAATCAGTCGAAGCTGCGATCTGAAGAGTATATTCACTTAAGAGATGTAATGAATGGTGATGCGGATATTACAGATATTGGTCGACTCTATATTTTGCCATCGACATATATTGGCAGTCCTAGACACATGCATGAGTACTCCCAGGATGCGATGACTTACGTGCGCAATTATGGACGGCCGGATTTGTTTGTTACATTTACTTGCAATCCAAAATGGCCAGACATTACGAATCTATTGCATCCCGGTCAATCACCAAGCGATCGCCACGACGTTACAGCACGCGAGTTAAGTGTGTTAATTAAATAAAAACACAAAGTTATATTTAATTTCACCCTTCTTTATTGGTTCTTCTGAACTGACTTGAAAATGTCAATCTCACTGCTATTTATAATAGAAATTGTTCAGCTGTTAAGCTGTTATATGATACTATACCATTTTGTGTATTTCTTTGTGTACAAATTCTACATATGCAGAATTTACTGGTCAATGCTCGAAAAGTAATATAAACAATAATAAAGTGAACGACCCTTATGTAAGCAAATTTTTTAATTGTCGTTACAAAGTAATAAGCGACAATAATACAAACTGCTGTTTATGCTTAATCGGCATATTTCATTTTTGATGGTTTATATGTATTTTCGTGCATTGGTTTTTTAATTCTGAAGGCTAAGCCTTAGCTGTGGCTTTGGTGTTTTTTGAGTTGGAGCTGCCGTCGTTGTTACTGACGTAACTCGCGTGTTTAAACAAAAACTCAGATGTTTGAGGGACTTTATTACGAAACAACATATATATGGCACTGTTCGATGCTGGATGTACTCAGTGAAGTGGCAGAAGAGAGGTTTGCCCCACGCACACATTCTTCTTTGGATGGTGGAGAAAATTACACCTGACCAAATTAATGACATCATTTCCGCCGAAATTTCTGATGTTGAAATAGATCCAGAGTTGCACGAAGTGGTGATGGCCAATATGGTTCATGGGCCATGCGGAGAACACGATCCATCCTCGGTTTGTATGTCGGGCAGTAAATGCAAAAAACGCTATCCCCGTGCTTTTATTTCGGAAACTCAAACTGGAAACGATGGATACCCTCTCTATCGGCGTCGCTCACCCGCTGACAATGGCAGAACATTCATCACTCAATTGAAAGGAAAGAATTTCGTGGTTAATGACACATGGATCGTTCCATATTCACCAATTTTGTCTAAGACATTCAAAACACATATAAATGTTGAGTATTGCAGTTCAATAAAATCACTTAAGTATGTTTGCAAATATGTCACCAAAGGAAGCGATATGGCGGTTATTGGCGTTGAACGAGATGAAATTAGCAAATTTCAAATGGGCAGATATGTGAACTGCAATGAAGCAATCTGGAGAATATTTTCATTTGCAATTCATGAACGCTATCCTACTGTTGTGCATCTGACAGCTCATTTGGAGTATGGCTAGCGAGTTTTTTTCAACGCAGAGAACATATGTAGTACAGCGAACGGAAGTACCACCAGCAATCACTTTAACAAGTTTCTTTGCAACTTGCGCCAGTGATCCGTTCGCGAGAACATTGCTTTACTCGGAGATGCCTCGGTATTATACATGGAATGCATCGTCGAAGAAATGGTTGCGCAGGAAGAACGGCCATCCGGTAGATGGGTATCCAGGTGCTTTTTCAACTGATGCATTGGGAAGAATTTACACAATCCATCCAAAGAACGATGATTGCTGTTACCTACGTTTGCTTTTGATTAATGTACGCGGTTCAACTACATCTGAATCATTGAGGATTGTAGATGGTACCATTTGTGCAACATTTCGAGAAGCATGTCAACAATTGCAATTGCTTGAACACGACAATCACTGGAATCAAACGCTAGCGGATGCAATAGCTTCTTCGCCAGCCACTGCAGTTCGTACACTTTTCGCTATTATAATTTCGACATGTCAGCCTTCAAACGCGCATCTATTATGGGATACGTACAAAGATGACATGGCAGAAGATATTTTGCATCGCCTGCGATTAGCGACAAGAAATGTCGACTTACAAATGAACGCTGACATCTACAATGAAGCATTAAACCTTATTGAAGATTTATGTTTACTTATGAGTGGAAAACTATTGATTGAAGTTCATATGCCTGCACCAAGTCGCCAAACAAGGGATTTAGCTAGTCAAATTGGAACGCGAGCGTGCTTACGATATAACTCATTTGCAACAACAAGTACAAACAAATGTTCCACTGTTGAATGAACAGCGAAGCAGTGAGTACAATCAGCTAATAAATGCTGTAGATAGTGAAACGGTGGCATATTTGTCCTCGATGCGCCCGGCGGGACTGGCAAAACGTTCCTATTGTCTTTAATACTAGCAGCAATACGTGGTCAAGGTGGTATTGCATTAGCTCTTGCATCTACCGGGATTGCTGCAACACTGTTAGAAGGTGGAAGAACGGCACATTCAGCATTAAAGCTTCCATTAAAATTAGTTGGTCGTGAAAGGTGCACGTCGCATTGCTAGGTAAGCTTAAATTAAACTTTATTTCAAAAGATTTATCAAGTATTTTTTAATTTTTTTGTAGAATCAGCAAAGGAGCTGGTGTTGAATGCTAGTCTCAAACCAATGAGCTTTGTGCTTGAGGGTGGAAGCAACTTTTTGAAGAGCAAATACTACGGTGAGCACGTTCGGATGTTGCACAAGCTATTGTCAATTGCGCTAAGGATCCCGATACTGCTGGTCAGGTTTATCAAGCTTTTGGGAAAGGTTTTGAACAAAATTGAATTTACATAATGCTAAACACTCAACACCCACCTTGCAGATCAAAGCGTTACCAGTTGAGCGAATTAATTGACTGGTTTCATCGTATTATGCGCAAAAATTAAAAATGGTGGGGATACCGTCGTTAAGACATGCGTTGCGATCCTACCTTCCTATTGAAAGCCAAGTTTACTGAGCTTATCTGTCCTTGACAACTTATTGGTCGTTTGGATGTACAATTGACCTCCATGGAAGAGCAAGTACTATGGCAATTGCGACCATATCGTGCTGCGCAATATTATGATGCCGAATTGGGAGAGTGGGCGAAACCAGCCCCACCAAAATCGATAGAAGCACTACGTATGGCAACAACGCTAACAACAACTATAACGGCAACAACGCTAACAACAACAACCAAGCAAATATTAAACAACACTCATCAAATGAAAGTTGGTGGCGTTGGCCGATTTAAAAAGAAATATTTGCATCTACTCGAATTACAATTCGTCTTTAAGTGAATAATAAGAAAGTATATAACTTATCGTAGTTATTTGTTTTTATTATTGCATTTAGTTTTACTTTGTGAACAGCAAAACTGGCGGACCCTTTTTCTACCGATTTTATAATTATAAGCCCAAATAAAAAGTAAATTGTAACTAAATGTTTTATTTCAGTAGATTTTATTTATTGTTTCTTTTTTTACATATTTTTGAGCCAATGTTGCATTTTCCACACCACCATGGAGTGGTCCTATGAATAAAAAATGCGGAATGTGCCTAATAGCAAGAATATGCGAGTGTACATTCCTGTCGTAATATTTAATTGAGAACTTCAAAATATCAAAATTAAATTATGGTAATAATTTAGAACTCGGACAACCAATGAAGATTTTTTTCAGACAAACACCCGGACAAAGGACTCAGACAAATTTTACATGTGTGCAACACATAAAAATTTCACATGCTTGAAAGCAGTTGTGCTCGTCTGTTTATTAAAAATTTTTATTGAAAAATACGTTTTTATCCTAATGAAAAGGCATTTAAGAACGTCTGGCTGAGAATTAGCACAGCAATAAAACGGCTCTATGTGTCCCATTTTTTCAAATAAACATTTTGAAAACCCTCGGACATGACAGCAAGAATCAAAATTCTCGCAACATATTTCCTCTAATTGTTCGAGGAAGTTTATAAAGTCTGCAGGTGGTTTGACCAGACTGCAGTCCATAGGCAAAAGAAAACGAGAATCAGTTTCTTCTTCGAAATGAGGAATCGGACTCAAACAACTATGAAGTTTTAAAAACTTTGAATACATATAGCCGCAAAAATAAACAAATGAATTTTGTTTCAAAAAAAAACTTTCGATTAAATCAATTTCAGCGATTTCAATATTTTGAAGTGGTTCTAAGGGTTGTCTTGGCAAACTTTGAAAGGTTTGCCAAGAAATATCATTTATCATAACGTCATTGCAGACGCTTTGAAAGGCGCTAGAACTCAAAGCTTCCCATTCTTCCCTAGGCAGAGGTTCGCAATTTCCCTTAGTCACATAATTAACAGTCCTAAGGCCCCAGGATTTTCGGAAAAGGCATGAGAACATGTACGGAGTAGTTCTCACGTTATTTCCGCCCCCAAAAATTTTAAATTGAGTGTTTCATTGATTTCGATCCACCACTTCAAGTTACATATATATTAGCACATATATCCAACATTTTAAGGTTCTGCCATCTAATAGAATCCAGTTTTAACCAATATTTTAATTTAATTTCACTAGTCTTATATATCGTCACCTGAAATGCAAAATAACGTATCATCAAAAAATTCGAAATTGAGTGTCTTATTGATTACGCTTCACCACTTCAAATTACAAAGATAGTATTACATATGTTCAATATTTTCAGGTTCTGCACTCAGACTTAAACCAGTTTTAACCGATATTAAATTTTTTTCACTCATGTTCTATTTTATTGCGTGTTTCATTTATGCCACTTTAAATTTCCGAAAATGTTGCTACGTTATTTTGCATTTCAGGTGACGATATACAAATAAAAAGTTATTTTGATATGTCCAACTTATGTATGGTAACGTCCAAAACGCAGCACGGAATAATATAAAAATTTGCACAATTACTTTTTTAAATCCGTCGATTGTGCAATACTATTTGGTGATTACATATATAAATAAGAAAATAAAATTAAATATTCTACTTACATGGGCATTTCTCGCTCCCCAGGAAATTTGTGCAGCGGTAACGAGTCTTCACACCCTAATACGCATTTGCGAGGCATTTTCCTTCTGTAAAAAAGTTCCAATTAGTAATTGGCTATAATTTAACTTATAGCATACTAACTTGTTGATCGATCTGTACGGGAACGGAATAGGATTGTCCTGTGAAAATAATAATAAAGTAATAATTATATTCAAAACTTAAATAACTTACTTTTGAAATGTCCGTCCGTCAGTTTGAATATTTTGAAATATAATGCCAGTATTGCTATTGAGCATGGCAAAATAGTGTTGCGTAAGCTAATTTAAACTCCTTTTTACTACTGAATAGATATTGCTAATTCAAAAAATAATTTCTTTAAGAATCCTGTTTATTTAAAAACTTAGCTTAGAACTAAAAAATAATGTGGTAAATCTGTTAGGATAATCAAACACTCCACTTGGAAACGAGTAGGATTCCTGATCGCCGGCATATAGTTAAATTCTGACATATAAAACGTGTATGTAGTTTGTGATTACAAAAATTTATACTTAAAATTCAGAAAACATGACTATTATAATTATCTCCTGATTTATCTTAGAGTAAGAAATTGTGTTTTACTGTTCAGACGAATTATTATGATATGTAATACCAAATTTTCCACAATAGTTATCTCTTTTGGTACATTCATTATCAAAAATAATTTTCAATTTGTCCATGAATAAGTTAACTACAACGCTTTAAAATATATAGCATATTTATTTATATGAAGAAGATATAATTAAATCTTTTGATAACAGCATTAAACTTCATTCTATAACAAAAATTGAAAATAGTATTTATACATGTACAAATATAGTACTATAAATTTATAATTTAATATTTTAGCATTTTCGTTTTCTGCAAGCCGTTTTGACCTCTCGCCACCCTTATTCATCAGAGGTGGCCATGAAATTTTTATTTTGACATACACTTGGGGGGTAGCTTAAGGACTGTGAATGACTCTTTTTCTATGGTGAATGGGACTTTCCCTACTCCTCTATACCATGCTGCTAACTGTCAGGTCTCAAATTTGAGGCAATATTTTGAGACTAACGCCTGGTCCAGACACGACACACAAGTGCGTTCGATCTGTGTGAATTCATTTTGCCCATACATGACACACAAATCCATTTTGCGTTCGTTCTTCACACTGTGAACATGTGCGACAGGCAAGCGGAATATTTCTTGGATTCTATTTCTAATGTAGCACTTTTATCTATTTTTTTGTATTTCGTTAATAAGCTATTCCAACTTTTATTTTTCTCAATCTTATTATTATATTTATCACTTTTCGTTTGCCAAATTGCCACTTCATTTTGTATAAGATCAATAAATTCTGATACGAAATTTCTATTAAGGGGGTAGCCTGCTTTAGAAGCTTCAAGCAATCGATTTTTTTTTGCATAAATCTCTTTAAAAATTACCTAACAATATTTCCCCAAAGTTATAGATTGGAATTCGAAATATTGTTGAAGCTACTAGAAGGGAAGTAGTGATCGAGCGTCTAACAGATATATGAGCACTTGGGCAAAAAGCGAAAACCTTAAAGCTCGATTTCACGGTTTTTCATTTTTACGATTATTTTTAATTGGCGGACAGGATAGCAAAAAATCTAAACGTCGTATGGAATTAGGGCAAAGTTTATTATCATTGGCATAAAATTATCTTCTATTTAAACTAAAAAAAAAATTATGAAAAGTCAAGTTTGATCATATTTTTAAACAACATAAAGTAAAATTGTTTTGGACAAAAAGCACTTTTTTCAATTTAAAAAAAAAAAATTTATAATTTTATTTCTTTTAATTTTCTAAGGTTAACTAGAAGATAAATTATTGAAAAATATGAATCTCTTTGAATTTTTTGTTTCCGATAGAAATTGCGACCTGCATCCTGCCCGCCGTCCGAAAAATGCACATGTGAAATGCATCGCGCAATTGCTTCCCAAAGGCAGAATATCAAAGATTTCGTACTCAAAAAATTTGTGAAAGATGTTCAAATATATAACTGTAAAGCCTAGAAATTTTGCGTAAATCAATTATTTCTTTCCCTCCCAAAAAAATCCTCAACACAAATCGATTTTTTGAAGCCTTTTAAGCAGCCTCGCGCACAGCCCATACACGAGTAAATCGCATGGGCACACATACCGATCGAACGCACTTGTGTGTCGTGTATGGGCACTTTTACTGAATAGAAACTAGTCACAAATTGAGACTTTAACTCAAAATGTCTCAAATAGACACTGGTTACAGAATCCCGCTATAATAATCATTGTTGATAGACTAGATGGATATCGATGTTTACGTTCACATAATATTTTTACATTTTAGCACTCCCAATTGTTCTTTCTGTTATGTCCGTTTTAGTATTTATGTATGTACATGCATATATTTATAAATTGTGATTTTACATGTACATAAATAAGCAGAATTGAAACCACCGGCCGTTCCAAACACCATTTCAATGAGCTATAATTTCACACAAATCAGTCGTGGCTACTTATATCCGTCATATCTATATATATAAAAATGAAATGGTGTATAGTTGTAACGCTAAAACTCGAAAACGGTTGAACCAAATGAAATACTTCTTTGAGGGATTTGTTTGTTATTACCACGCGCAGGTCATGTCTTAAAATCAGAACAAAATATTAAGGGGGCGTGGCACCTCCCATACAAATTGAATTTTTCAAGTCGAATATCTTTAAAAGTGTTTAAGGTAGGAACATGAAAATTGGTACAGAGCTACAGGATAACAAAACCACTCTCACCTATAAAACCGGGGGCTATCGAATAAGGTGGCGTGGTACCTCCCATACAAACTAAATTTTTTAAGCAGAATATCTGTGAAAGGGTTCAAGGTAGGGACCTGAAAATTGGTATAGACCTATATGGTATCAAAAGCCTTCCTACACATAAAAGAAGGGGTAATCGGAAAAGGGGGCGTGGCACCTCCCATACAAACTGAATTTTTCAAGGTGAATATCTTCAAAAGTGTTTAAGGTAGGAACATGAAAATTTTTATAGAGCTATAGGAAACAACACCATTCTCACCCATAAAACTTGGCGTTATCGAAAAAGGGGGCGTGGTACCTCCCATACAATCTTTAATTATTTTGGTTGCTAGTCCAAAATATTTATCTCATTTTTCACCTAGCACGACATTTTGGTTGTTTCTTTCTATTTTTGTTTAATTATCGGTGACAGTAGCGGTTATATCGTAATATTGGTTGTGTTACGTCCTATTTTTGGTTTATGGAAATGGCAGTTTTATGAAACAAACCCAAATTAAATTAAACGTCAATTTTGCTTTGCAATCGAACACGCAAAATTTAGAGAGCAATAAAAATGCGCCTTGCTTTACTGATATATTGATATAATTTGTTTTAAAAAGTGAGTTATTTAGTGAAAGTGATTTAGCGTGTTGGCGAATACCGATTTATGTACATTGGAATTTATCATTCAATTGATCTGCTTCCTTAGTTTAATTCATTTTTGTTTTTTTTTTTTGGGTTTTCAAATGTAAGTTATTGGTCCGTAAAACCTTATATGAACTTTATGCAAATGAATGATCATTTCCAATTAGATATTTGTTACGATGCCAAGAATCAGTACGTTTGGTTACACTTCTCGGAGTTCCCAGGCCGCAGGGAGAACACGAAATAGCAGAGCACGTCAAAGGGAAAGTGTTCTTGAAAGGGTATCACCACGAAATAGACTGCTGGAGAATAGCACGCACCAGTTAGAAGATGTCAACCAAACATACAATCAGCAAGAACGATTGAGAAGAAGGGAAGATCACAATCAGCAACAACGATCGAAGGGAAGTTCGTGCTCGCCAAAGTGATGAAGTAAGATCACAACATGCGATTATTCGACGACAACAGCGGCAACATCTTTCTTTTGGGATCATTGAACGGGCAGGTTTTCGATATAATCTAAACATTCAATATAGCGCATCAGTCAAATTTAAAAATGAACCGCCAGGGTTATGTTGCGCCGGAGGAAAGGTTAAGTTGCCAGAATTGCTTCCACCACCACAGCCATTGTTCCAGCTGCTTTATGGTGAATCTCCTCACTCGAGCCATTTCTTAAAGCACACTAAAATGTACAACGATTGTTTTCAAATGACGTCGTTTGGCGGTGAAATTGTAAATGAACAAAACTTTAATCTAACATTTAAGGTATTTTTTCCAAAACAATATTCGACAGGAACTGCAGAGCTTTCCTCCAATTATACAGGTTCATGGGCAAATTTTTCATCTCGCTGGATCGCTGTTGCGGCATCCAGATCAAGAACACAAATATCTCCAAATTTACTTTCTGGGAGATTCACATGATGAAGTAAATCGGCGTTGTGCTATCTTCAATGCAACGAAGAGAGAACAATTGCAGCAAATGTTACACGAACGCAATGGCCTCATTAAACTATTTACGATTTCGTTGGAACGTATGCCAACAGATGATCACAGTATAATCATACAAGCGGACAAAAGACCAACAGGGACACATGAAAGACAATATAATGCACCTACAGTTAGCGAAATATCAGTTGTTGTTGTTGGAGGAAATGTGCAGTCGCGTGATATTGTCATCAAACGTTGAAATCAAAACGCACGAAAATGGATAAGTGAGACACATCGGTCTTACGACGCAATGCAATATCCGCTCATGTTCTGCCTTGGAGAAGACGGATATCACTTAGGATATAAGATGATAAATCCGGTGAATGGTTAGTAAAAAAAAAATTTTGTTTGCTACTTCATATAGGTAATTTAAGCTTTTAGGTGTCGAGACAAATAAAAAAGTCAGTTCAATGAAGTTTTACGCATATCGAATGATGATTCGCCAAAACTATGACAGCCACTTATTGAGATATGGACGGTTATTTTAACAGTATGCAGTTGACATGTACGTTAAAGTTGAAACAGAACGACTCAAATACATGCGATACAATCAGTCGAAGCTGCGATCTGAAGAGTATATTCACTTAAGAGATGTAATGAATGGTGATGCGGATATTACAGATATTGGTCGACTCTATATTTTGCCATCGACATATATTGGCAGTCCTAGACACATGCATGAGTACTCCCAGGATGCGATGACTTACGTGCGCAATTATGGACGGCCGGATTTGTTTGTTACATTTACTTGCAATCCAAAATGGCCAGACATTACGAATCTATTGCATCCCGGTCAATCACCAAGCGATCGCCACGACGTTACAGCACGCGAGTTAAGTGTGTTAATTAAATAAAAACACAAAGTTATATTTAATTTCA
The DNA here is from genome assembly GCA_027475135.1 of Bactrocera correcta. Lineage (NCBI taxonomy): Eukaryota > Metazoa > Arthropoda > Insecta > Diptera > Tephritidae > Bactrocera > Bactrocera correcta. The sequence continues at coordinate 12,212,687 of CM050322.1, read as the reverse complement.
CCCTTCTTTATTGGTTCTTCTGAACTGACTTGAAAATGTCAATCTCACTGCTATTTATAATAGAAATTGTTCAGCTGTTAAGCTGTTATATGATACTATACCATTTTGTGTATTTCTTTGTGTACAAATTCTACATATGCAGAATTTACTGGTCAATGCTCGAAAAGTAATATAAACAATAATAAAGTGAACGACCCTTATGTAAGCAAATTTTTTAATTGTCGTTACAAAGTAATAAGCGACAATAATACAAACTGCTGTTTATGCTTAATCGGCATATTTCATTTTTGATGGTTTATATGTATTTTCGTGCATTGGTTTTTTAATTCTGAAGGCTAAGCCTTAGCTGTGGCTTTGGTGTTTTTTGAGTTGGAGCTGCCGTCGTTGTTACTGACGTAACTCGCGTGTTTAAACAAAAACTCAGATGTTTGAGGGACTTTATTACGAAACAACATATATATGGCACTGTTCGATGCTGGATGTACTCAGTGAAGTGGCAGAAGAGAGGTTTGCCCCACGCACACATTCTTCTTTGGATGGTGGAGAAAATTACACCTGACCAAATTAATGACATCATTTCCGCCGAAATTTCTGATGTTGAAATAGATCCAGAGTTGCACGAAGTGGTGATGGCCAATATGGTTCATGGGCCATGCGGAGAACACGATCCATCCTCGGTTTGTATGTCGGGCAGTAAATGCAAAAAACGCTATCCCCGTGCTTTTATTTCGGAAACTCAAACTGGAAACGATGGATACCCTCTCTATCGGCGTCGCTCACCCGCTGACAATGGCAGAACATTCATCACTCAATTGAAAGGAAAGAATTTCGTGGTTAATGACACATGGATCGTTCCATATTCACCAATTTTGTCTAAGACATTCAAAACACATATAAATGTTGAGTATTGCAGTTCAATAAAATCACTTAAGTATGTTTGCAAATATGTCACCAAAGGAAGCGATATGGCGGTTATTGGCGTTGAACGAGATGAAATTAGCAAATTTCAAATGGGCAGATATGTGAACTGCAATGAAGCAATCTGGAGAATATTTTCATTTGCAATTCATGAACGCTATCCTACTGTTGTGCATCTGACAGCTCATTTGGAGTATGGCTAGCGAGTTTTTTTCAACGCAGAGAACATATGTAGTACAGCGAACGGAAGTACCACCAGCAATCACTTTAACAAGTTTCTTTGCAACTTGCGCCAGTGATCCGTTCGCGAGAACATTGCTTTACTCGGAGATGCCTCGGTATTATACATGGAATGCATCGTCGAAGAAATGGTTGCGCAGGAAGAACGGCCATCCGGTAGATGGATATCCAGGTGCTTTTTCAACTGATGCATTGGGAAGAATTTACACAATCCATCCAAAGAACGATGATTGCTGTTACCTACGTTTGCTTTTGATTAATGTACGCGGTTCAACTTCATCTGAATCATTGAGGACTGTAGATGGTACCATTTGTGCAACATTTCGAGAAGCATGTCAACAATTGCAATTGCTTGAACACGACAATCACTGGAATCAAACGCTAGCGGATGCAATAGCTTCTTCGCCAGCCACTGCAGTTCGTACACTTTTCGCTATTATAATTTCGACATGTCAGCCTTCAAACGCGCATCTATTATGGGATACGTACAAAGATGACATGGCAGAAGATATTTTGCATCGCCTGCGATTAGCGACAAGAAATGTCGACTTACAAATGAACGCTGACATCTACAATGAAGCATTAGACCTTATTGAAGATTTATGTTTACTTATGAGTGGAAAACTATTGATTGAAGTTCATATGCCTGCACCAAGTCGCCAAACAAGGGATTTAGCTAGTCAAATTGGAACGCGAGCGTGCTTACGATATAACTCATTTGCAACAACAAGTACAAACAAATGTTCCACTGTTGAATGAACAGCGAAGCAGTGAGTACAATCAGCTAATAAATGCTGTAGATAGTGAAACGGTGGCATATTTGTCCTCGATGCGCCCGGCGGGACTGGCAAAACGTTCCTATTGTCTTTAATACTAGCAGCAATACGTGGTCAAGGTGGTATTGCATTAGCTCTTGCATCTACCGGGATTGCTGCAACACTGTTAGAAGGTGGAAGAACGGCACATTCAGCATTAAAGCTTCCATTAAACTTGCAAATACACGAAAGTCCTGTTTGCAATATTTCAAAGCAATCAGCAATGACACAAGTTTTAAAAAAATGTAAGTTAATCATATGGGATGAATGCACAATGGCCCACAAACGATCATTAGAAACACTCGACCGAACACTGAGAAATTTGCGCAACAATAATCGTTGCTCTTTGGGGGAGTGATGACATTGCTGTCGGGCGGGCTTTAGACAAACACTTCCCGTGATTCCAAAATCGACAGCGGCGGATGAGCTAAACGCATGTCTGAAGTCATCGCATTTGTGGAGGTTTGTTAAAACCATTTCATTAACCATGAATATGCGAATTTTGCTGCAAAACGATAGAACTGAGGAGGTTTTTTCAAAAGAGCTGCTGCGAATCGGAAATGGACAAGTTCCGATATATCCTTGCAGTGGATTAATATCGATTCCAACTACGATTTGCCAATTCACATCTAATAAATATGAACTAAACAGTAGTGTATGTCCAAATATTGCTCAAAATTATGGTAACTACGATTGGTTAAGCACACGCGCAATTTTAGCAGCAAAAAATATGGATGTCAACGACTTGAATTGGACGATTCAAAATCAATTTCCGGGAGATCTGCGGTCATATAAATCAATCGATCGCGTTGAAAATGAAGACGAGGTAGTAAATTACCCAGTGGAGTTCTTAAACTCTTTGATGCCGCCTGGAACGCCGCCTCATAATTTGCTTCTCAAAGTTGGGTCTGTAGTTATTATGCTACGGAATCTTCATGCTCCCAAACTGTGCAATGGTACTCGACTGATTGTGACCAAGCTAATAAACAATTTAATAGTGGCAAGCATTTTGAAAGGCCCGTTCAAGGGATCCATTAACTTCAACAGATTTGTCATTCCGATTCAGACGTTTGCAGTTCCCAGTGAAACTTGCATTTGCGATGACAATAAACAAGTCACAAGGGCAGTCGCTGGAAGTATGCGGCATAAATTTAAAAATGTCTTGCTTTTCACATGGCCAGCTCTATGTGGCGTGTTCCCGTGTTGGAAAACCTTCCCCACTGTTTATTTACGCCGCGGAACAGAAAACCAAAAATATCGTGTACCGTGCAGCCCTAATCTAAATATGTTCTAAAATTATATATTTTCGAGACTCGATTAAAACTAATAAAATTGAATGAGAATAGTACAAACTTAATTTTATTAAATTGTAAACAAATCCTGGACGCGATGTGTCAGCATTATTGAAAAGAGTAGCATTTTTCAAGCAATTAAATTCAAAAGGCATTAATGTACCCTCGAAAAAAATGTTCATCAGGCAGGTTCTGGCAAGTCACTTCCGAGTAAAATTTGTAAAAATTTTGTCAAATTAGGTACGGAAGGTATTTTCCACAAAATTTCACTCGGAAGTAAATTGCAGAACCTATTATTATTTAAATTTTTTATCAAAAACAGTTCAAACAACTCAGCAATAATTTTTTTTTCACTATTTTTCAATATTGGGAATTTGTCAAGGACAAAAAAGGCGGTATTTAAAGTATACACAATGAAATAAGGAAAAATCGTTCATATTCTATTAAAACCTATACCGGTGTAATTTTTGAAATTAAAAAAAAAAATCTATTTTGGGCAGAACGAAGTTTGCCGGGTCAGCTAGTCTTGCATAAATATATCTTATCATGATAACGCGCCAAATAAAATTTTCCCTATCCTACTCAATCAATCACATTTTAGCTTTATGTTGTCTAGCATATGCAATTGCATACTTGCTTAACGTTTTCCTTAAGTCTGAAGTGCTGAACACAATGACGGCGACAGACTGCAAACGATATCTGTCAAATATTAAAATACCCACGTTCTTAAGGACACAGATATTTTGACAGCTGCACGACTACACGACTGCAGGCCGACGGTTGTCGCTCTCTCTAACTTCAATATATTCCTATATTTGCCAACGACAGTAGGACGGCAGAAGAGTTGACAATAGAATTGAAGGTAGAGAGATGAAGCAGAGTGGTGATGCCACTAATATGTAAAATGTAAAATTATTCACAGCTCTAACAAACTTGACGTTATTTTGCAAACAAAAGCATAAAATAGTTCTATTATATCATTTGTAATAACAATTGATAATTTAAAACAAAAATATTTACCTATTTACTTATTTAGGTAAATACGAATGTATGTGTAAACACTTTTATTGCAGTCGATACTTACAATACGGGAGCCACAGTATATACAGTGGAAAACCTTTTCGTGGTAGCTTTCCGGGAGTGAATAGCGGCCATTTTGGATTTTCAGTGGTAGCATTGCAGTGTTGTATAAATTGAGGTAGTAAATACCTCAGTATCAAGAATGATAGAGAAAGAGATTATGCAATGCGCATTTTTGCTTTCATATGCTGAATACAATGCTTACGACACGACATGGCATCACGACAGTGAACTAAAAACGGCGTTGTGCATCCTACTACATGAACGCATGTACACAAGACAACACAGCTCTCCATTTTGCATGTACAAATTACAAGACCGGTTGTTTAATTTATGATTTTCTTTATTTCCCTTGCTTGGAGCAAGGGCAGCCGTAAAGGTTGAGCGAGTAAATACAACTGAACCGTCTTAAAGTTATTGTAGCGGCGACTACGCCTAAATACCTGTCTGAATAACACACGCTCTGCCACGTGACTTGCCAGCGCAGTAGCAGCGATAGGTGTTTGTTGTTGTCACGCGCAACTCGTTGAGCGCTTCGTCAGCAATATCGTTGGAAAAATAATTTTCGCACGCTCAGCCCCAGACGCATCGTCAGCGATTTCGGTGGAATTGAAATGTTGTCCGGAAGCGTGTTGTTACTCTTGTTCCTTTGTTGTTGGCTACTATGGTGTGTTAACTTACACAAATCGTTGTGGCCATACTAATACCTTGCACTTTAATGAAATTTTAATATTTTGTTCAAAGTGAAATTTTTTGTGCAAAAAATAAGTATATATTTTTGTCAATTGTCAATTGTTATTACAAATTATATAATAGAGCTTAATAGAGCTATTTTTTGCTTTTATTTGTAAACTAACGTCAAGTTTGTAAGAGCTGTGAATAATTTTACATTTTACATATTAGTGGCATCACCACTCCTCCTCATCTCTCTATCTTCCATTTTACTGTCAACTCTACTGTCGTCCTCCTGTCGTCGTTGGCAAATATAGGAGAATATTGAAGTTAGCGAGAACGACAACTGTCGGCCTACCGTCGTGAAGTCGTGCAGCTGTCAAAATAACAGTGTCCATAAGAACGTGTGTATTTTAATATTTGACAGATGTCGTTTGTCGTCTGTCGCGACCATTGTGTTCAGCGTATCAGTCAGCTGTTCTTGCTGACGTAACGGTTGACTTATTATTCGCCCGCGCTATTGAAAGTGAATTCGAATTGTGTTTTCAAGTGTTGTATTAATTGTTAAATTTTATATTTTTAAAATGCGTTGTGCAGTGTTCGGTTGTAATAATAACAATGGTAAAAATAGTGCTACGAAGTGCAGATTTTTTCATTTCCCTAAGGATAAGGCCGTAGTAAAACAATGGATTCTTTTTTGTCTTCGGACGGACAAAATTAACGTTAAAAATGCGTGCGTTTGTTAAGTGCACTTCGCGCCAGAAGCTTTCGAAAGAAATTTGCAGTTTCAAATGGGTAATAATAGCATTTTGATAACAATAATTTTACTTTTATGACCCAACACTCTTGCAGGTTTAAGTTCGCGGAATCCAACGAAGTTGCTACCTAGCGCTTTTCCCACGTTAACCACTGCTCCTGCAGAGGCTAATGAACGGCAGAAAAGGATGGAGTCAACATGACAACAATCTTGAAGAATACCGACCCTTTTGAAGTAATTCATGAAAACGATGTTGGAGACGAGAAAATACTGCATTTGGAAACAGAAATGTTAGTCCTAGTTGATATTGATGAAGTATCTTTTACTTACATAAGTATGTCTATTTCCTATTCTTTTAAGACAAAGGCTGAATAGTGCTGTTAGCATTTTGAATAAGTGCGAAAATGAGCAGTTAGCAGAAATTAAACGTCTCAAGATTTCTATTAAAACTGCGGAATTCCATAGAAATAATTTGGAGCAAAAACTTAGCTGCATTTTCACCAACGGCCAGGTAAGTGCCGAAATTCTAAAAAGTATGTTGCAAAATATATTAAAGTTCATTACACATATCATTACAGATTGAAAAATTAAGGGATTGAAACAAACGGCGGAATTGGAAAGAAGAAGACAGCTAAGTCGATCACGCTATATTCAACGAGCCCAAAAGCGTACAAACTTTTAAGGAGAAACAACTTTCCTCTACCAGGTGTGCGCACTCTGCAATGGTGGTCAAAAAAATTGACATAGCTCAAGGTATCATAGAGCCGGTGATGAAACTTTTGAAGGCAGCAACTGAGCTAACACGAGCGCAAAAAATTTGTGTGCTCAGTTTTGATTAAACGAAGGTCAGAAAGAGTTACTGCTATGACAGATCCACTGATTCCACATTGCCTCCTGTTAACTATGTTCAGGTTGCAATGATAAGAGGTAATTAAACTCATTAATTTACTTGAAGTCAATTTTTTCTAATGTACTTTGTTCTTTTAGGTTTGATAAGTAAATGGAAACAGACTATATTCTTCGGTTATGACTGCAAAATGACGAAGGAAGTATTGTTTAGCATTTTGTCAAACGTTAAAAAGTGCGGTTACAATATTGTTGCCATTGTAAGCGATTTGGGTGTATCAAATAGAGGCTTATATAATGATCTTGAAATTAATGCGGAGAAACCTTGGTACATTCACTAAACAATTACTTAAATTATAATATACTTTAAATAGTGTTCTTTATTTTCTATTGCAGGTTTTCACACAACGGAGACAGGATTGTGGTTTTTGCTGATGTCCCCCACTTAATAAAACTACAAAGAAATCATTTTTTGGATAAGGGCTTTAGTATCAACAGAAAAATTGTTAGAAAAGACATAATTGTGAAGCTGCTCTCGCTAACGTCCAACGAGCTGTCCATCACGAAAAAATTTCCTAGAAACATTTGTCTGTGACAGGAGCAGAAAGGCAAAAGGTTAAACTAGCCACAAAATTGTTCTCCCACACAATTGCTCAAGCAATAACTCGAGCGGCTAGTTTAAGTCTACTATATAACGAAAATTGGGAGGAATGCCATCGACTTTTCAAAATTGTAAGTAATATTGAAAATATTAATTAAAATGTTCATATATTATAAATATTTATTTTATAGACAAATGACTGGTTTGACGTAATGAATGTCAGGATGCCCAAAGATGGAGTGAGGGGACGCTTGCACGCCTACGGTTTGGTTTTGAACAAACAAAATAATATACTCGAACAGATGACGGAGCTGGTTTCATCAATGAGAGTCATTGGTAAAAATGGTTTACTTCTATTCCAAAAGGCAACATATATATTTGGATAAGTTGATTTTCTACAGTTTTTGATTTTACTTATGATTTACAGGTATACTCCAAAGCAATAATGCTTTGAAATTGCTGCTGGATGACTTAAGACAGCAGTACAAAATTGATTTCGTTTTGACCTATCGATTAAACCAGGACGTTTTGGAAAATTTTTTTGGTAATCGGGTCAAAAGGCGGTCTTCACGATCACCCTGACAGGCAGGAGTTCAAATATAGGCTGCGTTCCTATATACTTGGTCACAACGAAGGATCGATCACAGAAGAAGGCAATGTTGAAGTCGACAACACACCAGACTTGAAAGGAAATTACTTATCTCTAACCGGTAATTATCAAAATATTAAACGTACATAGTATTATAAACTTGAAACTACAGAAAACATTATTATATAAAAATGTATTGATGTTAACAAATGCAAATATGTACTAAAATACAAACTAAGTTTTTGCATACTAACCACTGTTTTTTATCCTAATTATACTACTAATAATAATTAACAATTTATTCCATTTATTGATACGCATGTATGTATGTTTATTATATTTTTGCAGGTAATATTTTTCAACGTGTGTCAGTTGATCTGAGTTCCACTGACCCAATTGAAAAAAATGCTGACTTGGAAATTCTCAACAACGACGAACTTGAGAATTTGGCAGGGTGCATCTGCCACAAAATCGGTAAAGACAAAAAAAAGACGAAATTTGTGCCAATTCCGAAAATTGTTCGTCTCATACTTGGGTGGATCACCTTTCTGAAGGACTCTCAAAACCAACAGATATGTTGATGGAGCATTTGAGAGCCGTGCAAGCAATATTTGACGACGTCAATGGTACTGATTTGCATATATGTATGTACAAATTACGTCCAGAAACACATGGATTCGAGTAATTTTGTAAATTGTAGCTCGAAAATAAAAAAAATATTTTTCAGAGCTAGAATGTATCTTGGGATTCGTTCCTTAAATAAAAACTTAATTGAACATATGTTTTGTAAAAAAAGAAAATTAAATAAAACAATAAATTGATACTTGGTTACAAAATATTCAATCTTTTTATTTACATAAATGTATATGGTTGAAAGAAACACAGCAAAGAGACAAAATTAAATAATACAATGAAAATTTAATTAAATTAATATGTAGGTAAATGTTCACTACAAAATATATTCATGACTTTGTATGCCTGCAATACAAAATTGCTTCTTATTGCAAAAAAAAAAAACTGAAAATCAGCTGATTGTAAGTTGATCAACCGTGACGTACATGCGCAGAACGAACAAAATTTGAACTCGTCATTGCGCACTCTTGTTTCTATCATTCTTGCCTCAGTATATATGTACAGTAAAAAACTTTTGCTTTGTTTACATACATATACTCAACTCTAGAAAATCTTAGGGTGTTGTGTAACACTTTTTTTGTTATTTTCATGGTAATTAGAGTGTTGTGAGCAGCATTTAAGCTACATATAAATTTTAAAGTTTGATGAGCAGCACTTTAATAGATATTATGTAATTTAAGTGTTTGCGTTATTTAAGTGATTATTTTGAAGTACTTTGCATGTTTCTTAAATTTTACTGAGATGTTACTTGCTATGTTAGCTTTTTTTTTGTTAAACACGCTTTTAAGAATTTCTTAAATTTTCATGCAAAAAGATACAGACCTGGGCGGTAAACTTTTGTTTGACATATACAAATTGATTAGCCGCTTACAAAAGAAAATTAGGTGAAATTCGCATTTAGATATATGAATTCAATTTTACCAATAATTTAATTAAATAAAATAAGCGAATTTTAAGATAAAAAACAATATTAGCAAAGGAAATCAGCACCTCTTATGTTTTCTGCCGGTCAAATGTAAACAAATACATTCAGAAGAAATCTCACCACCAAGAAATCTAAAAATAGGGCTGCATTTTATTATTAGAACTTACTACTAAAAGAATATCTGAATATCAGTAAATGATATTTTTATGGGCGAAATATTACACACTATGGCATTTAAATCACCTATTAATAAATTTATATCATTAATAAATAATTTCCTTTTATAGTAAGCAACAATATTTATGGTTTTTGTTATTTAATAAAATAAAATTGCTAAGTATTTACTGCCTTAATTTTATACAGCACTTCGTTGCTGCCATAAAAATCCAAGATGGCCGCTATTCACCCCCCAGAAAGCTACCACGAAAAGGTTTTCTACTGTATATGCTGTGCATATGTCGACGGGTGGCGCTGGTATGTACACATAACCCACTTTGAATATTATTGTGTACGGTTGCTGCTGACTAGAATCCCAAGCGAGAAGCATGCGATACGGTGCTGTTGCTCGAAAACGACGACCACTTCGACGAAACGATGGACGCTATGTTATGTCGGTCAGCGATTGAGTTGAGAAAGCTCTTGGTGGTGATGATGCATAGGCCGCATAATAAACACTGTTTTACAACAAATAATCAAATTAGACTTTAGACCTAAGCCACAAAACAGCAACATGTTGTCAGCTTAACCAGTAATATATAACCCATAGCATAATACGAAAACATGTTCATTAAGTATGTGAATGAATGTGAAAACATATATTTTTTTAACCTATTCATAAGTATAGGAATTAACAGGGGGCTTAACCGCTTTTCGCTGGGAGGGAGGAGATCTCCAACAGGACATTGGCATCCTTAAAAATCTTCGAAGCGCATAAAGAAGGACATCTAAATCCTTAAGCTGAAATCCTTAGTAAAGAAAGCCAAAAACTTTAAATCTTCCTTGACGAAACTCAGAAAATGAGTCAAGGAGCAAAACGGACAATGCCAAACGAGGACATAAATCCTTCGACTGCAATCCAAACCACTCCCGAAAACTACATAATGTCCTACATTCAGAATCAGTTTTCAAAATTGGACGAAGGAAGGAGAAAGGACAAGGAGTTACTATTACTGTTCCAAACTACAAATCCTAATAATCGCGAAACTTCCACTCCAACAACATACCAAAAATCCACGATGCAGTACCAGGATATTACATGTACAAGTCGAAGTTATAAAAGAATTACCTACTTTCTAAGGAAACAAAGAAAAATATACGATATGGAAGTCACATGTAATGAAAGTCAGGGAACCACTCCAAGTATTCCAGAACAAACCTCAATTCTACAATATCCTTACAACCTTCAGAAGAAGAATCACGGGGCATGCAGATATGTTACTTGCTTGCAACAACACACCTCTCAACTTCTACAGTATCATGGAAGCTTTGTACGCACTATATCACGACCAAAACGCACTATATGAAATACGAAAACACATGAAGAACTTGGCACAACAACCAACAGAATACTTGGACACTTATTTCCAATACAAACTGACACTGTAAATAAATAAATAAAAAATAAAACAACAAATATATTGAACAAGAATCTATAACACAATTTATTAAAGGATTAGGAATTAAAAATTTGCCAACAGCCAAAATACGATTATAACAAACTAGTAAAAATAAAAATTTAAGACGACCTATGGAAATATAGAAACAAAATTTAAAAAACTTTTGGCAAAGACCAACTGATCAATTTAGAATAATACTACAAAAGACCAACACTTTTTATTTTTATCCTCCACAAAGGCAAAGTAATAATTTAAACCAATGGTTCTTGACAATATAATCAACCTAATCATCATAATAACACATTTAGACAAAATCAATTTCAACCAAGGCAACAAATGAGGAACAATTAAAATTATGCACAACCTCAAAGAATATTTAATGCATACCAACCTCCACAAGAAATCATGGATGTTGACGAATCTCGAAGAAACAGTAGGTATAAACGAAATCACTCTAACAGAAAAATCATTCCGTAAAAGATACAAAGGATCAGAACTCTCAGTTCATGTGTCTGAAGCTGACGATAATACGTGTACTTTTTTTATGCTAAAGGATGAATTACCTTGCCTCACACTCAAAGATGATCCAACACAACAAGAAGTAAATATCATAATCGACTCAGGCGCTACAAACAACTCCATATCAAAAAAATTCAGAATTGGTAAGAGTATATCAATAGATCCTGTACGGATAAAACCAATGGATGGATATCAAAAAATAAATTACACAAATTATAATAAAGATTATGAAGAGGAGATTAGAGAAATAATTAGGAGAAATAATAAAACAGAAATCTTACCATTTACCACAATGATAGAAGCAACCATTAGAACTTGTTTGGACAAAACAATACCAATATCCGTACGCAGATAACGATTTCGTAAATTCAGAAATAAAAACATTATTAAATAATAATATAATACAACCTAGTAGAAGTCCTTATAGCTCACCCGTTTGGACAGTACCAAAAAAGGGTATAGATGAAAATGGAAAATGGATAGATTTTCAAAAATTAAATTGAAAAACTATAGCAGATATGTAGATACCCTATTCCGGATATAAATACGACAATACAAGTGTTAGGTAAAGCAAAATATTTTTCCACGGTAGATCTAGAAGCAGGATTTCACCAAATTATGATAAAAATAGAATATAAAGGAAAAACAGCATTTTCCATAAATGGAGCAAAAATGAGTTCATACGCCCTCAATATATCAAAGATGTGTTGATGATATTCCACGAGAATAAGCAAATTTGCGTTTGTATATATCGACGACGTGTTAATATATTCCTGGACACGTGAAGAACATATTAAACACATCCAAATGATAGTAAACGCATTACATAAAGCAAATAAGAAAATCTCTGATGAAAAATCACACTTCTTAAAAATCAAGTCGAATATCTATATATATATAAATGAAATGGTGTATAGTTGTAACGCTAAAACTCGAAAACGGCTGAACCAAATGAAATACTTTCTTTGGGGGATTTGTTTGTTTTAATACGCGCAGGTCATGTCTTAAAATCAGAACAAAATATTAAGGGGGCGTGGCACCTCCCATACAAATTGAATTTTTCAGGCCAAATATCTTCAAAAGTGTTTAAGGTAGGAATATGAAAATTGGTACAGAGCTACAGGATAACAACACCACTCTCATCTATAAAACCGGGGGCTATCGAATAAGGGGGCGTGGTACCTCCCATACAAACTAAATTTTTTAAGCAGAATATCTGTGAAAAGGTTCAAGGTAGGGACCTGAAAAGCCTTCCTACACATAAAAGAAGGGGTAATCGGAAAAGGGAGCGTGGCACCTCCCATACAAACTGAATTTTTCAAGGTGAAGATCTTCAAAAGTGTTTAAGGTAGGAATATGAAAATTGTTTTAGAGCTATAGGAAACAACACCATTCTCACCCATAAAACTTGGCGTTATCGAAAAAGGGGGCGTGGTACCTCCCATACAATCTTTAATTACTTTGGTTGTTAAACCACCATATATTTATCTCATTTTCCACCTAGCACGACATTTTGGTTGTTTCTTGCTATTTTTGTTTATTTATCGGTGACAGTAGCGGTTAAATCGTAATTTTGGTTGTGTTACGTGTTATTTTTGGCTTATGGAAATGGCAGTTTTATGAAACAAACACAAATTAAATTAAACGCCAATTTTGCTTTGCAATCGAACACACAAAATTTAGAGGGCAATAAAAATGCGCCTTGCTTTACTGATATATTGATATATTTTGTTTTAAAAAGTGAGTTATTTAGTGAAAGTGATTTAGCGTGTTGGCGAATACCGATTTATGTACATTGGAATTTATCATTCAATTGATCTGCTTCCTTAGTTTAATTCATTTTTGTTTTTTTTTTTTTGGGTTTTCAAAGGTAAGTTATTGGTCCGTAAAACCTCATATGAACTTTATGCAAATGAATGATCATTTCCAATTAGATATTTGTTACGATGCCAAGAATCAGTACGTGTGGTTACACTTCTCGGAGTTCCCAGGCTGCAAGGAGAACACGAAATAGCAGAGCACGTCAAAGGGAAAGTGTTCTTGAGAGGGTATCACCACGAAATAGACTGCTGGAGAATAGCACGCACCAGTTAGAAGATGTCAACCAAACATACAATCAGCAAGAACGATTGAGAAGAAGAGAAGATCACAATCAGCAACAACGATCGAGAAGAAGGGAAGTTCGTGCTCGCCAAAGTGATGAAGTAAGATCACAACATGCGATTATTCGACGACAACAGCGGCAACATCTTTGTTTTGTGAACATTGAACGGGCAGGTTTTCGATATGATCCAAACATTCAATAAAGCGCATCTGTTCAAATCGGTCAGATGTCAGTAGTTTGTCAATATTGCAATGCAGTCAAATTTAAAAATGAGCCGCCAGGGTTATGTTGCGCCGGGGGAAAGGTTAAGTTGCCGGAATTGCTTCCACTGCCACAGCCATTGTTCCAGCTGCTTTACGGTGAATCTCCTCACTCGAGCCATTTCTTAAAGCACACTAAAATGTACAACGATTGTTTTCAAATGACGTCGTTTGGCGGTGAAATTGTAAATGAACAAAACTACAATCTAACGTTTAAGGTATTTTTGCCAAACAATATTCGACAGAAACTACAGAGCTTTCCTCCAATTATACAGGTTCATGGGCAAATTTTTCATCTCGCTGGATCGCTGTTGCGGCATCCAGATCAAGAACACAAATATCTCCAAATTTACTTTCTGGGAGATTCACATGATGAAGTAAATCGGCGTTGTGTTATCTTCAATACAACGAAAAGAGAAATAATCGAACAATTGCAGCAAATGTTACACGAACACAATGGCCTCATTAAACTGTTTACGATTTCGTTGGAACGTATGCCAACAGATGATCATAGTATAATCATACAAGCGGACAAAAGACCAACAGGGACACATGAAAGACAATCTAATGCACCTACAATTAGCGAAATATCAGTTGTTGTTGTTGGAGAAAATTTAAAGTCGCGTGATATTGTCATCAAACGTTGAAATCAAAACGCACTAAAATGGATAAGTGAGACACATCGGTCTTACGACGCAATGCAATATCCGCTCATCTTTTGCCTTGGAGAAGACGGATATCACTTAGGATATAAGATGATAAATCCGGTGAATGGTTAATAAAAAAAAGTTTTTGTTTGCTACTTCATATACGTAATTTAAGCTTTTAGGTGTCGAGACAAATAAAAAAGTCAGTTCAATGAAGTTTTATGCATATCGAATGATGATTCGCCAAAACTATGACAACCACTTACTGAGATATGGGCGGTTATTTTAACAGTATTCAGTTGACATGTACGTTAAAGTTGAAACAGAACGACTTAATTACATGCGATACAATCAGTCGAAGTTGCGATCTGAAGAGTATATTCACTTAAGAGTTGTAATGAATGGTGATGCGGATATTACAGATATTGGTCGACTCTATATTTTGCCATCGACATATATTGGCAGTCCTAGACACATGCATGAGTACTCCCAGGATGCGATGACTTACGTGCGCAATTATGGACGGCCGGATTTGTTTGTTACATTTACTTGCAATCCAAAATAGCCGGACAATACGAATCTATTGCATCCCGGTCAATCACCAAGCGATCGCCACGACGTTACAGCGCGCATGTTTAAACAAAAACTCAGATGTTTGATGACTTTATTACGAAACAACGTATATATGGCACTGTTCGATGCTGGATGTACTCAGTGAAGTGGCAGAAGAGAGGTTTGCCCCAACCACACATTCTTCTTTTGATGGTGGAGAAAATTACACCTGATCAAATTGATGACATCATTTCCGCCAAAATTCCTGATGTTGAAATAGATCCAGAGTTGCACGAAGTGGTGATGGCCAATATGGTTCATGGGCCATGCGGAGAACACGATCCATCTTCGGTTTGTATGTCGGATAGTAAATGCAAAAAACGTTATCCCCGTGCTTTTATTTCGGAAACTCAAACTGGAAACGACGGATACCCTCTCTATCGGCGTCGCTTACCCGCTGACAATGGCAGAACATTCATTACTCAATTGAAAGGAAAGAATTTCGTGGTTAATAACACATGGATCGTTCCATATTCGCCAATTTTGTCTAAGGCATTCAAAACACATATAAATGTTGAGTATTGCAGTTCAATAAAATCAATTAAGTATGTTTGCAAATATGTCACCAAAAGAAGCGATATGGCGGTTATTTGCGTTGAACGATATTGACAAATTTACAAATTAACAAATTTCAAATGGGCAGATATGTGAACTGCAATGAAGCAATCTGGAGAATATTTTCATTTGCAATTCAGCTCATATGGAGAATGGCCAGCGAGTTTATTTCAACGCAGAGAACATAGTACAGCGAACGGAAATACCACCAGCAATCACTTTAACAAGTTTCTTTGCAACTTACGCCAGTGATCCGTTCGCGCGAACATTGCTTTACTCGGAGATGCCTCGGTATTACACATGAAATGCATCGTCGAAGAAATGGTTGCGCAGGAAGAACGGTCATCCGGTAGATGGTTATCCAGGTGCTTTTTCAACTGATGCATTGGGAAGAATTTACACAATCCATCCAAAGAACGATGATTGCTTTTACCTACGTTTGCTTTTGATTAATGTACGCGGTTCAACTTCATTTGAATCGTTGAGGACTGTAGATGGTACCATTTGTGCACCATTTCGAGAAGCATGTCAACAATTGCAATTGCTTGAACACGACAGTCACTGGAATCAAACGCTAGCGGATGCAATAGCTTCTTCGCCAGCCACTGCAGTTCGTACACTTTTCGCTATTATAATTTCGACATGACAGCCTTCAAACCCGCGTCTATGGCAGAATATATATTGCATCGCCTGCGATTAGCGACGAGAAATGTCGACTTACAAATGAACGCTGACATCTACAATGAAGCATTAGTCCTTATTGAAAATTTATGTTTACTTATGAGTGGAAAACTATTGATT
Organism: Bactrocera correcta; assembly: GCA_027475135.1. NCBI lineage: Eukaryota > Metazoa > Arthropoda > Insecta > Diptera > Tephritidae > Bactrocera > Bactrocera correcta. The sequence goes on along the minus strand of CM050322.1, from coordinate 12,196,205 downwards.
GGAGTTCATATGCCGGCACCAAGTCGTCAAACAAGGGATTTGGTGAGTCGCGAATTGGAACGCGAGCGTGCTTACGATATAACTCACTTGCAACAACAAGTACAAACAAATGTGAATAGCAAAGCAGTGCGGACAATCAGCTAATAAATGCTGTAGATAGTGGAAACGGTGGCATATTTTTTCTCAATGCGCCCGGCAGGACTGGCAAAACGTTCCTATTGTCTTTAATACTAGCAGCAATACGTAGTAAGGTGGTATTGCATTAGCTCTTGCATCTACCGGGATTGCTACAACACTGTTAGTAGGTAGGTAAAGCTTCCATTAAACTTGCAAATACACGAAAGTCCTATTTGCAATATTTCAAAGCAATCAGCAATGGCACAAGTTTTAAAAAAATGTAAGCTAAGCATATGGGATGAATGCACAATGGCCCACAAACGATCATTAGAAGCACTCCACCGAACACTGAAAGGTTTGCGCAACAATAATCGTTGCTTTGGAGGAGTGATGATATTGCTGTCGGGCGACTTTAGACAAACACTTCCTGTGATTCCAAAATCAACAGCGGCGGATGAGCTAAACGCATGTCTGAAGTCATCGCATTTGTGGAGGTTTGTTAAAACCATTTCATTGACCATGGATATGCGAGTTTTGCTGCAAAACGATAGAACTGCGGAGGTTTTTTCAAAAGAGCTGCTGCGAATCGGAAATGGACAAGTTCCGATAGATCCTTGCAGTGGATTAATATCGATTCTAACTACGATTTGCCAATTCACATCTAATAAATATGAACTAAACAGTAGTGTATATCCAAATATTGCTCAAAATTATGGTAACTACGATTGGTTAAGCACGCGCGCAATTTTAGCAGCAAAAAATATTTATGTCAACGCCTTGAATTGGGAGATCTGCGGTCATATAAATCAATCGATCGCGTTGAAAATGAAGACGAGGTAGTAAATTACCCAGTGGAGTTCTTAAACTCTTTGATGCCGCTTGGAACGCCGCCTCATAATTTGCTTCTCAAAGTTGGGTCTGTAGTTATTATGTTACGGAATCTTCATGCTCCCAAACTGTGCAATGGTACTCGACTGATTGTGACCAAGCTAATGGACAATTTAATAGTGGCAAGCATTTTGAAAGGCCCGTTCAAGGGATCCATTAACTTCAACAGATTTGTCATTCCAATTCAGACGTTTGCAGTTCCCAGTGAAACTTGCATTTGCGATGACAATAAACAAGTCACAGGGGCAGTCGCTGGAAGTATGCGGCATAAATTTAGAAATATCTTGCTTTTCACATGACCAGCTCTATGTGGCGTGTTCCCTTGTTGGAAAACCTTCCTCACTGTTTATATACGCCTCGGAACAGAAAACCATAAATATCGTGTACCGTGCAGCACTAAACTAAATATGTACTAAAATTATATATTTTCGAGACTCGATTAAAACTAGTAAAATTGAATGAGAATAGTACAGACTTAATTTTATTAAATTGTCAACAAATCCTGGACACGATGTGTCAGCATTATTGAAAAGAGTAGCATTTTTCAAGCAATTAAATTCAAAAAGCATTAATGTACCCTCGAAAAAAATGTTATCAGGCGGGTTCTGGCAAGTCACTTCCGAGTAAAATTTGTAAAAATTTTGTCAAATTAGGTACGGAAGGTATTTTCCACAAAATTTCACTCGGAAGTAAATTGCAGAACCTATTATTATTTAAATTTTTTATCAAAAACAGTTCAAAAAACTCAGCAATAATTTTTTCTTCACTATTTTTCAATATTGGGAATTTGTCAAAGACAAAAAAGGCGGTATTTAAAGTATACACAATGAAATAAGGAAAAATCGTTCATATTCTATTAAAACCAATACCGGTGTAATTTTTGAAATGAAAAAAAAAGAAAATCTATTACGTGCAGAACGAAGTTTGCCGGGTCAGCTAGTTTAAGACATATAATAGCACATAATGGAATAACGATAGATCCAAAGAAAGTAGAAGCATTAGACAAGAATCCGATACCTCAAACCCTGAATGAATTAAGATCATTTTTAGGTATGGCGGGATATTATAGGAAATTTATACAGGGATATAGCAAAATAACAAAACCACTAGCCGTACATCTGCAAGGAGAAAATGGTATAACAAGTAAAAAAATTTTCAGCAAAGAAAGAAATTAAATTATATAATGCAGCTATGAAAGCTATACAAATAATTAAAACAAGATTAAAAAAGAAGTTGAACTATTTCAACCAGATTTCTCAAAACCTTTATATATGTATTTCATTGTTTCGTTTTGGCACAATTTTGTATATTAAGACTAGTGTGAATAATCGCGCCAAAATCAAATAAATATTTACATATTAAGTAAAAATCTTCTTCTTACATGTTCTTTGTATACATACATATATCATATGTAAATAAGTATTGAGTTTTACTCTCAAATGAAAGTAACCGTCCTCCTTTTTCCTATTAATATATTAATATATTAGGATAATTGACAAGTGTCGGTAACTGTGCCAAAATTAAATATATTATATATCATATGCAAATATGTTTTAAACTTTACATAAAATTGAAGTGTCAATAATTGCGCCAATTTGCATAAAGTTGGTGATTTTGCGCGGATAAGACGTGTTTTTGTGCGGTTAAAACGTGATTTGTTTGTATTAATTTTAAAGTGCCGAAAAATGCCTAAAGTGCGAAACCAGAGAACGTATATTTATAGAGAAGGTCCAACAACGGACAAGCGTGTGAACTGTCAAAAGCTAACAAAATGCGATGAGCGTGTTTCACAACAGCTAGCTCAGAAGGAGAAATGTTAACAGTGGCACGTGAACAGAGTTGAGCATTTAATGAAAACTATGCTCAGAAATATACATTGCTATTACTGACGTATGATGGCCTTTTGCTTATATTTTTATACGTTTACATGCCATCATATTAATTGATATGATTATCGGTCGGTAAATTCAGCCTCCAAGAGGAAACATCCCCAAGGGTTGAGGCTGACCGACTTCGCCGGGGATCGAAATATGGTTAACTGTGGTACTAGATTCCAGCACAAGAAAATACATCAAGCTACCTGGCTGTCTCCGGATCGAAAAACTACCAACCAGATCAATCATGTTGTGATAGACACAAGACACGTCTCCAGTGTTTTAGATTTGCGTGCGCTCTGAGGTCCTAACATCGACTCGGACCACTATATTGTTGCAGCCAAAATTCGCACCCGAATCTGTGCAGCAAAAAACGCACGCCAACAAACACAAGGATGGTTCGACGTCGAAAAGCTGCAATCACAACAGACAGCCGAACGTTTTTCTACTTGGCTTTCACTCCTGCTCTCTGAGAGCACTCGTCAACAAGTCGGTATAAGGGAACTGTGGGACGGCATTTCAAACTCCTTACATACAGATGCAACCGAAACCATTGGCTTTTGGAAAGTACAAAAGAACAGCTGGTACAGCAAGGAGTGCCGTGTCGCAGCGAAGAGAAAACAGACTGCTTACCTCGCAACGTTACGATCGACCACAACACGTGCGGGATGGAATAGATACCGAGAGTTGAAGAATGAAGCGAGACGCATTTGCAGAAAGAAAAAGAAAGAGGCCGAAATGCGTCAGTACGAAGAGCTTAATAAGCTGGCCGACAGGGGTAATGCTCGAAAATTCTACGAAAAAATGCGGCGGCTTATAGAAGACCGGAGCATACTTTTGTAGAACCCCCAAAGGTTTTCTTGTCACCGATGTCCTAAGTATACTTAAATTATGGAGGGAACACTTCTCAGTGAACGCAAAACGCCAGGAGAAGGCGAACTCTATTCCCCAATCGATGACGATAGAGCAGACGTTCCATTTCCCGACCGTAAAGAAGTTCGAATAGCAATTACCCGCCTGAAAAACAACAAAGCGGCGGGGTCCGATAGATTTTCGGCCGAGCTTTTCACACACGCGGCGAAGCGCTGGTAAGGAGCATGCATCAGCTTCTTTGTAAAGTATGGTCAGACGAAAGCATGCCCAACGATTGGAAGTTAAGTGTGGTATGCCCAATCCACAAAAAGGGAGACCCCACAATCTGTACCAACTACCGTGGGATTAACCTTCTCAACATCGCATATACGGTCCTATCGAGCGTATTGTATGAAAGATTAAGACTCACTGTCAACAAACTGGTTTGACCTTATCAGTGTGGCTTTAGATCTGGAAAATCAACAACCAACCAGATATTCACCATGCGCTAAACTTGGAAAAGACCCGTGAAAAGAGAATCTACACACACCACCTCTTTGTCGATTTCAAAGCTGCTTTCGACAGCATGAAAAGGAGCTGCCTTTATGCTGCGATGTCTGAATTTGGTATCGCGCAAAGCTAATACGGCTGTGTAAGCTGACGTTGAGCAACACCAAAAGCTCCGTCAGAAACGGGAAGGACCTCTCCAAGCCGTTCGATATCAAACGAGGTTTCAGACAAGCCGATTCCCTATCGTGTGACTTCTTTAACCTGCTTCTGGAGAAAATAGTTCGAGCTGTAGAACTCAACAGAGAAGGCACCATCTTCTATAAGAGTGTACAACTGCTGGCGTATGCCGACGATATTGATATCATTGCCTCAACACCCGCGCCGTTAGTTCTGCTTTCTCCAGACTGGACAAGGAAGCAAAACAAATGGGTCTTTCAGTGAACGAGGGCAAGACGAAATATCTTCTGTCATCAAACAAACAGTCGTCACACTCGCGACTTGGCACTCACGTCACTGTTGGCAGTCATAACTTTGAAGTTGTAGATAATTTCGTCTATCTTGGAAGCAGCGTAAACACCACCAACAATGTCAGAATCCAACGCAGGATTACTCTTGCCAACGGGTGCTACTTCGGACTAAGTAGGCAATCTCTAGACGAACAAAAATCAAACTCTATAAGTCGCTCATAATTTCCGTCCTGCTATATGGTGCAGAGGCTTGGACGATAACAACAACCGATGAGTCGACGTTACGAGCTTTCGAGAGAAAGGTTCTGCGAAAGATTTATGGTTCTTTGCGCATTGCCCACGGCGAATATCGCATTCGATGGAACGATGAGCTATACGAGATATACGACGACATTGACATAGTTCAGCGAATTAAAAGACAGCGGCTACGCTGGCTAGGTCATGTTGTCCGGATGGATGAAAACACTCCAGCTCTGAAAGTATTCGACGCAGTACCCGCCGCGGGAAGCAGAGGAAGAGGAAGACCTTCACTCCGTTGGAAGGACCAAGTGGAGAAGGACCTGTCCTCGCATTGGAATATCCAATTGGCGCCACGTAGCGAAGAGAAGAAACGACTGGCGAGCTGTTGTTGGCTCGGCTATAATCCCGTAAGCGGTGCATCCGCCAGTAAAGAAGAAGAAGTTTATCGTTTTGCGAATTTTTATGAATACATGCAAAACTGATAACATTTTAATTAAATTATGCTATTTTCAAAATATATCTTTGTAGTTCAGTCTTCGACTATCTCTCTCATTGAGCGGACGTGTTTTCTTAATCGCGGTTTTTCTTTTGTGCTCTTCGTTTTACTCGCATACTCATCTTTGCATATTCATAAGTGTACGTATTTTCGTTTTATTTTATCGTGCGCTTACTCGCGTAAAAAACAGTGCATATTAGTGAAATTTGATTTACTATGGCTCCAGGGCCGCCTAATCTTATGGAAAATAGGTTTGCTTTGCTTGCCTCTAGCTCCAACCCCATAAGGAAAAAACTTACATATAAACCACTTGAAAATTTTCCAGAACTACCTCCAATTAAAAAAGATTGTCCAAAGTTTGTTCTAATGTAAGTAAGTTCACTAAAAACCTAGATGGCAAACAAAGACCTAGTGGAGTGGTACTTCTTTTTTTTGACCTCTACAAACTTCCAGAAAAAATGGAAGTCTCATGGCGCACTATGCGGATTAGAGCATATTTCTTTAACCCTATGAGGTGTAAAAGTTGCCAGCTTCTAGGCCACACAACGAAACGTTGCAGGAACAATCCAGCCTGCGATATGTGCAATTTCCCTCCTCATCTCCCCTCGCCATGCAACCGCACCTTCTGTGCGAATTGCTCAGGCGATCATCCTTCCTCTTCACGTTCCTGTCCTAAATACCTACAATTCAAAAATATTCTAAAAATCTAAACAGAAAACAAATGCTCAGTGCGAGAAGCACTAAAGCTTTACAAACAGCAATTACCCCCAACCCCCTCAAACACTTCTTTCACTTCTGTTACAAAAGAAAATACAAACAAGCAAATAACCTACGGTGTTTTCCCACCTCTCACCATCCCCTCCTCTACCACTCTCCACAGACACTGTACTAAAATCCCCAACAGCTTATCCTCTTCCACAACAAAAGCAAACTATGAAAGAAAACAAAAACAATTTCGTTTTTGTTAATCATCTAAACTCATCAAGTGTAACAACAAAAGAAACTACAAAAAACCTTCCTAACCTTTTTTTTTAAATCTTTCCTAATCAATCGGAAATTCATGACTAAAATCAATAACACTTTTTCGAACACGTACAATATGTAAAACGGAATACCACAAGGATCACCATTGTCTGTCATACTATTTATAATCGCATTTAACGAAATCTGTACTCATTTCGCATATTATTTATGAGGATGATGTGCTTATCTTCTCCAAACAAAATAATTTAAATACTGTAAAAAATACTTTTTTAAAAATCCTTACTGATATTTCAAATTGGTCCAATTGTTCTGATGCGAATATTTCTATACACAAATGTAAATTATTCCATATCTGTAGAAAACACAAATGTAATATCTTCAATCTAAGCTATAATAATGTAAATATTGTAAATACTACTAGTCTTAAATTCCTGGGTTTAATATTCGATAAGAGACTTACTTTTAAGGAACATTGTACAAATCTACGTAAGCAACTAATTTCTAGGCTTAATATAATTACGAGTAAGTATCTATCATCAAAATACTTTCTAATTCACATTTCTTCTCTCATCAATATTACAAGAGTTTTAATTTTATCTAAGATTGATTATGGTCTCCCTATCTACGGCAGTTGTGCCAAAACCAACTTAAAGCAAATCTTTGCCATATCATGCAACTGTTAGAAGAAGTATTCGGGCATTCCCAACATCACCAATAAAGTTCACATTAACGGAAGCCGGACTCCCATCCATCGAGGAAAGAGTTTTACATACTTCGCAAAAGCTTATTCCAAAACTACTATCATGTAATAACAAGCTCTTATATGGTATAGTAAAAGCCAAATGGACCGACGATACAAACTCCAATACTTCTTCAACTATTTCTAAATGCATTAAATTAGCTAAGGATCTTGGTATTACAATTATACCGGAGGAAAAGTCTATTTCTTTTGCCCCATCATGGCAACTCAAAGAATCTTCGTTCGATCTACATCTTCAAAAGCATCATAAAAAGAACACCAATTCCAGGGTTTATCAAAGTTTGTTCAAACAGTTCTGTTGCGCCAAGCGACATCTTTGTAAATCTAAAACTAAATATAAGAAAATGAAATATTAAATTATTATAATGAATAATGAAATTGAATTTATAAATATTGAATTCTACAAAATAATATACTTACCTTAATAATACATTTATATTACCTTCATTTATTACTTACCTTAATCTACTACATTTTACTATTTAACGAAAGATAATTACTTACCCCTTGTAATACATATTTACATTACCACTGGTTTAAGCCGTTAGTTTTAAGATTTAGGCTTAGCAATTAGGTTAAGAAATAAAGAACTGTATTGTATTTGAACCGTTGAACCGAACGCACGCTTTTTCGTTGCCGGAACAATTTATAAGTATTTGTCGCGACAGGTAATTGGGGTGATTTAAAATTGCGCATCCCTAACTATTTATCGTGTTTCAAAAACGCTTGAAACTTTTCATGGCGCCCGAGCAGAGACTAGTGCGTAATTAAAAAATTAAAAAAAAAAGTTTTGTTTTAAACTGAAATTCTTAGTGGTTTAATAATTCTTTCGAACCAATTACCTGTTCGGCTTTCGGTTTTCGGCTCGGCTAAGTGAAATTAGTGAAAAATAATACAAAACATATATGTATAATCCTAAAACACCTTAAACACCTAAAATAAAAAAGTGATACTTAGGCACGATTCCGATTACTTTGGCGGAGGGGTAAAAAAACCGAATTTACATATAAATGGGGTATGTACGGATAGGGGAGCTTCTCCAGAGGAAGAATATCCAAAAATAACATAAAATAACTAATATTTTTTGAAATATTCACGTTTAAAAATTCAAAAAATTGCACTAAGAAAACATGTTATTTCTCTATGTTTCACTAAATTCTTTCACGTTCTTTACACTGTATATTTAAATATACACTCTAAGCTTTGAAATAAGCTTACATTTCACAATTATTTTGCAATTTTTCAACTAAATTTAGTAATTTAAAAATCACTTGTCAAATTTATGGCTGAAAAGTTTAGAGCGCTTATATTTACAAGGAAAACCTGCATTGCCACACCCTAAAAACCAAAAGTGAAGGATTTTTCAGCGTTTCACAGCGTTTTCTTTGTTTCTACTTTCGAGTGATTCTTTTTTCTTTATTAACTATAAAAAAACTATAAAGAAGTTTTTTCAAGCTAAAATTGAATATGTACACTTTTCCATATACATATAACGGAATGGCCTCAGCAACCTCATCTGCACCTTGCCCGCAAGACATTCTCTGTTTCTTGATTTCTCCTTTTTTTAGCCAAATTGTAATCTATATATATAAAAATGAAATGGTGTATAGTTGTAACGCTAAAACTCGAAAACGGTTGAACCAAATGAAATACTTCTTTTGGTCATGTCTTAAAATCAGAACAAAATATTAAGGGGGCGTGGCACCTCCCATACAAATTGAATTTTTCAAGTCGAATATCTTGAAAAGTGTTTAAGGTAGGAACATGAAAATTGGTACAGAGCTACAGGATAACAACACCACTCTCACCTATAAAACCGGGGGCTATCGAATAAGGTGGCGTGGTACCTCCCATACAAACTAAATATTTTAAGCAGAATATCTGTGAAAGGGTTCAAGGTAGGGACCTGAAAATTGGTATAGACCTATATGGTATCAAAAGCCTTCCTTCACATAAAAGAAGGGGTAATCGGAAAAGGGGGCGTGGCACCTCCTATACAAACTGAATTTTTCAAGGTGAATATCTTCAAAAGTGTTTAAGGTAGGAACATGAAAATTGTTATAAAGCTATAGGAAACAACACCATTCTCACCCATAAAACTTGGCGTTATCAAAAAAGGGGGCGTGGTACCTCCCATACAATCTTTAATTATTTTGGTTGTTAATCCACCATATATTTATCTCATTTTCCACCTAGCACGACATTTTGGTTGTTTCTTGCTATTTTTGTTTATTTATCGGTGACAGTAGCGGTTATATCGTAATTGTGGTTGTGTTACGTCCTATTGTTGGTTTATGGAAATGGCAGTTTTATGAAACAAACACAAATTAAATTAAACGTCAATTTTGCTTTGCAATCGAACACACAAAATTTAGAGGGCAATAAAAATGCGCCTTGCTTTACTGATATATTGATATATTTTGTTTTAAATAGTGAGTTATTTAGTGAAAGCGATTTAGCGTGTTGGCGAATACCGATTTATGTACATTGGAATTTATCATTCAATTGATCTGCTTCCTTAGTTTAATTCATTTTTTTTTTTTTGAGTTTTCAAAGGTAAGTTATTGGTCCGTAAAACCTTATATGAACTTTATGCAAATGAATGATCATTTCCAATTAGATATTTGTTACGATGCCAAGAATCAGTACGTGTGGTTACGCTTCTCGGAGTTCCCGGGCCCTGCAAGGAGAACACGAAATAGCAGAGCACGTCAAAGGGAAAGTGTTCTTGAGAGGGTATCACCACGAAATAGACTGCTGGAGAATAGCACGCACCAGTTAGAAGATGTCAACCAAACATACAATCAGTAAGAACGATTGAGAGGAAGGGAAGTTCACAATCAGCAACAACGATCGAGAAGAAGGGAAGTTCGTGCTCGCCAAAGTGATGAAGTAAGATCACAACATGCGATTATTCGACGACAACAGCGGCAACATCTTTCTTTTGTGAACATTGAACGGGCAGGTTTTCGATATGATCCAAACATTCAATAAAGCGCATCTGTTCAAATCGGTCAGATGTCAGTAGTTTATCAATATTGCAATGCAGTCAAAATGGGCCGGGGGAAAGGTTAAATTGCCAGAATTGCTTCCACCACCACAGCCATTGTTCCAGCTGCTTTACGGTGAATCTCCTCACTCGAGCCATTTCTTAAAGCACACTAAAATGTACAACGATTATTTTCAAATGACGTCGTTTGGCGGTGAAATTGTAAATGAACAAAACTACAATCTAACGTTTAAGGTATTTTTGCCAAACAATATTCGACAGAAACTACAGAGCTTTCCTCCAATTATACAGGTTCATGGGAAAATTTTTCATCTCGCTGGATCGCTGTTGCGGCATCCAGATCAAGAACACAAATATCTCCAAATTTACTTTCTGGGAGATTCACATGATGAAGTAAATCGGCGTTGTGCTATCTTCAATACAACGAAAAGAGAAATAATCGAATAATTGCAGCAAATGTTACACGAACACAATGGGCTCATTAAACTGTTTACGATTTCGTTGGAACGTATGCCAACAGATGATCATAGTATAATCATACAAGCGGACAAAAGACCAACAGGGACACATGAAAGACAATATAATGCACCTACAGTTAGCGAAATATCAGTTGTTGTTGTTGTTGGAGAAAATTTGCAGTCGCGTAATATTGTCATCAAACGTTGAAATCAAAACGCACTAAAATGGATAAGTGAGACACATCGGTCTTACGACGCAATGCAATATCCGCTCATGTTCTGCCTTGGAGAAGACGGATATTACTTAGGATATAAGATGATAAATCCGGTGAATGGTTAGTATTTTAAAATTTTTGTTTGCTACTTCATATAGGTAATTTAAGCTTTTAGGTGTCGAGACAATGAATGAATGAAGTTTTACGCATATCGAATGATGATTCGCCAAAACTATGACAACCACTTACTTTAGATATGGACGGTTATTTTAACAGTATGCAGTTGACATGTACGTTAAAGTTGAGATAGAACGATTTAATTACATGCGATACAATCAGTCGAAGTTGCGATCTGAAGAGTATATTCACTTAAGAGATGTAATGAATGGTGATGCGGATATTACAGATATTGGACGACTCTATATTTTGCCATCGACATATATTGGCAGTACTCCCAGGATGCGATAACTTACGTGCGCATTTATGGACGGCCGGATTTGTTTGTTACATTTACTTGCAATCCAAAATGGCCAGACATTACGAATCTATTGCATCCCGGTCAATCACCAAGCGATCGCCACGACGTTGCAGCACGCATGTTTAAACAAAAACTCAGATGTTTGATGACTTTATTACGAAACAACGTATATATGGCACTGTTCGATGCTGGATGTACTCAGTGGAGTGGCAGAAGAGAGGTTTGCCCCACGCACACATTCTTCTTTGGATGGTGGAAAAAATTACACCTGACCAAAATGATGACATCATTTCCGCCGAAATTCCTGATGTTGAAATAGATCCAGAGTTGCACGAAGTGGCGATGGCTAATATGGTTCATGGGCCATGCGGAGAACATGATCCATTTTCGGTTTGTATGTCAGGGCAGTAAATACAAAAAACGCTATCCCCGTGCTTTTATTTCGGAAACTCACACTGGAAACGACGGATACCCTCTCTATCTTCGTCGCTTACCCGCTGACAATGGCAGAACATTCATCACTCAATTGAAAGGAAAGAATTTCGTGGTTAATAACACATGGATCGTTCCATATTCGCCAATTTTGTCTAAGGCATTCAAAACACATATAAATGTTGAGTATTGCAGTTTAATAAAATCAATTAAGTATGTTTGCAAATATGTCACCAAAGGAAGCGATATGGCGGTTATTGGCGTTGAACGAGATGAAATTAGCAAATTTCAAATGGGCAGATATGTGAACTGCAATGAAGCAATCTGGAGAATATTTTCATTTGCATTGGGAAGAATTTACACAATCCATCCAAAGAACGATGATTGCTTTTACCTACGTTTGCTTTTGATTAATGTACGCGGTTCAACTTCATCTGAATAATTGACGACTGTAGATGGTACCATTTGTGCAACATTTCGAGAAGCATGTCAACAATTGCAATTGCTTGAACACGACAGTCACTGGCAGAAGACATTTTGCATCGCCTGCGATTAGCAACGAGAAATGTCGACTTACAAATGAACGCTGACATCTACAATGAAGCATTAGTCCTTATTGAAGATTTATGTTTACTTATGAGTGGAAAACTATTGATTGAAGTTCATATGCCGGCACCAAGTCGTCAAACAAGGGATTTAGTGAGTCGCGAATTGGAACGCGATCGTGCTTACGATATAACTCACTTGCAGCAACAAGTACAAACAAATGTGAACAGCAAAGCAGTGCGGAAAATCAGCTAATAAATGCTGTAGATAGTGGAAACGGAGGCATATTTTTCCTCGATGCGCCCGGCGGGACTGGCAAAACGTTCCTATTGTCTTTAATACTAGCAGCAATACGTGGTCAAGGTGGTATTGCATTAGCTCTTGCATCTACCGGGATTGCTACAACACTGTTAGAAGGTGGAAGAACGGCATATTCAGCATTAAAGCTTCCATTAAACTTGCAAATACACGAAAGTCCTATTTGCAATATAGCAATCATCAATGGCACAAGTTTTAAAAAAATGTAAGTTAATCATATGGGATGAATGCACAATGGCCCACAAACGTTCATTAGAAGCACTCGACCGAACACTGAGAGATTTGCGCAACAATAATCGTTGCTTTGGAGGAGTGATGATATTGCTGTCGGGCGACTTTAGACAAACACTTCCCGTGATTCCAAAATCAACAGCGGCGGATGAGCTAAACGCATGTCTGAAGTCATCGCATTTGTGGAGGTTTGTTAAAACCATTTAATTGACCATGGATATGCGAGTTTTGCTGCAAAACGATAGAACTGCGGAGGTTTTTTCAAAAGAGCTGCTGCGAATCGGAAATGGACAAGTTCCGATAGATCCTTGCAGTGGATTAATACCGATTCCAACTACGATTTGCCAATTATCATCTAATAAATATGAACTAAACAGTAGTGTATATCCAAATATTGCTCAAAATTATGGTAACTACGATTGGTTAAGCACGCGCGCACTTTTAGCAGCAAAAAATATGGATGTCAACGACTTGAATTGGACGATTCAAAATCAAATTCCGGGAGATCTGCGGTCATATAAATCAATCGACCGCGTTGAAAATGAAGACGAGGTAGTAAATTACCCAGTGGAGTTCTTAAACTCTTTGATGCCGCCTGGAACGCCGCCTCATAATTTGCTTCTCAATGTTGGGTCTGTAGTTATTATGCTACGGAATCTTCATGCTCCCAAACTGTGCAATGGTACTCGACTGATTGTGACCAAGCTAATGGACAATTTAATAGTGGCAAGCATTTTGAAAGGCCCGTTCAAGGGAGAGGAATGCTTATTTCCCCGAATTCCATTAACTTCAACAGATTTGCCATTCCAATTCAGACGTTTGCAGTTCCCAGTGAAACTTGCATTTGCGATGACAATAAACAAGTCACAAGGGCAGTCGCTGGAAGTATGCGGCATAAATTTAAAAATGTCTTGCTTTTCACATGGCCAGCTCTATGTGGCGTGTTCCCGTGTTGGAAAACCTTCCTCACTGTTTATTAACGCCTCGGAACAGAAAACCAAAAATATCGTGTACCGTGCAGCCCTAAACTAAATATGTACTAAAATTATATATTTTCGAGACTCGATTAAAACTAATAAAATTGAATGAGAATAGTACAAGCTTAATTTTATTAAATTGTCAACAAATCCTGGACGCGATTGTCAGCATTATTGAAAAGAGTAGCATTTTTCAAGCAATTAAATTCAAAAAGCATTAATGTACCCTCGAAAAAAATGTTCATCAGGCAGGTTCTGGCAAGTCACTTCCGAGTAAAATTTGTAAAAGTTTTGTCAAATTAAGTACGGAAGATATTTTCCACAAAATTTCACTCGGAGGTAAATTGCAGAATCTGCCTGTACATCAGGTTTTTTTATTTAAATTTTTTATCAAAAATAGTTCAAAAAACTCAGCAATAATTTTTTCTTCACTATTTTTCAATATTAGGAATTTGTCAAGGACAAAAAAGGCGGTATTTAAAGTATACACAATGAAATAAGGAAAAATCGTTCATATTCTATTAAAACCAATACCGGTGTAATTTTTGAAATTAAAAAAAAAAAATCTATTTTGGGCAGAACGAAGTTTGACGGGGCAGCTAGTAATGTATAATTGTAACGAAAACTGCTCCGCGCAACCAGTCCTTCCGTCCTTCTTCACACTCCCAAAAGCAGTGCCCTGGCTGACGCAATCCAACCGCCATTACACCTACTCGTTACTTTTCTCAATTCAGCAACATCTAAGCATTCAGGGCCACACTCGGCAGAGCCTTTAGCTCTCACCTCGCTCTCAGCTTTATTCGCTAGTTACAGTTCACTGGCGTTGGAGAAACAAATATGCAAAGGCTACTACGATCATAAATACACACGAAGTTTATTAGAAACGAAGAAGTACGACAAAGCAAAGTAAAAGTGAACATACAGTGAACACTGCATATATTAAACCACAGTGTTCACTACTTATATTAAACTACAGTTGTTAATGCGCCGACACGGCCTTCCTGACTATCACACGTGCTCGTGTGTGTCTAAATGAAATTAAAGACGTAATGTTACGCTCTGCATTTTTTTTTTTTTTTGTTTTTATGTTTTGGTTACAAATTCATTACAATAAAATCTTTCTTATTTATGAAGCACATTGAGATTTATTATCTGTGACATGGTATAGACTTGAGGCTCTCTATAAACCTCATAATGATAATCATGCATAATCGATATACACCACTACTAGATCCCCGCCACAACACCAACTGCGCCACCCGCCATGAACAAACATTTCTGTTCGCACTTGAGCTTGCAATGTAGTGACTGCGGTGCGATCTATTGCCTTTTTATCGCATTGACGTCTCTTTCAACGTCTTCATTGTCAACATTCGCTCCAGTACTAATTTCATCACCCAACTCTGTGGTAACCTGTCCTTCAGGTAATTTTCTCAAATGCTCGTGTGAATACTTGTATGTCCTCTTGTTTGTTAATGATTTCAACACATACCTATCTCTGTCTAATACCTCAGTCACCAAAAATGGACCTCTGAACTTAGGATCTAATTTCGTTTGATGTCGTTCTTCATTCTTTAACAAAACGTAATCACCGACATTATGCTTTACAATTTTTGCCATATTTTTATCGAATCTAGATTTATCATAACAAGAATTGAGCTCAATATTTTCTAAAGCCTGAGTTCATAAAGCAGAGACATTCACGTTCTGTTCCTTGTTACTTATTGGAATGAGACCAAATGGTCGTGCCTCTTTTCCAATAAGCAACTCTAAAGGACTAGCCTTAGTCACACGATTGGCCGTGCAATTCAAAGCCAGTTGTATTTCTTTTAATGCATCTTGCCAAGAACGCTTGCTGGTTTCTACCGCGGTCAAAAGACTCTTTAACGTACTCATCACACGCTCAACTTGAACATTAGCGCGACTTGAACCGGTCGCTATTAAATGTAACTCAATTTTTTGGGAAGAACAAAAATCACGGAAATCCTTACTGGCAAAACATCTACCCTGGTCAGCGATAACACGTGTAGGTACCCCAAAAACCGATATGGACGACTTCAAAGCCTTTGTACAATTTGCAGCATCAATATTGACAGTATGGTGTAAATAAACAAATTTGGTAAAGGCATCGATTTGAACTATTACATATTCCTTCATATCGTTTTTACCACTTAATTTTCCGGTTATATCCATATGAATAGTACGCCATGGTATACCAATTTTTGGGATAGGATGAAGCTCTGCTTGAATTTTACTCGACGTTGGTTTAGACAGTTTACATGTAATGCAATTGTCGACAAACTTACGAACATACTATTTGGACATATTTTCGAACCAATAGTAATCATACACTTTACTAAGAGTTTTCTCCCAACCAAGGTGCATAATTGACTCGTGCACATGGTTTATCACGGACCACCTAAAGGACCTAGGTACAACAGGTAAACATCGCGTTTTGGCATTTCTCTGTATTTTACGATAAAGGGTTCCCGCTCGCAACTCATACGTTCTTGCCACATCTTCGGCAAGTTCATTATTACGCAACTTGGAAACAATGGATATTATTTCTGGGTCCCTTTGTTGTTCTGCAAGAAGCCAGTCGTCAGAAATTTCTTCCAAATTTATACGTTTTTCTACAGCCTTATCAACAGGTTGATTTTCTGATGGTAATAGATTACGAGAAAGGAAGTCTACATGCGTCATACGCTTTCCTTCTCTATACTCGACATCGAAGTCAAATGATTGTAAATATGCCCACCAGCGATGAAATCTGGGAGTCAAATCAATTTTGTTTCTTGAAGCTTTTAAAGAATTACAATCAGTGAACACCGTAAATTTTCGACCTTGCAAATAATGACGAAAGTGCTTAACCGCATTAACAACCGCCAATGTTTCCAATTCATATGAATGACATTTGGATAAGGCTGGCGACGTTCTTTTACTAAAATACTCAACCACATGAGGCTTATTCTCGATTTTGTGCAGTAGGATTGCCCCATAACCATCAGAACTGGCATCAGCATGCAGCTCTATTGGGAATTGGGGGTCAAAAATGGTTAACACCGATTTATCTATATATATAAAAATTAAATGGTGTATAGTTGTAACGCTAAAACTCGAAAACGGTTGAACCAAATGAAATACTTCTTTGGGTAATTTGTTTGTTATTACCACGCGCAGGTCATGTTTTAAAATCAGAACAAAATATTAAGGGGGCGTGGCACCTCCCATACAAATTGAATTTTTCAAGTCGAATATCTTCAAAAGTGTTTAAGGTAGGAACATGAAAATTGGTACAGAGCTACAGGATAACAACACCACTCTCACCTATAAAACCGGGGGCTATCGAATAAGGTGGCGTGGTACCTCCCATACAAACTAAATATTTTAAGCAGAATATCTGTGAAAGGGTTCAAGGTAGGGACCTGAAAATTGGTATAGACCTATATGGTATCAAAAGCCTTCCTACACATAAAAGAAGGGGTAATCGGAAAAGGGGGCGTGGCACCTCCTATACAAACTGAATTTTTCAAGGTGAATATCTTCAAAAGTGTTTAAGGTAGGAACATGAAAATTGTTATAAAGCTATAGGAAACAACACCATTCTCACCAATAAAACTTGGCGTTCTCGAAAAAGGGGGCGTGGTACCTTCCATACAAACTTTAATTATTTTGGTTGTTAATCCACCATATATTTATCTCATTTTCCACCTAGCACGACATTTAGGTTGTTTCTTGCTATTTTTGTTTATTTATCGGTGACAGTAGCGGTTATATCGTAATTTTGGTTGTGTTACGTCCTATTTTTGGTTTATTGAAATGGCAGTTTTATGAAACAAACACAAATTAAATTAAACGTCAATTTTGTTTTGCAAACGAACACACAAATTTAGAGGGCAATAAAAATGCGCCTTGCTTTACTGATATATTTTGTTTTAAAAAGTGAGTTATTTAGTGAAAGTGATTTAGCGTGTTGGCGAATACCGATTTATGTACATTGGAATTTATCATTCAATTGATCTGCTTCCTTAGTTTAATTCATTTTTTTTTTTTTGGGTTTTCAAAGGTAAGTTATTGGTCCGTAAAACCTCATATGAACTTTATGCAAATGAATGATCATTTCCAATTAGATATTTGTTACGATGCCAAGAATCAGTACGTTTGGTTACACTTCTTGGAGTTCCCAGGCCGCAAGGAGAACACGAAATAGCAGGGCACGTCAAAGGGAAAGTGTTATTGAGAGGGTATCACCACGAAGTAGACCGCTGGAGAATAGCACGCACCAGTTAGAAGATGTCAACCAAACATACAATCAGCAAGAACGATTGAGAAGAAGGGAAGTTCACAATCAGCAACAACGATCGAGAAGAAGGGAAGTTCGTGCTCGCCAAAGTGATGAAGTAAGATCACAACATGCGATTATTCGACGACAACAGCGGCAACATCTTTCTTTTGTGAACATTGAACGGGCAGGTTTTCGATATGAGCCAAACATTCAATAAAGCACATCTGTTCAAATCGGTCAGATGTCAGTAGTTTATCAATATTGCAATGCAGTCAAAATTGCGCCGGGAGAAAGGTTAAATTGCCAGAATTGCTTCCACCACCACAGCCATTGTTCCAGCTGCTTTACGGTGAATCTCCTCACTCGAGCCATTTCTTAAAGCACACTAAAATGTACAACGATTGTTTTCAAATGACGTCGTTTGGCGGTGAAATTGTAAATGAACAAAACTACAATCTAACGTTTAAGGTATTTTTGCCAAACAATATTCGACAGGAACTACAGAGCTTTCCTCCAATTATACAGGTTCATGGGCAAATTTTTCATCTCGCTGGATCGCTGTTGCGGCATCCAGATCAAGAACACAAATATCTCCAAATTTACTTTCTGGGAGATTCACATGATGAAGTAAATCGGCGTTGTGTTATCTTCAATACAACGAAAAGAGAAATAATCGAACAATTGCAGCAAATGTTACACGAACACAATGGCCTCATTAAACTGTTTACGATTTCGTTGGAACGTATGCCAACAGATGATCATAGTATAATCATACAAGCGGACAAAAGACCAACAGGGACACATGAAAGACAATATAATGCACCTACAGTTAGCGAAATATCAGTTGTTGTTGTTGGAGAAAATTTGCAGTCGCGTGATATTGTCATCAAACGTTTAAATCAAAACGCACTAAAATGGATAAGTGAGACACATCGGTCTTACGACGCAATGCTATATCCGCTCATGTTCTGCCTTGGAGAAGACGGATATCAGTTAGGATATAAGATGATAAATCCGGTGAATGGTTAGTAAAAAAAATTTTTTGTTTCCTACTTCATATAGGTAATTTAAATTATGGAGGGAACACTTCTCCAGCCTGCTGAATGGCAGTGAACGCACAACACCAGGAGAAAGCGAACCCGATACCCCAATCGATGACGATGGAGCAGACGTTCCATTGCCCGACCATGAAGAAGTTCGAATAGCAATTGCCCGCCTGAAAAACAACAAAGCGGCAGGGGCCGATGGATTGCCGGCCGAGCTATTCAAACACGGCGGCGAAGAGCTGATAAGGTGCATGCATCAGCTTCTTTGCAAAATATGGTCGGACGAAAGTATGCCCAACGATTGGAATTTAAGTGTGCTATGCCCAATCCACAAAAAAGGAGACCCCACAATCTGCGCCAACTACCGTGGGATTAGCCTCCTCAATATCGCATATAAGGTTCTGTCGAGCGTACTGTGTGAAAGATTAAAGCCCACCGTCAACAAACTGATTGGACCTTATCAGTGTGGCTTTAGACCTGGTAAATCAACAACCGACCAGATATTCACGATGCGCCAAATCTTGGAAAAGACCCGTGAAAGGAGAATCGACACACACCACCTCTTCGTCGATTTCAAAGCTGCTTTCGACAGCACGAAAAGGAGCTGCCTTTATGCCGCGATGTCTGAATTTGGTATCCCCGCAAAACTAATACGGCTATGTAAACTGACGTTGAGCAACACAAAAAGCTCCGTCAGAATCGGGAAGGACCTCTCCGAGCCGTTCGATACCAAACGAGGTTTCAGACAAGGCGATTCCCTATTGTGCGACTTTTTCAACCTGCTTCTGGAGAAAATAGTTCGAGCTGCAGAACTTAACAGAGAAGGTACTATCTTTTATAAGAGTGTACAACTGCTGGCGTATCCCGATGATATTGATATCATCGGCCTCAACACCCGCGCCGTTAGTTCTGCTTTCTCCAGACTGGACAAGGAAGCAAAAGAAATGGGTCTGGCAGTGAACGAGGGCAAGACGAAATATCTCCTGTCATCAAACAAACAGTCGTCGCACTCGCGACTTGGCACTCACGTCACTGTTGACAGTCATAACTTTGAAGTTGTAGATAATTTCGTCTATCTTGGAACCAGCGTAAACACCACCAACAATGTCAGCCTAGAAATCCAACGCAGGATAACTCTTGCCAACAGGTGCTACTTCGGACTAAGTAGGCAATTGAGAAGCAAAGTCCTCTCTCGACAAACAAAAACCAAACTCTATAAGTCTCTCATAATTCCCGTCCTCCTATATGGTGCAGAGGCTTGGACGATGACAACAACCGATGAGTTGACGTTGCGAGTTTTCGAGAGAAAGGTTCTGCGAAAGATTTATGGTCCTTTGCGCGTTAGCCACGGCGAATATCGCATTCGATGGAACGATGAGCTGTACGAGATATACGACGACATTGACATAGTTCAGCGAATTAAAAGACAGCGGCTACGCTGGCTAGGTCATGTTGTCCGGATGGATGAAAACACTCCAGCTCTGAAAGTATTCGACGCAGTACCCGCCGCGGGAAGCAGAGGAAGAGGAAGACCTCCACTCCGTTGGAAGGACCAAGTAGAGAAGGACCTGGCCTCGCTTGGAATATCCAATTGGCGACACGTAGCGAAGAGAAGAAACGACTGGCGCGCTGTTGTTGACTCGGCTATAATCGCGTAAGCGGTGTCTACGCCAGTAAAGAAGAAGAAGACTTACTGAGATATGGACGGTTATTTTAACAGTATGTAGTTGACATGTACGTTAAAGTTGAGACAGAACGACTTAATTACATGCGATACAATCAGTCGAAGTTGCGATCTGAAGAGTATATTCACTTAAGAGATGCAATGAATGGTGAAGCGGATATTACAGATATTGGTCGACTCTATATTTTGCCATCGACATATATTGGCAGTCCTAGACACATGCATGAGCACACCCAGGATGCGATGACTTACGTGCGCAATTATGGACGGCCGGATTTGTTTGTTACATTTACTTGCAATCCAAAATGGCCAGACATTACGAATCTATTGCATCCCGGTCAACCACCAAGCGATCCCCACGACGTTACAGCACGCGTGTTTAAACAAAAACTCAGATGTTTGATGGACTTTATTACGAAACAACGTATACATGGCACTGTTCGATGCTGGATGTACTCAGTGGAGTGGCAGAAGAGAGGTTTGCCCCACGCACAAATTCTTCTTTGGATGGTGGAAAAAATTACACCTGACCAAAATGATGACATCATTTCCGCCGAAATTCCTGATGTTGAAATAGATCCAGAGTTGCACGAAGTGGTGATGGCCAATATGGTTCATGGGCCATGCGGAGAACACGATCCATCTTCGGTTTGTATGTCGGACAGTAAATGCAAAAAACGCTATCCCCGTGCTTTTATTTCGGAAACTCAAACTGGAAACGACGGATACCCTCTCTATCGGCGTCGCTCACCCGCTGACAATGGCAGAACATTCATCACTCAATTGAAAGGAAAGAATTTCGTGGTTAATAACACATGGATCGTTCCATATTCGCCAATTTCGTCTAAGGAATTCAAAACACATATAAATGTTGAGTATTGCAGTTCAATAAAATCAATTTAGTGTGTTTGAAATTAGCAAATTTCAAATGGGCAGATATGTGAACTGCAATGAAGCAATCTGGAGAATATTTTCATTTGCAATTCATGAACGCCATCCTACTGTTGTGCATCTGGCGGCTCATTTGGAGAATGGCCAGTGAGTTTATTTCAACGCAGACAACATAGTACAGCGAACGGAAATACCACCAGCAACCACTTCAACAAGTTTCTTTGCAGCTTGCGCCAGGGATCCGTTTGCGAGAACATTGCTTTACTCGGAGATGCCTCGGTATTATACATGGAATGCATCGTCGAAGAAATGGTTGCGCAGGAAGAACGGCCATCCGGTAGATGGGTATCCAGGTGCTTTTTCAACTGATGCATTGGGAAGAATTTACACAATCCATCCAAAGAACGATGATTGCTGTTACCTACGTTTGCTTTTGATTAATGTACGCGGTTCAACTTCATCTGAATCATTGAGGACTGTAGATGGTACCATTTGTGCAACATTTCGAGAAGCATGTCAACAATTGCAATTGCTTGAACACGACAATCACTGGAATCAAACGCTAGCGGATGCAATAGCTTCTTCGCCAGCCACTGCAGTTCGTACACTTTTCGCTATTATAATTTCGACATGTCAGCCTTCAAACCCGCGTCTATTATGGGATACGTACAAAGATGACATGGCAGAAGATATTTTACATCGCCTGCGATTAGCGACGAGAAATGTCGACTTACAAATGAACGCTGACATCTACAATGAAGCATTAGACCTTATTGAAGATTTATGTTTACTTATGAGTGGAAAACTATTGATTGAAGTTCATATGCCGGCACCAAGTCGTCAAACAAGGGATTTAGTAAGTCGCGAATTGGAACGCGAGCGTGCTTACGATATAACTCACTTGCAACAACAAGTACAAACAAATGTTCCACTGTTGAATGAACAGCAAAGCAGTGCGTACAATCAGCTAATAAATGCTGTAGATAGTGGAAACGGTGGCATATTTTTCCTCGATGCGCCCGGCGGGACTGTCAAAACGTTCCTATTGTCTTTAATACTAGCAGCAATACGTGGTCAAGGTGGTATTGCATTAGCTCTTGCATCTACCGGGATTGCTACAACACTGTTAGAAGGTGGAAGAAGGCACATTCAGCATTAAAGCTTCCATTAAACTTGCAAATACACGAAAGTCCTATTTGCAATATTTCAAAGCAATTAGCAATGGCACAAGTTTTAAAAAAATGTAAGTTAATCATATGGGATGAATGCACAATGGCCCACAAACGATCATTAGAAGCACTCGACCGAACACTGAGAGATATGCGCAACAATAATCGTTGCTCTGGAGGAGTGATGATATTGCTGTCGGGCGACTTTAGACAAACACTTCCTGTGATTCCAAAATCAATAGCGGCGGATGAGCTAAACGCATGTCTGAAGTCATCGCATTTGTGGAGGTTTGTTAAAACCATTTCATTGACCATGAATATGCGAGTTTTGCTGCAAAACGATAGAACTGCGGAGGTTTTCTCAAAAGCTGCTGCGAATCGGAAATGGACAAATGGAGTTCTTAAACTCTTTGATGCCGCCTGGAACGCCGCCTCATAATTTTCAAAGTTGGGTCTGTAGTTATTATGCTACGGAATCTTCATGCTCCCAAACTATGCAATGGTACTCGACTGATTGTGACCAAGCTAATGGACAATTTAATAGTGGCAAGCATTTTGAAAGGCCCGTTCAATGGAGAGAAATGCTTACTTCCCCGAATTCCATTAACTTCAACAGACTTGCCTTTCCAATTCAGACGTTTGCACTTCCCAGTGAAACTTGCATTTGCGATGACAATAAACAAGTCACAAGGGCAGTCGCTGGAAGTATGCGGCATAAATTTAGAAATGTCTTGCTTTTCACATGGCCAGCTCTATGTGGCGTGTTCCCGTGTTGGAAAACCTTCCTCACTGTTTATTTACGCCGCGGAACAGAAAACCAAATATATCGTGTACCGTGCAGCCCTAAACTAAATATGTACTAAAATTATATATTTTCGAGACTCGATTAAAACTAATAAAATTGTATGAGAATAGTACAAACTTAATTTTATTAAAGTGTCAACAAATCCTGGACGCGATGTGTCAGCATTATTGAAAAGAGTAGCATTTTTCAAGCAATTAAATTCAAAAAGCATTAATGTACCCTCGAAAAAAATGTTCATCAAGCAGGTTCTGGCAAGTCACTTCCGAGTAAAATTTGTAAAAATTTTGTCAAATTAGGTACGGAAGGTATTTTCCACAAAATTTCACTCGGAAGTAAATTGCAGAACCTGCCTGTATATCATGTTTTTTTTATTTAAATTTTTTATCAAAAATAGTTCAAAAAACTCAGCAATAATTTTTTCTCACTATTTTTCAATATTGGGAATTTGTCAAGGACAAAAAAGGCGGTATTTAAAGTATACACAATGAAATAAGGAAAAACCGTTCATATTCTAATAAAACCAATACCGGTGTAATTTTTGAAATTAAAAAAAAAAATCTATTTTGCGCAGAACGAAGTTTGCCGGTTCAGCCAGTTTTATTTAAAACAAAAATAATTTTTTGGCGTATCTGCTCACTTTCAGGTTTCCAAACAAAACTACTCTTGACGGAGGTAAGAAAATATAAAGGTTTCATCACTTGGGAAAAGTTAGGAATGAATTGTCGGAAATACGATGATAACCCTATAAATTGCCTCAACTGTGTAGGATGGAGTCATGTGTAGAAGTTCACGCAAGTGAGGAAAGTTCTCTGATCGCCATTCACTTGGGAGTGGCCAGAAACGATTCTTTTACATATGACTCAAGCAGCTCACGACTTCCGGTCTTTGACCAAGTATCCTCTGGGTAGCCTAAGAACATCCGTTTGAAGGCGAGCTAAAGTGAGAAGGCGAAACACCCTGCATAGGGTTGTGCGCTGGGTTTGGGACCCGCCACGTAAAAAAACACCCCCAATGAAAGCCAACAATCAGCCTCGGATGAGAGCCCCCCCTTTTGATGACGACCATGGCAAACGAAACAAGGACTATGATTTGAGGGCATGCTCCTGGAATGTCCGGTCCCTTAATTGGGAAGGTGCCGCTGCCCAGCTGGTAGATGTTCTCGTAAAGATGAAGGCTGACATCACCGCCGTCCAAGAAATGCGATGGACGGGACAAGGACAGAGACGAGAAGGTCCTTGTGACAGTTACTACAGTGGCCATATAAAGGAGCGCAAGTTTGGTGTAGGTTTCGTGGTGGGAGAGAGACTCCGTCGCCGAGTACTATCATTCACTCCGAAAAATGAACGTCTAGCCACAATCCGCATCAAAGCGAGGTTCTTCAACATATCGCTGATTTGCGCCCACGCCCCGACGGAAGAGAAGGACGATGTGACCAAAGATGCCTTTTATGAGTTCTTGGAGCGCACTTATGAGAGATGCCCACGCCACGATGTCAAAATCGTGCTTGGCGACTTCAATGCCAGGGTGGGCAAAGAAGGTATCTTTGGCACTACGGTTGGTAAATTCAGCCTCCACGAGGAAACATCCCCAAATGGGCTGAGGCTGAACGACTTCGCCGTGGCCCGAAATATGGTTATCTGTAGTACTAAATTCCAGCATAAGTAGATACATCAAGCTACCTGGCTGTCTCCGGATCGAAAAACCACCAACCAGATCGATTATGTTGTGATAGACGGAAGACACGTCTCCAGTGTTTTAGATGTGCGTGCGCTCCGAGTTCCTAACATCGACTCGAACCACTATATTGTTGCAGCCAAAATTCGCACCCGAATCTGTGCAGCAAAAAACGCACGCCAACAAACACAAGGATGGTTCGACGTCGAGAAGCTGCAATCACAACAGACAGCCGAACGTTTTTCTACTCGGCTTGCACTCCTGCTCTCTGAGAGCACTCGTCAACAACTCGGTATAAGGGAACTGTGGGACGGCATTTCAAACTCCTTACGTACAGCTGCAACCGAAACCATTGGTTTTCGGAAAGTGCAAAAGAACAGCTGGTACGACGAGGAGTGCCGTGTCGCAGCGGAGAGAAAACAGGCTGCCTACCTCGCAACGTTACGATCGACCACAACACGTGCGGGATGGGATAGATACCGAGAGTTGAAGAGGGAAGCGAGACGCATTTGTAGACAGAAAAAGAAAGAGGCCGAAATGCGTGAGTACGAAGAGCTTGATAAGCTGGCCGACAGGGGTAATGCTCGAAAATTCTACGAAAAGATGCGGCGGCTTACAGAAGGTTTCAAGACCGGATCATTCTCTTGTAGAACCCCCCAAGGTGATCTAGCCACCGATGCCCAGAGCATACTTAAATTATGGAGGGAACACTTCTCCAGCCTGCTAAATGGCAGTGAACGCACAATACCAGGAGAAAGCGAACCCGATACCCCAATCGATGACGATGGAGCAGACGTTCCATTGCCCGACCATGAAAAAGTTCGAATAGCAATTGCCCGCCTGAAAAACAACAAAGCGGCAGGGGCCGATGGATTGCCGGCCGAGCTTTTCACACACGCGGCGAAGAGCTGATAAGGTGCATGCATCAGCTTCTTTGCAAAATATGGTCGGACGAAAGTATGCCCAACGATTGGAATTTAAGTGTACTATGCCCAATCCACAAAAAAGGAGACCCCACAATCTGCGCCAACTACCGTGGGATTAGCCTCCTCAACAACGCATATAAGTTTCTGTCGAGCGTATTGTGTGAAAGATTAAAGCCCACCGTCAACAAATTGATTGGACCCTTTTAGTGTGGCTTTAGACCTGGTAAATCAACAACCGACCAGATATTCACGATGCGCCAAATCTTGGAAAAGACCCGTGAAAGGAGAATCGACACAAACCACCTCTTCGTCGATTTTAAAGCTGCTTTCGACAGCACGAAAAGGAGCTGCCTTTATGCCGCGATGTCTGAATTTGGTATCCCCGCAAAACTAATACGGCTGTGTAAGCTGACGTTGAGCAACACAAAAAGCTCCGTCAGAATCGGGAAGGACCTCTCCGAGCCGTTCGATACCAAACGAGGTTTCAGACAAGGCGATTCCCTATCGTGCGACTTTTTCAACCTGCTTCTGGAGAAAATAGTTCGAACTGCAGAACTCAACAGTGAAGGTACCATCTTCTATAAGAGTGTACAACTGCTGGCGTATGCCGGTGATATTGATATCATCGGCCTCAACACCCGCGCCGTTAGTTCTGCTTTCTCCAGACTGGACAAGGAAGCAAAACAAATGGGGCTTTCAGTGAACGAGGGCAAGACGAAATATCTTCTGTCATCAAACAAACAGTCGTCACACTCGCGACTTGGCACTCACGTCACTGTTGACAGTCATAACTTTGAAGTTGTAGATAATTTCGTCTATCTTGGAACCAGCTTAAACACCACCAACAATGTCAGCCTGGAAATCCAACGCAGGATAACTCTTGCCAACAGGTGCTACTTCGGACTAAGTAGGTAATTGAGAAGCAAAGTCCTCTCTCGACAAACAAAAACCAAACTCTATAAGTCACTCATAATTCCCGTCCTGCTATATGGTGCAGAGGCTTGGACGATGTCAACAACGGATGAGTCGTCGTTGCGAGTTTTCGAGAGAAAGGTTCTCCGAAAGATTTATGGTCCTTTGCGCGTTGGCCACGGCGAATATCGCATTCGATGGAACGATGAGCTGAACGAGATATACGACGACATTGACATAGTTCAGCGCATTAAAAGACAGCGGCTACGCTGGCTAGGTCATGTTGTCCGGATGGATGAAAACACTCCAGCTCTGAAAGTATTCGACGGAGTACCCGCCGCCGGAAGCAGAGGAAGAGGAAGACCTCCACTCCGTTGGAAGGACCAAGTGAAGAAGGACCTGGCCTCGCTGGGAATATCCAATTGGCGCCACGTAGCGAAGAGAAGAAACGACTGACGCGCTGTTGTTGACTCGGCTATAATCGCGTAAGCGGTGTCTACGCCAGTAAAGAAGAAGAAGTGTAACAGATTGAGGAGGGGGTAAAGCTCTTAACGCTTGCACCTTACGTGGATTAGGTCGAATCTCTCCTGCTTTTATCTCGTAACCAAGGTACTCAACACTCGATTTTAAAAACGAGCATTTTGTAATATTAAATGAAAACCCTGCCTTGGTGAGAACATCTAAAACTATTTTCAATCGGTCAAGCGCCTCCTCCTTTGTAGTAGCAACGACCATAATATCATCCATATATACGATGACAAAAGAATGAGCAAGTTCACCTAAAGCTGTAATGACAGCACGTTGAAATACTGACGGCACATTCTTAAGGCCAAATGGCATCCTCAAATATTCGTACTGACCCTCTGGCGTAACGAACGTAGTACGCTCTATAGAATCAGGATGAATAGGAATTTGATGAAACCCACTTGCCATATCAAGGCAACAAAAATATTTTGCCCCACGTAATCTAGCTATCTGATCAGATATGAGTAGTAGCGGATATTTGTCAGAGACAGTATTTGCATTGAGTTCTCGGTAGTCAACGCAAAGACGATCGGTACCATTCTTTTTCTTAACGAGAAGCATCGGGCTTGCGAAAGGAGAACAACTAGGCCGAATAATATTAAACTTCAATAGCTCACCTATTTTATTTCGAACAACCTCTTTTTCTTCCGAGCTAAGTCTATAGGGCCGCCTCTGCACGGTCTTCTTTGGATCAACCAAATGTATTTCTAACTGACCAGTATTAACCTTAGTCTGCGGAATTCCATCAATAAAATAATTTGAATATTCTTTTAAAACTTGCAACAAGCACCCTTTATCATGTTCAGTTAACTCCGTGTCTTTATTTATAAAATCTTTGTAATCAACAGATACCGAACATGTATTTACGTTTTTCGAAATAAAAATATTAAAACTGTCAATTGACATTGCTACTCCGAAACCTTGGCTCAGAATTTCACGACCAATTATCACGTCATACGTTAAATGACAATCTAAAATTACATGAAACAAAACTTCTAGGGCATGTCCTTCAATAACGACATCCGATAAAATCTGCAATGTGCTACACACAGCGGCATTGCCGATACCTTTTAATACTACATTATTGTTAATTCTTTTTCCGAAAAATTTGTTTGATACAGATTCTTTTACAAGGGAACACTCAGCCCCGGAGTCAAAACAAAATGGATACGACTCACCAGACTGAAACAGCATTCCCCTTGGCTCAGCTACTGTACATACGTTCACCCTCTTCTCGTATACGTTTTCCTTTTTACCACTCGAAGATGTACTGCTACCCTTTGGACACACTGATGCTATATGACCAGCAACTCCACATTTGAAGCACGTAAGCGTTGATCGATTTCTGTCCAGCGATGAACTGCTCTGCAACGGATTAGCTCCTGAAGTGTAGTTTTGTTTATTCCTTTTTAAACGGCAGTCTGCGATTTTGTGACCCGCTTTTCCACAAAAATGGCACTTCACATATGATGGTAACTTCAACTTCTTGTTTTCTGGATAGGTATAATTATCAAAAGATGAGGAGTGCTTCCGCTTTCCGAACGCAAAAGCTTTAAGTTCCTGCTGAAGCTCGTTTCTTGTTTTGATATTCGTTGTAAAAAGCAAACGCTGCAATCTGTTATCGAACTGCGCAGCATGCGCAAGAACGACAGACACAGCAATCTCCTCAGTGTTCATTGCCTTCCACCTGGACACAAGGGATGCTACCAGACGACTTCCATACAACGAAAGCACTCGCCATCTTTTGGACGGCCATTCAAAATGTGCATCAATGTGGCCGCTGAAGTCTCTGCTCCCACGTAACGCTGCACGAACAAGTCTGTAAATTGCTGCCACGTTATGCCGGCAAAGCAAATTTCCGACAACCACTGCGAAGCGGCTCCTTCCATAGACTTACTCAAAGACATGATGAGTGCACTACCCACTAAAAGATTTTCGGCTAAAATCATGTCGACCGTTGTACACCATGAATTTGGATCAGCGCCAGCACAATCAGGATTAAACGTCGGAAGCGAAACAGCTTTTGTTTGCAAAGTTGCAGGTTTTTGCATTGCTTTAATTAGTTCCACGAAATTTTGATTTTGAGACTCCAACAGTGCACGCCAACAATCGTTTGGATTCTCTTTAAGCGGAATCTATCCCACTTCTGATAACGGAATGGCCTCAGCAACCTCATCTATACCTTGCCCGCAAGACATTCTCTGTTTCTTGATTTCTCCTTTTTTTTCGATTGTAATCTATATATATAAAAATGAAATGGTGTATAGTTGTAACGCTTAAACTCGAAAACGGCTGAACCAAATGAAATACTTTCTTTGGGGGATTTGTTTGTTATTACCACGCGCAGGTCATGTCTTAAAATCAGAACACAAAATTTTAAGGGGGCGTGGCACCTCCCATACAAATTGAATTTTTCAGGCCAAATATCTTCAAAAGTGTTTAAGGTAGGAACATGAAAATTGGTACAGAGCTACAGGATAACAACACCACTCTCACCTATAAAACCGGGGGCTATCAAATAACGGGGCGTGGTACCTCCCATACAAACTAAATATTTTAAGCAGAATATCTGTGAAAGAGTTCAGGTAGGGACCTGAAAATTGGTATAGACCTATATGGTATCAAAAGCCTTCCTACACATAAAAGAAGGGGTAATCGGAAAAGGGGGCGTGGCACCTCCCATACAAACTGAATTTTTCAAGGTGAATATCTTCAAAAGTGCTTAAGGCAGGAATATGAAAATTGTTTTAGAGCTATAGGAAACAACACCATTCCCACCCATAAAACTTGGCGTTATCGAAAAAGTGGGCGTGGTACCTCCCATACAAACTTTAATTATTTTGGTTGTTAATCCACCGTATATTTATCTCATTTTCCACCTAGCACGACATTTTGGTTGTTTCTTGCTATTTTTGTTTATTTATCGGTGACAGTAGCGGTTATATCGTAATTTTGGTTGTGTTACGTCCTATTTTTGGTTTATGGAAATGGCAGTTTTATGAAACAAACACAAATTAAATTAAACGCCAATTTTGTTTTGCAATCGAACACACAAAACTTAGAGGGCAATAAAAATGCGCCTTGCTTTACTGATATATTTTGTTTTAAAAAGTGAGTTATTTAGTGAAAGTGATTTAGCGTGTTGGCGAATACCGATTTATGTACATTGGAATTTATCATTCAATTGATCTGCTTCCTTAGTTTAATTCATTTTTTTTTTTTTTGAGTTTTCAAAGGTAAGTTATTGGTCCGTAAAACCTTATATGAACTTTATGCAAATGAATGATTATTTCCAATTAGATATTTGTTACGATGCCAAGAATCAGTACGTGTGGTTACGCTTCTCGGAGTTCCCAGGCCGCAAGGAGAACACGAAATAGCAGAGCACGTCAAAGGGAAAGTGTTATTGAGAGGATATCACCACAAAATAGACTGCTGGAGAATAGCACGCACCAGTTAGAAGATGTCAACCAAACATACAATCAGCAAGAACGATTGAGAAGAAGGGAAGTTCACATTCAGCAACAACGATCGAGAAGAAGGGAAGTTTGTGCTCGCCAAAGTGATGAAGTAAGATCACAACATGCGATTATTCGACGACAACAGCGGCAACATCTTTCTTTTGTGAACATTGAACGGGCAGGTTTTCGATATGATCCAAACATTCAATAAAGCGCATCTGTTCAAATCGGTCAGATGTCAGTAGTTTATCAATATTGCAATGCAGTCAAAATTGCGCCGGGGGAAAGGTTAAATTGCCAGAATTGCTTCCACCACCACAGCCATTGTTCCAGCTGCTTTACGGTGAATCTCCTCACTCGAGCCATTTCTTATAGCACACACTAAATTGTACAACGATTGTTTTCAAATGACGTCGTTTGGCGGTGAAATTGTAAATGAACAAAACTACAATCTAACGTTTAAGGTATTTTTGCCAAACAATATTCGACAGAAACTACAGAGCTTTCCTCCAATTATACAGGTTCATGGGCAAATTTTTCATCTCGCTGGATCGCTGTTGCGGCATCCAGATCAAGAACACAAATATCTCCAAATTTACTTTCTGGGAGATTCACATGATGAAGTAAATCGGCGTTGTGCTATCTTCAATACAACGAAAAGAGAAATAATCGAACAATTGCAGCAAATGTTACACGAACACAATGGCCTCATTAAACTGTTTACGATTTCGTTGGAACGTATGCCAACAGATGATCATAGTATAATCATACAAGCGGACAAAAGACCAACAGGGACACATGAAAGACAATATAATGCGAAATATCAGTTGTTGTTGTTGTTGGAGAAAATTTGCAGTCGCGTGATATTGTCATCAAACGTTGAAATCAAAACGCACTAAAATGGATAAGTGAGACACATCGGTCTTACGACGCAATGCAATATCCGCTCATGTTCTGCCTTGGAGAAGACGGATATTACTTAGGATATAAGATGATAAATCCGGTGAATGGTTAGTATTTTAAAATTTTTGTTTGCTACTTCATATAGGTAATTTAAGCTTTTAGGTGTCGAGACAATGAATGAATGAAGTTTTACGCATATCGAATGATGATTCGCCAAAACTATGACAACCACTTACTGAGATATGGACGGTTATTTTAACAGTATGCAGTTGACATGTACGTTAAAGTTGAGATAGAACGATTTAATTACATGCGATACAATCAGTCGAAGTTGCGATCTGAAGAGTATATTCACTTAAGAGATGTAATGAATGGTGATGCGGATATTACAGATATTGGTCGACTCTATATTTTGCCATCGACATATATTGGCAGTACTCCCAGGATGCGATAACTTACGTGCGCAATTATGGACGGCCGGATTTGTTTGTTACATTTACTTGCAATCCAAAATGGCCAGACATTACGAATCTATTGCATCCCGGTCAATCACCAAGCGATCGCCACGACGTTGCAGCACGCATGTTTAAACAAAAACTCAGATGTTTGATGACTTTATTACGAAACAACGTATATATGGCACTGTTCGATGCTGGATGTACTCAGTGGAGTGGCAGAAGAGAGGTTTGCCCCACGCACACATTCTTCTTTGGATGGTGGAAAAAATTACACCTGACCAAAATGATGACATCATTTCCGCCGAAATTCCTGATGTTGAAATAGATCCAGAGTTGCACGAAGTGGCGATGGCTAATATGGTTCATGGGCCATGCGGAGAACATGATCCATTTTCGGTTTGTATGTCGGACAGTAAATACAAAAAACGCTATCCCCGTGCTTTTATTTCGGAAACTCACACTGGAAACGACGGATACCCTCTCTATCGGCGTCGCTTACCCGCTGACAATGGCAGAACATTCATCACTCAATTGAAAGGAAAGAATTTCGTGGTTAATAACACATGGATCGTTCCATATTCGCCAATTTTGTCTAAGGCATTCAAAACACATATAAATGTTGAGTATTGCAGTTTAATAAAATCAATTAAGTATGTTTGCAAATATGTCACCAAAGGAAGCGATATGGCGGTTATTGGCGTTGAACGAGATGAAATTAGCAAATTTCAAATGGGCAGATATGTGAACTGCAATGAAGCAATCTGGAGAATATTTTCATTTGCATTGGGAAGAATTTACACAATCCATCCAAAGAACGATGATTGCTTTTACCTACGTTTGCTTTTGATTAATGTACGCGGTTCAACTTCATCTGAATAATTGACGACTGTAGATGGTACCATTTGTGCAACATTTCGAGAAGCATGTCAACAATTGCAATTGCTTGAACACGACAGTCACTGGCAGAAGACATTTTGCATCGCCTGCGATTAGCGACGAGAAATGTCGACTTACAAATGAACGCTGACATCTACAATGAAGCATTAGTCCTTATTGAAGATTTATGTTTACTTATGAGTGGAAAACTATTGATTGAAGTTCATATGCCGGCACCAAGTCGTCAAACAAGGGATTTAGTGAGTCGCGAATTGGAACGCGAGCGTGCTTACGATATAACTCACTTGCAACAACAAGTACAAACAAATGTGAATAGCAAAGCAGTGCGGACAATCAGCTAATAAATGCTGTAGATAGTGGAAACGGTGGCATATTTTTCCTCGATGCGCCCGGCGGGACTGTCAAAACATTCCTATTTTCTTTAATACCAGCAGCAATACGTGGTCAAGGTGGTATTGCATTAGCTCTTGCATCTACCGGGATTGCTACAACACTGTTAGAAGGTGGAAGAAGGCACATTCAGCATTAAAGCTTCCATTAAACTTGCAAATACACGAAAGTCCTATTTGCAATATTTCAAAGCAATCAGCAATGGCACAAGTTTTAAAAAAATGTAAGTTAATCATATGGGATGAATGCACAATGGCCCACAAACGATCATTAGAAGCACTCGACCGAACACTGAGAGATATGCGCAACAATAATCGTTGCTTTGGAGGAGTGATGATATTGCTGTCGGGCGACTTTAGACAAACACTTCCTGTGATTCCAAAATCAATAGCGGCGGATGAGCTAAACGCATGTCTGAAGTCATCGCATTTGTGGAGGTTTGTTAAAACCATTTCATTGACCATGAATATGCGAGTTTTGCTGCAAAACGATAGAACTGCGGAGGTTTTTTCAAAAGAGCTGCTGCGAATCGGAAATGGACAAGTGGAGTTCTTAAACTCTTTGATGCCGCCTGGCACGCCGCCTCATAATTTGCGTCTCAAAGTTGGGTTTGTAGTTATTATGCTACGGAATCTTCATGCTCCCAAACTATGCAATGGTACTCGATTGATTGTGACCAAGCTAATGGACAATTTAATAGTGGCAAGCATTTTGAAAGGCCCGTTCAAGGGAGAGGAATGCTTATTTCCCCGAATTCCATTAACTTCAACAGATTTGCCATTCCAATTCAGACGTTTGCAGTTCCCAGTGAAACTTGCATTTGCGATGACAATAAACAAGTCACAAGGGCAGTCGCTGGAAGTATGCGGCATAAATTTAGAAATGTCTTGCTTTTCACATGGCCAGCTCTATGTGCCGTGTTCCCGTGTTGGAAAACCTTCCTCACTGTTTATTTACGCCGCGGAACAGAAAACCAAATATATCGTCTACCGTGCAGCCCTAAACTAAATATGTACTAAAATTATATATTTTCGAAACTCGATTAAAACTAATAAAATTTTATTAAAGTGTCAACAAATCCTGGACGCGATGTGTCAGCATTATTGAAAAGAGTAGCATTTTTCAAGCAATTAAATTCAAAAAGCATTAATGTACCCTCGAAAAAAATGTTCATCAAGCAGGTTCTGGCAAGTCACTTCCGAGTAAAATTTATAAAAATTTTGTCAAATTAGGTACGAAAGGTATTTTCCACAAAATTTCACTCGGAAGTAAATTGCAGAACCTGCTTGTATATCATGTTTTTTTTATTTAAATTTTTTATCAAAAATAGTTCAAAAAACTCAGCAATAATTTTTTCTTCACTATTTTTCAATATTGGGAATTTGTCAAGGACAAAAATGGCGGTATTTAAAGTATACACAATGAAATAAGGAAAAATCTTTCATATTCTAATAAAACCAATACCGGTGTAATTTTTGAAATTAAAAACAAAAATCTATTTTGCGCAGAACGAAGTTTGCCGGGTCAGCTAGTGTATATATAATATTATTATTTAATATTACTAATACATAGACAGGATGGAGTCATGTGTAGAAGTTCACGCAAGTCAGGAAGGTTCTCTGATGCCCATTCACTAGGGAGTGGTCAGAAACGATTCTTTTACATATGACTCAAGCAGCTCACGACTTCCGGTCTTTGACCAAGTATCCTCTGGGTAGCCTAAGAACATCCGTTTGAAGGCGAGCTAAAGTGAGAAGGCGAAACACCCCTGCATAGGGTTGTGCGCTGGGTTTGGGACCCGCCACGTAAAAAAACACCCCCAATGAAAGGAAAAAAACAGCCTCGGATGAGAGACCCCCCTTTTGATGACGACCATGGCAAACGAAATAAGGACTATGATTTGAGGGCATGCTCCTGGAATGTCTGGTCCCTTAATTGGGAAGGTGCCGCTGCCCAGCTGGTAGATGTCCTCGTAAAGATAAAGGCTGAGAACACCGCCGTCCAAGAAATGCGATGGACGGGACAAGGACAGAGACGAGTAGGTCCTTGTGACATTTACTACAGTGGCCATATAAAGGATTGCAAGTTTGGTGTTGGATTCATGGTGGGAGAGAGACTCCGTCGACGAGTACTATCATTCACTCCGGAGAATGAACGTCTAGCCACAATCCGCATCAAGGCGAGGTTCGTCAACATATTGCTGATTTGCGCCCACGCCCCGACGGAAGAGAAGGACGATGTAACCAAAGATGCCTTTTATGAGTGCTTGGAGCGCACTTATGAGAGATGCCTCCGCCACGATGCCAAAATCATGCTTGGCGACTTCAATGCCAGGGTGGGCAAAGAAGGTATCTTTGGCACTACGGTTGGTAAATTCAGCCTCAACGAGGAAACATCCCCAAATGGGTTGAGGCTGATCGACTTCGCCGGATCCCGAAATATGGTTATCTGTAGTACTAAATTCCAGCATAAGTAGATACATCAAGCTACCTGGCTGTCTCCGGATCGAAAAACCACCAACCAGATCGATTATGTTGTGATAGACGGAAGACACGTCTCCAGTGTTTTAGATGTGCGTGCGCTCCGAGTTCCTAACATCGACTCGAACCACTATATTGTTGCAGCCAAAATTCGCACCCGAATCTGTGCAGCAAAAAACGCACGCCAACAAACACAAGGATGGTTCGACGTCGAGAAGCTGAAATCACAACAGACAGCCGAACGTTTTTCTACTCGGCTTGCACTCCTGCTCTCTGAGAGCACTCGTCAACAACTCGGTATAAGGGAACTGTGGGACGGCATTTCAAACCCCTTACGTACAGCTGCAACTGAAACCATTGGTTTTCGGAAAGTGCAAAAGAACAGCTGGTACGACGAGGAGTGCCGTGTCGCAGCGGAGAGAAAACAGGCTGCCTACCTCGCAATGTTACGATCGACCACAACACGTGCGGGATGGGATAGATACCGAGAGTTGAAGAGGGAAGCGAGACGCATTTGTAGACAGAAAACGAAAGATCCCGAAATGCGTGAGTACGAAGAGCGTGATAAGCTGGCCGACAGGGGTAATGCTCGAAAATTCTACTAAAAGATGCGGCGGCTTACAGGAGGTTTCAAGACCGGAGCATACTCTTGTAGAACCCCCCAAGGTGATCTAGCCAACGATGCCCAGAGCATACTTAAATTATGGAGGGAACACTTCTCCAGCCTGCTGAATGGCAGTGAACGCACAACACCAGGAGAAAGCGAACCCGATACCCCAATCGATGACGATGGAGCAGACGTTCCATTGCCCGACCACGAAAAAGATCGAATAGCAATTGCCCGCCTGAAAAACAACAAAGCGGCAGGGGCCGATGGATTGCCGTCCGAGCTTTTCACACACGCGGCGAAGAGGTGATAAAGTGCATGCATCAGCTTCTTTGCAAAATATGGTCGGACGAAAGTATGCCCAACGATTGGAATTTAAGTGTGCTATGCCCAATCCATAAAAATGGAGACCACACAATCTGCGCCAACTACCGTGGGATTAGCCTCCTCAACATCGCATATAAGGTTCTGTCGAGATTAAAGCCCACCGTCAACAAACTGATTGGACCTTATCAGTGTGGCTTTAGACCTGGTAAATTAACAACCGACCAGATATTCACGATGCGCCAAATCTTGGAAAAGAAAGAAAGGAGAATCGACACACACCACCTCTTCATCGATTTCAAAGCTGCTTTCGACAGCACGAAAAGGAGCTGCCTTTACGCCGCGATGTCTGAATTTGGTATCCCCGCAAAACTAATACGGCTGTGTAAGCTGACGTTGAGCAACACGAAAAGCTCCGTCAGAATCGGGAAGGACCTCTCCGAGCCGTTCGATACCAAACGAGGTTTCAAACAAGGCGATTGCCTATCGTGCGACTTTTTCAACCTGCTTCTGGAGAAAATAGTTCGAGCTGCAGAACTCAACAGAGAAGATACCATCTTCTATAAGAGTGTACAACTGATGGCGTATGCCGATGATATTGATATCATTGGCCTCAACACCCGCGCCGTTAGTTCTGCTTTCTCCAGACTGGACAAGGAAGCAAAAGAAATGGGTCTGGCAGTGAACGAGGGCAAGACGAAATATCTCCTGTCATCAAATAAACAGTCGTCACACTCGCGACTTGGCACTCACGTCACTGTTGGCAGTCATAACTTTGAAGTTGTAGATAATTTCGTCTATCTTGGAACCAGCGTAAACACCACTAACAATGTCAGAATCCAACGCAGGATTACTCTTGCCAACAGGTGGTACTTCGGACTAAGTAGGCAATTGAGAAGCAAAGTCCTCTCTAGACAAACAAAAACCAAACTCTATAAGTCAGTCATAATTCCCGTCCTGCTATATGGTGCAGAGGCTTGGACGATGTCAACAACGGATGAGTCGAACTTAAGAGTTTTTGAGAGAAAGGTTCTGCGAAAGATTTATGGTCCTTTGCGCGTTGGCCACGGCGAATATCGCATTAGATGGAACGATGAGCTGTACGAGATATACGACGACATTGACATAGTTCAGCGCATTAAAAGACAGCGGCTACGCTGGCTAGGTCATGTTGTCCGGATGGATGAAAACACTCCAGCTCTGAAAATATTTGACGCAGTACCCGCCGCGGGAAGCAGAGGAAGAGGAAGACCTCCACTCCGTTGGAAGTACCAAGTGGAGAAGTACCTTGCTTCGCTTGGGATATCCAATTGGCGCCACGTAGCGAAAAGAAGGAACGACGGCGCGCTGTTGTTGACTCGGCTATAGTCTCGTAAGCGGTGTCTACGCCAGTAAAGAAGAAGAATCCATTTATATAATATTACTTATTTGCTTAATAAATTTAAAAAAGAAAATATCCATATGCATGAATAGAGGAATTTTTGCGAAAAAGAGGAATTTCAGCGAATTGCCTAGTCAGCATATGGCAGCGCTCCATTTCGTCGTAATTTTTGGTAAACAAATGAAGTGTAAAATGTGATTTTTAAAATAAAGATTTTTTAGGTAAAAAACCTGTTAAAAGTGTAAAATGTAGATTTATTTGAAAGATTATAGTGCAATTTAATTAATTTGAAGTGAAAAATGTGAAAAAAGTGTGTTTAATGTGGTGAAATAGCTCCTTGAAATGGTCCAATTTTGCGAATTTTTGAACTTTAAGGCCGAATATCTAATAAACTAAGCGTTTGCGGACCCTATAACCCCAAATGTTGTTTTAATCAGGAGGACTTCCTCTTTCCAACGGTACCTTCAAATCGCGGCGCCAAAGAAATCGGAATTGTGCCGATACTTACGTACATACATATACTAAGGTGTTACTTTAAAAGTGGAGTGATCCTTATATACAATGAGTGAAGTGATACATATGTGCAGCAGCAAATCGTTGAAAACTAAACAGAAGAAATTATAAAATTACCTACAATAAAAAAAATATACATACAAATTTATATACATAACTACAATACATACGTGATACAAAGTGTCTACTTACCTGTGTTACCAAATTTCTAAAAAGAATAAAAAGAAAAAACGAAGCGTGCAGTGTGGTTGCTGTAAAGTGAATCATATAAATACATATATACATACATATGTACAGTGCGCAAAGTGAAAAAAAAAAAAATTATAAAATAACAATTAGTGTGATGCAGTGATACCTAAAAAAAAGAAAAGAAAGAATATAATAGGTAAAAATAGTAAAAACTTACCCAACTCTGCCTTCTTAAACCTACAAAAAACAAAAAACAAGAGGTGCTATGTGCAAGTGACAAACATACAAAGGAGTGAAATAAATAAAAAGTGGAATTGTGAAAAGGCGCACAAAAAAATTTCGTACAAAGGCTACAGTGAATTCGACAAAAAATCGTACCAACGTGTTTAACCAGGTGATTAACGTAAGGGCCGTCCTAAACGTTACCAAAAAAAAAAAAACAGTTAAAAAAAAGCCAGTGGACAACGTTAAAAAAACAAAAACAGTTAGATAAAAAACCCGGTGAACAACCCGTTAAAACAAAAAAACTGTTTCAAGTGCAGCGTTATATGTACCGGTAAAAGCAACCGTTGTTGCCATACCGCTACTGCTGAAAGCGCTGCTGCCATCAACGCTGCTGCCATCAACACTGCAGCCATCAACGTCGCTGCCATCCTATGCCAAAGGGACGTAAGCGCCGGCAAACAGCCGACGCATCAGGTAACGAGTGCGAATTACGGAAAACAGTGCAAGCAAAAAATAAAACAAAAACACATACAAATAAAATTTAAATAAAAAACAAGTGCACACTTTCAGTTTTTGGCTCTCCCTTTTTTCACTTTCAATTATATTGACGTTCATAAATGCATATACATATACATATATATATAATAACGTATAATAAAGTACATAAATAAACATATCCATTATTAAATATATTAAGCATTCGCACTCATATGTATATGCGTAGGCAAGTGAATAAGGGATTTTGGGATTTTGCGGTAGCCCTTTATTTGAAGTAAAGGTGAAAAATTTTTAATTGAAAAATTAACTTATTATATTTTTCGCAATTTTTTCTATCCGTTTTTACAATTATCGGTCGTTTTTTCGCAATTTTTGTCGATTTTTGTTCGGACATTTTCCGGTTGAATTACTTTACTGTGCTATTGCTCATTTTGGCAATTAATTGGTTTGGCTTTCGTATACTTGGGAATCAATATTACTTTTTTTTCGTTTTCGTAACCGATTCCAAATATATTTGTTGTCAACTTTTATTGCTATTAGTTTGGCTTTCGTATATTTGGGAATCGATATACATACATATATTTTTTCGTTTTCGTTATCGATTCTTAATATATCTGTTGCCAACCGTTGTAGGCTTTCTTTCGGAAATTTAATTTAAATAAGCAAATTGAGAAAGCCAAAGCCAACTCTCGCAAACCTGTCTCCAAGTAAGGAGTTGACGGGCTTAAAATCGTTAAGACGTCAAAGAACGGTGGCGAAAAGTAGTATTTTGCGCATTAAAACGGGCCTTCTTGAAAAGACTATGTCTTTAGATCCAATAGAATTGGAATGTCGTTTAGATATATTAAATTCACATAGTGAAAAATTAATGAAGTGTCAATCAAAGATTGAAGAAATTGATGACGACGACATGGCCCGAGGGGAGTTAGAGGACATAATCGTTGAAACGAAGTCCATAATTAAGGCAATTTTAGCAAAAAATAAAAATTCACTTGCCGAAACATCTTTCGTAGCTTCTCACAGCCCAAGGCTCCCTAAAATGAATTTGCCGAAATTCAAGGGAGAATATTCAGAGTTTAAAAATTTTATGAGTTTGTTTGAGAGCTTGGTTCATAATGAACCAAACATCTCAGATATAGAAAAATTTACCCATTTGGTAAATTGTCTATCTGGAGAGGCTCTCGGAACAGTTAAAGCGTTTCAGAGGTCGGATGAAAATTATCCGAAAGCGTTGGCAAGTCTCAAAAAAGTTTATGATAATAAATGTTTGATATTTTTCAATACAATATCCAAACTTTTTGAGCTGCCAACAATCCCAAAGCCTTCTGCGCCTTCCCTGCGTTCAATGATTGACGAAGTGTCAGCGGTATATGATTCGTTGCTATCGCTGGATGATGAAAAACAAATAACGAACGCAATAATCATACACATTGTAATGACAAAGGTTGACCCTGCCACCCGATCCAAATGGGAAGAAGCGCTGGACTAAGACAAACTGCCACTGTGGAAGGACTGTGAAGCCACCCTAAATCGACGATACCAGCAGCTATCGGCGGAAGGAGCATCACACTCTAGGACGAAGCCCATACCAACAGGCAGTACGAGTCATAAGAAGCAACAAAAAATGGATAGGACCAAATCGGTGCTAGTTGCAGCCAACAGTGCAAATCGAGGGATCACCATCTAACTGCCTGCCCTACTTTCAAGGCTCTTCCGGTGCAACAGAGGTTCGAGTTCGTCAAATCGGTACCCTTATTCATAAATTGCTTGCGTATACCGTTTCCAAATGCAGAGCGGATACTCATGTACCTCATCCGCAACCATCAACCACACATGCCATGCATACAGCCAGTATGCCGGATCGGGTCATGTTGCCAACAGCAGTAATTCTAGTGAGGACCAGCTGCGGAGATTACCTGCCTGCGAGAGCCTTGCTGGACTCCGGTTCCCAGGTCAACTTTATGACGGAGGACTTGGCACAAAAGTTGCGGATTCGACGTCAGCACAAAACATTAAGCGTAATTGGAATAGGCAATTCCAATACAAAAGTGGGGTCAAAACTAAACGCGTTTGTCAAGTCGCGGTTAAATAATTTTAAATTTTCGGCGGAATTCTGGGTAATGCGATGCATTTCGGCAAATCATCCAGACCATAACATCAATGTTAGTGGCTGGAAAATTGCGTACAGTACTGAATTGGCGGACCCAAAATTCCACAAATCTAAAAAAGTGGATATCCTATTGGGTGCTGAAACATTTTTCGATCTTTTGGCTGTTGGTCAAATTAAAAATGGTCCTAACTAACCAACTCTTCAGAAAACCCTTTTAGGATGGATTGTGTCTGGCAAATACGCCAGTAATATAAGTTCTCCTCCCAGATTACATAGCACATTATGCCAAGCTGAAGAAGACTTAACGTCAATCGATTCAGTAATCCAAAAATTTTGGGCTCTAGAAGAATTACCTTCAGAATCAAATGGCATCAAATTCCCACCAGAGCAACAAGAGTGTGAAAATTTTTTCGTTAATACTACTCAAGTATTGCCTTCAGGACGGCTTCAAGTCAGAATGCCGTTTAAAGCTGACCGTAAGTTACTCGGTCACTCCTATGAAACCTGAGTTCGGCGGTTTCAGGCCCTGGAGAGAAGGACGTTAAAAGATCCAGAACTTCATAAAATGTATCTGGACTTTATGAATGAATATAGAGCATTGGGTCACATGAGCCCTACGAACAATAAGATCCTGAGTGAGCCACACTACTTAATTCCGCATCAATGCGTTTTAAGGCCCGAGAGCACAATAACCAAATTACGTGTTGCCTTATATGCGTCGAGTCGATCTTCAACTCAAATAGCGTTGAATGAACTTTTGATGGTAGGTCCAACCATCCAAGAAGAATTATATTCAACTCTTCTTCGTTTTCGATTACATAAGTATGCACTAACAGCGGACATTACTAAAATGTACCGTCAAATAATTATGCATGAAGAAGACAGAAATTGTCAACTTATTGTGTGGAGAGAGCATCCTTCTGAGCAAATTCAAATTTTTCGTCTTAACACCGTAACACTAAACAATTTATTAACATTAACATTT
The DNA here is from genome assembly GCA_027475135.1 of Bactrocera correcta. Taxonomy (NCBI): domain Eukaryota; kingdom Metazoa; phylum Arthropoda; class Insecta; order Diptera; family Tephritidae; genus Bactrocera; species Bactrocera correcta. The sequence goes on along the minus strand of CM050322.1, from coordinate 12,153,014 downwards.
CGTCTTAACACCGTAATATTAAATGTATGCTGCTTACTGCAAAGTCTAGAATGGCTCCGCTGAAGACCAAATCTCTTCCCCGTCTTGAGCTCTCGGCAGCACATCGTCTTTCGAAATTATGGTCAAAAGTAGCGCCTATGTTGAGTCGACATTTAGAAAATATTACATTTTTGACAGACTCTGAAATCGTTTTACATTGGATTAAAACACATCCATCTTCCCTACAAACCTTCGTCGCAAACAGAGTGTCCGAAATCCAAGAGTTGACTGACAAAGTACATTGGCGACATGTGCCAACGAAACAAAATCCTGCGGATCAAGTGTCTCGGGGTTGTAACGTGGACGAATTGAATAATTCAATATGGTTTGGCGGTCCACAGTTCCTCCTAGAAGACCCTGCATTATGGCAAATTAATAACCACTTCCAGCTCTCACCAGAAGACGAAGCATTAGAGAAGAAGAAAACTACATTTACATTAATTTCGACTGCTGAAAAAAATTCAATATTGGACCTCATTGAAAAATTCTCTTCTCATAAAAAATTGCTTCGTGTGGTCGCATATATATTGTAACGAAGCTTTTTGCTGCCCCTGCTTCTTACAAGTATAATTGCTGAGGTATACTCGCCGTGTCCAGGGTTCGTTACAATAAATTTGTAAGTGTTGGGGCTCTTCTGCGAATCGTTCTTTATTTATTTCAACAACTATTAGTATCTAATATAATATATTAATTCAAGTCACAAAACGTCTCCTGCGTTGTACAGTCGTCGCCCGATGACGGCGCTGTTAGGGTAACGGTTCGATGTGCTCCGTTAGGGCAATACCGTTTCCCCGCTCTGCCGCGCTCCTGGGTGCTAGACGACTTGCTGCTCCGTACCGCTTCAATCACGCGCTGCTGCTTCTGCCGACGCCGTGTGGGCTTCCCTATCGCTGCCCTGCTATACGCGTTCACCCTCGCGTGCTACGCCGACTACGCTCGGCTACTCCTGCCGACGCTCGCGTAGGCTTCACTAACTAGACGACTTGCTTTTAAAGACCCTGGATGACGGAAGACTGTCTTAGCGACCGCGATGTTAACGGTTGAGGCGGTCAGAGGATAAACTCACTACCGAGCTCGCCCTTAACATACGGCGTTCACAAGTCAGGGTACCAAGACTAGCCAGAGGATAAACTCGCTGCGTAGTCTGATGCCAAAACGTGTGTACGCTGTCACAGTCCCGTGCTGACTCCCTGACCATCCGCCATCTAACTACCCACCAAGCCTGTGTTGCGTGCTAGCATATTCGCAACATGTTGCGTTGGGATGGCGTGTGTTGCTGGCGGTGGCGTGATTTTACCGTTGCGTATGCATGCTTGCTGTTGTTTCGTCTGCTTGTCTGGTTTGCGTGGCGTGTTTTTACCGCTGCGTATGCATTCTTGTTGTCCTTTTATCTGCATGTCTGGTTTCTCCATCTTCGTGGCGTGGTTTTACCGCTGCGTATATATGCTTGTGAACAATAGGGTGGGCCTTTGTGTGGACTAAGTTCTATAAGATATTTAGTTCTCACAGGTTTCCCAAATACTATTTGAAAAAATGATTAAAGTAGAACAGTACTATTGTTGTGAAAATTGTAATTCTGTTATTTTAAAATGTTCATTCTTTAGAATTAAAACATATTTCCTAGTAAACGCTTTTAATAAAAAAGTAAAACAAAGTGATTTTAAAAACGTAAAGTTCTTGTGTGTTACGCATAAATATATGTGTATATATGTATATGTCTGTCAGTCTTAATTATTTTATATTTGTCAAAAAGTTTATCTGTCGAAAGCCGCATTTCCATAGTTACCTTGATCTGTGATTTTGAAATGATAATTTAAGCGATTAGGTTTGTACGCTTATTATCAATATTTTTTTTTTTGGTTTTTTAAGGGTTTTCGTGTACCAGGTACCCTTCTTTCCACCACTATTCCTTTGACAGGGTTTTTAATAAGTATTTCGCTGTGGGTGATATATTTATTTATTACTTAGTAGATTGTTTTGAATATTATTGTTGTTGTTCCTGAATTGTACCTGATTTTTTATACTAATTTTTGTTTTTGTTAAAATTAACACAAGCCGATTGTTATGACTTGTATTGTTAATATTTACAATGGAATTGTACCCCATTTTTTTTATATTTATTTTAGTTTTTGTTTGAATAGTTACAAGTTGATTGTTTTGACTTGTATTGTTAAATAATCTATATATATAAAAATGAAATGGTTTATAGTTGTAACGCTAAAACTCGAAAACGGCTGAACCAAATGAAATACTTTCTTTGGGGGATTTGTTTGTTATTACCACGCGCAGGTCATGTCTTAAAATCAGAACAAAATATTAAGGGGGCGTGGCACCTCCCATACAAATTGAATTTTTCAGGCCAAATATCTTCAAAAGTGTTTAAAGTAGCAACATGAAAATTAGTACAGAGCTACAGGATAACAACACCACTCTCACCTATAAAACCGGGGGCTATCAAATAAGGGGGCGTGGTACCTCCCATACAAACTAAATATTTTAAGCAGAATATCTGTGAAAGGGTTCAGGTAGGGACCTGAAAATTGGTATAGACCTATATGGTATCAAAAGCCTTCCTACACATAAAAGAAGGGGTAATCGGAAAAGGGGGCGTGGCACCTCCCATACAAACTGAATTTTTCAAGGTGAATATCTTCAAAAGTGCTTAAGGTAGGAAAATGAAAATTGTTTTAGAGCTATAGGAAACAACACCATTCCCACCCATAAAACTAGGCGTTATCGAAAAAGTGGGCGTGGTACCTCCCATACAAACTTTAATAATTTTGGTTGTTAATCCACCATATATTTATCTCATTTTCCACCTAGCACGACATTTTGGTTGTTTCTTGCTATTTTTGTTTATTTATCGGTGATAGTAGCGGTTATATCGTAATTTTGGTTGTTTTACGTCCTATTTTGGGTTTATGGAAATGGCAGTTTTATGAAACAAACACAAATTAAATTAAACGCCAATTTTGCTTTGCAATCGAACACACAAAATTTAGAGGGCAATAAAAATGCGCCTTGCTTTACTGATATATTTTGTTTTAAAAAGTGAGTTATTTAGTGAAAGTGATTTAGCGTGTTGGCGAATACCGATTTATGTACATTGGAATTTATCATTCAATTGATCTGCTTCCTTAGTTTAATTCATTTTTTTTTTGAGTTTTCAAAGGTAAGTTATTGGTCCGTAAAACCTTATATGAACTTTATGCAAATGAATGATCATTTCCAATTAGATATTTGTTACGATGCCAAGAATCAGTACGTGTGGTTACGCTTCTCGGAGTTCCCAGGCCGCAAGGAGAACACGAAATAGCAGAGCACGTCAAAGGGAATATGTTATTGAGAGGATATCACCACGAAATAGACTGCTGGAGAATAGCACGCACCAGTTAGAAGATGTCAACCAAACATACAATCAGCAAGAACGATTGAGAAGAAGGGAAGTTCACATTCAGCAACAACGATCGAAAAGAAGGGAAGTTCGTGCTCGCCAAAGTGATGAAGTAAGATCACAACATGCGATTATTCGACGACAAAAGCGGCAACATCTTTCTTTTGTGAACATTGAACGGGCAGGTTTTCGATATGATCCAAACATTCAATAAAGCGCATCTGTTCAAATCGGTCAGATGTCAGTAGTTTATCAATATTGCAATGCAGTCAAAATTGCGCCGGGGGAAAGGTTAAATTGCCAGAATTGCTTCCACCACCACAGCCATTGTTCCAGCTGCTTTACGGTGAATCTCCTCACTCGAGCCATTTCTTAAAGCACACTAAAATGTACAACGATTGTTTTCAAATGACGTCGTTTGGCGGTGAAATTGTAAATGAACAAAACTACAATCTAACGTTCAAAGTATTTTTGCCAAACAATATTCGACAGAAACTACAGAGCTTTCCTCCAAATATACAGGTTCATGGGCAAATTTTTCATCTCGCTGGATCGCTGTTGCGGCATCCAGATCAAGAACACAAATATCTCCAAATTTACTTTCTGGGAGATTCACATGATGAAGTAAATCGGCGTTGTGCTATCTTCAATACAACGAAAAGAGAAATAATCGAACAATTGCAGCAAATGTTACACGAACACAATGGGCTCATTAAACTGTTTACGATTTCGTTGGAACGTATGCCAACAGATGATCATAGTATAATCATACAAGCGGACAAAAGACCAACAGGGACACATGAAAGACAGTTGTTGTTGTTGGAGAAAATTTGCAGTCGTGTGATATTGTCATCAAACGTAGAAATCAAAAGGCACTAAAATGGATAAGTGAGACACATCGGTCTTACGACGCAATGCAATATCCGCTCATGTTCTGCCTTGGAGAAGACGGATATCACTTAGGATATAAGATGATAAATCCGATGAATGGTTAGTAAAAAAAAGTTTTTGTTTGCTACTTCATATAGGTAATTTAAGCTTTTAGGTGTCGAGACAAATAAAAAAGTCAGTTCAATGAAGTTTTACGCATATCGAATGATGATTCGCCAAAACTATGACAACCACTTACTGAGATATGGGCGGTTATTTTAACAGTATGCAGTTGACATGTACGTTAAAGTTGAAACAGAACGACTTAATTACATGCGATACCATCAGTCGAAGTTGCGATCTGAAGAGTATATTCACTTAAGAGATGTAATGAATGGTGATGCGGATATTACAGATATTGGTCGACTCTATATTTTGCCATCGACATATATTGGCAGTCCTAGACACATGCATGAGTACTCCCAGGATGCGATGACTTACGTGCGCAATTATGGACGGCCGGATTTGTTTGTTACATTTACTTGCAATCCAAAATGGCCAGACAATACGAATCTATTGCATCCCGGTCAATCACCAAGCGATCGCCACGACGTTACAGCACGCATATTTAAACAAAAACTCAGATGTTTGATGACTTTATTACGAAACAACGTATATATGGCACTGTTCGATGCTGGATGTACTCAGTGAAGTGGCAGAAGAGAGGTTTGCCCCAACCACACATTCTTCTTTGAATGGTGGAGAAAATTACACCTGATCAAATTGATGACATCATTTCCCCAGAAATTCCTGATGTTGAAATAGATCCAGAGTTGCACGAAGTGGTAATGGCCAATATGGTTCATGGACCATGCGGAGAACACGCTTCATCTTCGGTTTGTATGTCGGACAGTAAATGCGAAAAAACGCTATCCCCGTGCTTTTATTTCGGAAACTCAAACTGGAAACGACGGATACCCTCTCTATCGGCGTCGCTCACCCGCTGGCAATGGCAGAACATTCATCACTCAATTGAAAGGAAAGAATTTCGTGGTTAATAACACATGGATCGTTCCATATTCGCCAATTTTGTCTAACGCATTCAAAACACATATAACTGTTGAGTATTGCAGTTCAATAAAATCAATTAAGTATGTTTGAAATTAGCAAATTTCAAATGGGCAGAAATGTGAACTGCAATGAAGCAATCTGGAGAATATTTTCATTTGCAATTCATGAACGCCATACTACTGTTGCGCATCTGGCAGCTCATTTGGAGAATGGCCTGCGAATTTATTTCAACGCAGACAACATAGCACAGCGAACGGAAATACCACCAGCAACCACTTTAACAAGTTTCTTTGCAGCTTGCGCCAGTGATCTGTTCGCGAGAACATTGCTTTACTCGGAGATGCTTTGGTATTATACGTGAAATGCATCGTCGAAGAAATGGTTGCGCAGGAAGAACGGCCATCCGGTAGATGGTTATCCAGGTGCTTTTTCAACTGATGCATTGGGAAGAATTTACACAATCCATCCAAAGAACGATGATTGCTTTTACCTACGTTTGCTTTTGATTAATGTACGCGGTTCAACTTCATCTGAATCATTGAGGACTGTAGATGGTACCATTTGTGCAACATTTCGAGAAGCATGTCAACAATTGCAATTGGTTGAACACGACAGTCACTGGCAGAAGACATTTTGCATCGCCTGCGATTAGCGACGAGAAATGTCGACTTACAAATGAACGCTGACATCTACAATGAAGCATTAGTTCTTATTGAAGATTTATGTTTACTTATGAGTGGAAAACTATTGATTGAAGTTCATATGCCGGCACCAAGTCGTCAAACAAGGAATTTAGTGAGTCGCGAATTGGAACGCGAGCGTGCTTACGATATAACTCACTTGCAACAACAAATACAAACAAATGTGAATAGCAAAGCAGTGCGGACAATCAGCTAATAAATGCTGTAGATAGTGGAAACGGTGGCATATTTTTCCTCGATGCGCCCGGCGGGACTGACAAAACGTTCCTATTGTCTTTAATACTAGCAGCAATACGTGGTCAAGGTGGTCTTGCATCTACCGGGATTGCTACAACACTGTTAGAAGGTGGAAGAACGGCATATTCATCGTTAAAGCTTCCATTAAACTTGCAAATACACGAAAGTCCTATTTGCAATACAGCAATCATCAATGGCACAAGTTTTAAAAAAATGTAAGCTAAGCATATGGGATGAATGCACAATGGCCCACAAACGATCATTAGAAGCACTCGACCGAACACTGAGGGATTTGCGCAACAATAATCGTTGCTTTGGAGGAGTGATGATATTGCTGTCGGGCGACTTTAGACAAACACTTCCCGTGATTCCAAAATCAACAGCGGCGGATGAGCTAAACGCATGTCTGAAGTCATCGCATTTGTGGAGGTTTGTTAAAACCATTTCATTGACCATGAATATGCGAGTTTTGCTGCAAAACAATAGAACTGCGGAGGTTTTTTCAAAATAGGTGCTGCGAATTGGAAATGGACAAGTTCCGATAGATCCTTGCAGTGGATTAATATCGATTCCAACTACGATTTGCCAATTCACATCTAATAAATATGAATTAAACAGTAGTGTATATCCAAATATTGCTCAAAATTATGGTAACTACGATTGGTTAAGCACGCGCGCAATTTTAGCAGCAAAAAATATGGATGTCAACGACTTGAATTGGACGATTCAAAATCAAATTCCGGGAGATCTGCGGTCATATAAATCAATCGACCGCGTTGAAAATGAAGACGAGGTAGTAAATTACCCAGTGGAGTTCTTAAACTCTTTGATGCCGCCTGGAACGCCGCCTCATAATTTGCGTCTCAATGTTGGGTCTGTAGTTATTATGCTACGGAATCTTCATGCTCCCAAACTGTGCAATGGTACTCGACTGATTGTGACCAAGCTAATGGACAATTTAATAGTGGCAAGCATTTTGAAAGGCCCGTTCAAGGGAGAGGAATGCTTATTTCCCCAAATTCCATTAACTTCAACAGATTTGCCATTCCAATTCAGACGTTTGCAGTTCCCAGTGAAACTTGCATTTGCGATGACAATAAACAAGTCACAAGGGCAGTCGCTGGAAGTATGCGGCATAAATTTAGAAATGTGTTGCTTTTCACATGGCCAGCTCTATGTGGCGTGTTCCCGTGTTGGAAAACCTTCCTCACTGTTTATTAACGCCTCGGAACAGAAAACCAAAAATATCGTGTACCGTGCAGCCCTAAACTAAATATGTACTAAAATTATATATTTTCGAGACTCGATTAAAACTAATAAAATTGAATGAGAATAGTACAAGCTTAATTTTAATAAATTGTCAACAAATCCTGGACGCGATTGTCAGCATTATTGAGAAGAGTAGCATTTTTCAAGCAATTAAATTCAAAAAGCATTAATGTACCCTCGAAAAAAATGTTCATCAGGCAGGTTCTGGCAAGTCACTTCCGAGAAAAATTTATAAAAATTTTGTCAAATTAAGTACGGAAGGTATTTTCTACAAAATTTCACTCGGAAGTAAATTGCAGAATCTGCCTGTACATCATGTTTTTTTATCAAAAATAGTTCAAAAAACTCAGCAATAATTTTTTCTTCACTATTTTTCAATATTAGGAATTTGTCAAGGACAAAAAAGGCGGTATTTAAAGTATACACAATGAAATAAGGAAAAATCGTTCATATTCAATTAAAACCAATACCGGTGTAATTTTTGAAATTAAAAAAAAAAAAATCTATTTTGGGCAGAACGAAGTTAGACGGGGCAGCTAGTGAATACATACAATGGAATTGTACCTGTGTTTTTTTATATTTATTTTGGTTTTTGTTTAATTAGTTTCCAGTTGATTGTTTTGACATATATTGTCAATGTTATATTTTTAATGTAATTAATATTCATAAATTGTACCTGACTTCATATATTTATTTATGTCTAGTCATATTTTTTATAATAAGTACATAGATTGATTTAAAACTCTATATATAAAAAGGGTGAAAATAGGCCTCCTGGGGAACCCAACACCCAAAAAAATCGGTTGCGCGCCTATATTGCAACCACAGATGTGGTGAGCAAAAAATATCCAATAAACTTTTGTTTCAAAAATATTCTTGACAGCTTTCATTAATATTTTCGTATACAAACACTTTTTCACAAAACAGTTGATCTACTACATTTCTTTTAATTACATCTCTGTGCCTAAAAAAGGCAGACTTCGATCAGGTGATCTCAGCTGTGAAAAATTCTTGGAAAACAGCTGATTCTTTTGTTACTTGTAGGCTTATACAATGCTTTGGTGCTGTTCAAAGCCAGTTTACTCAGCCGTATTAGTTTTGCGGGGATACCAAATTCAGACATAGCGACATAAAGGCAGCTCCTTTTCGTCCTGTCGAATGCGGCTTTGAAGTCGACGAAGAGGTGTCGATTCTTCTTTAACGGTTGTTGATTTACTGGGTCTAAAGCCACACTGATAAGGTCCAATCAGTTTGTTGACGGTGGGCTTTAATCTTTCACACAATACGCTCGAGAGAACCCTATTCGCGATTTTGAGGAGGTTTGTCCCACGGTAGTTGGCGCAGATTGTGGGGTCTCCCTTTCTGTGGATTTGGTAGAGCACACCTAAATTCCAATCGTTGGGCATGCTTTCGTCCGACCATATTTTACAAAGAAGCTGTTGCATACTCCTTATCAGTTCAGAATAGCTCGGCCGGCAATCCATCGGCCCCGCCGCTTAGCTTTTCTTTAGGCGGGTAATTGCTATTCGAACTTCTTCCTGGTCGGGCAATACAACGTCTGCTCCATCGTCATCAATTGGGGAATCGGGTTCGCCTTCTCCTGACGTTGTTCGTTCACTGTCATTCAAAAGGCTGGAGAAGTGTTCCCTCCATCATTGTATGCTCTGGGCATCGGTGACTAGATCACATTTGGGGGTTCTACAAGAGTATGCTCTGGTTTTGAAATCTTCTGCAAGCCACCGAATTTCTTTGTAGAATTTTGGAGCATTAGCCCTGTCGGCCAGCTAATCAAGCTCTTCATACTCACGCATTTTGGCCTCTTTCTTTTCCTGTCTGCAAATGCGTCTCGCTTCCCTCTTCAACTCTCGGTATCTATCCCATCCGGCACGTGTTGTGGTCGGTCGTAACGTTTTGAGGTAGGCAGGCAGCCTGCTTTCTTTCCGCTGAGACACGGAACTCCTCATCGCACCAGCTGCTCTTTTACATTTTCTGAAAACCAATGGTTTCGGTTGCAGCTATACGTAAGGAGTTAGAAATGCCGTCCCACAGTTCTCTTATACCATTCGGCTGTCTGCTGTGATTGCAGCTTCTCGACGTGGAACCCTTCTTGTGTTTTTGGCGTAATAGCAGTGCTTCACAGAGGCGGATGCAAATCTTGTCTACAGCAAGATAGTGGTTCGAGTCGATGTTAGGACCTCGGAGCGCACGTCTAGAACACTGAAGACGTGTCTTCCGTCTATTTCAACATGATCGATCTGGTTGGTGGCTTTTCGATCCGGAGACAGTCAGATAGCTTGATGTATTTTTTTGTGCTGGAATCTAGTACTACAGATAACCGTATTTCGGGCCCCGGCGAAGTCGATCAGCCTCAACCCATTTGGGAATTTCGTCGTGGAGGCTGAATTCACTGACCGTAGGCCAAAGGTATTTTCTTTGCTCATCTTGCCGTAAAAGTCGCCAAGGACGATTTTGACATCGTGGCGGGGGCTGTTCTCATAAGTGTGCTCAAAGCGCTCATAGAAGGCATCTTTAGTCACATCGTCCTTCTCTTCCGTCGGGGCGTGGGCCCAAATCGGGGATGTGTGGAATAACCTCGCTTTTATGCGGATTGTGGCCAGACGTTCATTCACCGGAGTGAATCCCACAAAAAACTTGCGCTCCTTTATATGGGCACTATAGTAAATGCCATAAGGACCTACTCTTCTCTGCCCTTGTTCCGTCCATCGCATTTCTTGGACGGCGGTGATGTCAACTTTTATTTTCACGAGGATACCCAGAGAATACTTGGTCAAAGACCGTAAGTCGTGAGATGCTTGAGTCATATGTAAAAGAATTGTTTCTGGCCACTCCCAAGCGAACGGCGATCAGAGAACTTTCCTCACTTGTGTGAACTTCTTTACTAGACTCCATTCACCGATCCAATATTAGTCTCAGATAAAATTCAATGGCATTTTGAGCCGCCGGCAGCTCCTCACTTCAGAGGAATTTGGAAGACAGGAATCAAGTCGGTTAAATATCATTTAAGAAGAGTGATGGGCGAAAGTAAATTGACATTTGAAGAAATTATTACTTTGCTATCACAGATTGAAGCAGTGATAAATTAAATAGCAATAGATAGTGAAATCGATATAGACGTTTTAACACCTGATTTTTAATAAGATGTCCAATAATAGATTGTCCTGAGGCAATTAATGATGCATAAATAGGTTCATTAGATAAGTGGTAACGTTTCGCTAACTTTAGTTTTAATAATAGCGTTAATTATTACTGTTGTTGCGTCAAGCGACCTATCTACAAAATTATACCTAAAATAAAAATAATAAATGAATTGTAAAATACTGAATTATAAAAATTATAAATTATTGAATTAATTAAATTAAAAATTAAATTGAGAAAATCTATTATACCTACCTTAATAATGCATTCATAATATTAATCTACTACTTACCTTAATACTTACCATAATCTATTACAATATTGAACGAAAAGCTGAAGATGATTAGACTTACCCCTTTTTTAATACATATTTAAGCCGTTAGTTTTAAGATTTAGGCTAAGCAACTAAATGAAATGAAATAAATGGGCTGTTGTAATCGAACCGCATAACCGAACGCACGCGTCTTTTATCTTTTCGCAAATACTTATTTAATTTTCGTAACAGGCAATTAGGGTTCAAGTTAATTCGCGCATTCCCAGTGTATATTTTCGCTTCTCAAAAACGCTTGAGAATTCTCATGGCGCCTGAGCAGGGACTAAGTGCGTGAACTTAGTATATATTTCATTTCTTTCGTTTTCGTTAATCAACTAATTTCGTGCTAATTGCCTGTCAGTTCGTTCGTTTTCGGCCGTTCGTAAAAAGTGAAGTGAAAATAAATTTAACATAAAAAAGAAAAAACAACACCTAAAACAAATATACAAGTACATATATAAAGAAATAAAAAAGATACCAAAAGAAAAATATACATACATATTGGTACATATACTAAAAGTGGTCAAGTGCAGTGATACCTGAAACACAAAAAACGAAAAATAATCATAAAAGACAAAACTAAAGTGAGAATAAAAATAAAAAGTGGAGAGAAAAGCAGTTAATACTTATATACATACATACATATGTAAAAAGTGTTAAACACAGTGAAATAATAATTATATACATACATACATATTTGAAAAGTGAAGTGCTAAAATACATATCCATACTTACCTTAGCCTAAAAGAGCAAAAAACAAAAAAAGGGAGTTATTGTGGAGTGCGTGCACATACATATATATGTACATACAGTAGTGTAAATACATAGTGTGTGTTGCTAAATGTTCGTGTGACAATTTCACCTAATACCCAAACCAGAAAAAGAAAATAATAAGAAGAAAAGGTGGTACAGTGCAAGGTGAATTTTTCATGCGGTACAGTGGTGGGCGCAAATAAAAGCTCAAAGGGTTTGCCCTAAAAAAGTAATAATATCTAATAATTGCATTACAGTTAAAAAAAAAAATGTGTTACAGTTTTAAAAACCTGTTTAAAGTGCCGCATAGTGAAAAAACCGGTAAACTTAAAACCGTTGTGCTATAAACCGTGCTATAATCCGTTGCTGCGGTAATTACTTCGCTGCCATCACTTTACTATCATCGCTCCGCTGCTACGATCCCGCCGCTGCTGCTGTTGTCGCTCCGCTGCTGCCATCCCGTCGCTACTGCTATATAACTCCGTCGTTGCTAACAAGTCGCTGCTGCTCTCAACCCGCTGCTGTCATCACTCTGCCGCTGTCATTAAGCCGCTGCTGCCATCAAGTCGCTGCTGCCATCAAGTCACCAGCCGCTGCCATCAAACCGCCGCTGCCATCAATCCGTTGCCGTCGTGGGAATGAGCTGCCGCTGCATCCTGTGCCAAAGGGACGTAAGCGCCGGCAAACAGCCGACGCACCAGGTAACGAATGTGATTTACCGATAGCAGTGCAAAAAAAAAAAGGGGCAAACTGCAACAAAACAAGTGCAAACTTTCAGTTTTTGGCTCTCCCTTTTCACTTTACATATGTTACATTGATTTTATTGTATTGCCTTGTATTTAATATAGAAACATACATATATACATATATTAATATATGCTCAGACATATACGAATTCAAAGCGAATAAGGGATTTTGGGATTTGCGGTAGCCCCTTATTTTGAAATAAAGGTGATAAAATTATTATTTACAAAATTAAATTATTTCATTTTTCGCAATTTTTTTCGATCCGTGTTTGCAATTATCGGTCGTTTTTTCGCAATTTTTGTCGATTTTCGTTCGGACATATTCCGATTAAATTACTTTTTTTGTGCTATTGCTCACGTTGCGCATTTATTGGTTTGGCTTTCGTACACTTGGGAATCGATATTATTTTTTTTTCCCGTTTTCGCAACCGATTCCAAATATATTTGTTGCCAACCTTTATTGCTATTGGTTTGGATTTCGTATATTTGGGAATCGACATATATTTTTTCGTTTTCGTTATCGATTCTCAATATATCTGTTGCCAACGTTTATAATATTTTTTTCGGAAATTTAATTTAAATAAGCAAAATGAGCAAGCCAAAGCCAACTCTCGCAAACCTGTCTCCAAGTAAGGAGTTGACGGACTTAAAATCGTTAAGACGTCAAAGAACGGTGGCGAAAAGTAGTATTTTGCGCATTAAAACGGGCCTTCTTGAAAAGACTATGTCTTTAGATCCAATAGAATTGGAATGTCGTTTAGATATATTAAATTCACATAGTGAAAAATTAATGAAGTGCCAATCAAAGATTGAAGAAATTGATGACGACGACATGGCCCGAGGGGAGTTAGAGGACATAATCGTTGAAACGAAGTCCATAATTAAGGCAATTTTAGCAAAAAATAAAAATTCACTTGCCGAAACATCTTTCGTAGCTTCTCACAGCCCAAGGCTCCCTAAATGCCGAAATTCAAGGGAGAATATTCAGAGTTTAAAAATTTTATGAGTTTGTTTGAGAGCTTGGTTCATAATGATCCAAACATCTCGGATATAGAAAAATTTACCCATTTGGTAAATTGTCTATCTGGAGAGGCTCTCGGAACAGTTAAAGCGTTTCAGATGTCGGATGAAAATTATGCGAAAGCGTTGGCAAGTCTCAAAAAAGTTTATGATAATAAATGTTTGATATTTTTCAATACAATACCCAAACTTTTTGAGCTGCCAACAATCCCAAAGCCTTCTGCGCCTTCCCTGCGTTCAATGATTGACGAAGTGTCAGCGGTATATGATTCGTTGCTATAGCTGGGTGATGAAAAACAAATAACGAACGCAATAATCATACACATTGTAATGACAAAGGTTGACCCTGCCACCCGATCCAAATGGGAAGAAGCGCTGAACTATGACAAACTGCCACTGTGGAAGGACTGTGAAGCCACCCTAAATCGACGATACCAGCAGCTATCAGCGGAAGGAGCATCACACTCTAGGACGAAGCCCATACCAACAAGCAGCGCGAGTTATGGGAAACAACAACATATGGACAGGACCAAATCGGCGCTAGTCGCAGCAAATACGAGGCAGTCTCTTTGTCAGCAATGCAAATCCAAGGACCATTATTTGACTGCCTGCCCCACTTTCAAGGCGCTTCCGGTGCAGCAGAGGTTCGAGTTCGTGAAATCGGTGCCCTTATGCATAAATTGTTTGTGAGGACCAGCTGCGGACCAGCTGCGGAGATTACCTGCCTGCGAGAGCCTTGTTGGACTCCGGCTCCCAGGTCAACTTTATGACGGAGGACTTGGCTCAAAATTTGCGGATTCGATGTCAGCACAAAACATTAAGCGTAATTGGAATTGGCAATTCCAATACAAAAGTGGGGTCAAAACTAAACGCGTTTGTCAAGTCGCGGTTAAATAATTTTAAATTTTCGGCGGAATTCTGGGTAATGCGATGCATTTCGGCAAATCATCCAGACCATAACATCAATGTTAGTGGCTGGAAAATTGCGTACAATACTGAATTGGCGGACCCAGAATTCCACAAATCTAAAAAAGTGGATATCCTATTGGGTGCTGAAACATTTTTCGAACTTTTAGCTGTTGGCCAAATTAAAAATGGTCCTAAACAACCAACACTTCAGAAACCCCTTTTAGGATGGATTGTGTCTGGCAAATACGCCAGTAATATAAGTTCTCCTCCCAGATTACATAGCACATTATGCCAAGCTGAAGAAGACTTAACGTCAATCGATTCAGTAATCCAAAAATTTTGGGCTCTAGAAGAATTACCTTCAGAATCAAATGGCATCAAATTCCCACCAGAGCAACAAGAGTGTGAAAATTTTTTCGTTAATACTACTCAAGTATTGCCTTCAAGACGGCTTCAAGTCAGAATGCCGTTTAAAGCTGACCGTAAGTTACTCGGTCACTCCTATGAAACCGCAATTCGGCGCTTTCAGGCCCTGGAAAGAAGGACATTAAAAGATCCAGAACTTCGTAAAATGTATCTGGACTTTATGAATGAATATAGAGCATTGGGTCACATGAGCCCAACGAACAATAAGATCCCGAGTGAGCCACACTACTTCATTCCGCATCAATGCGTTTTAAGGCCCGAGAGCACAACAACCAAATTACGTGTTGTCTAATATGCGTCGAGTCGATCTTCAACTCAAATAGCGTTGAATGAACTTTTGATGCTAGGTCCAACCATCCAAGAAGAATTATATTCAACTCTTCTTCGTTTTCGATTACATAAATATGCACTAACAGCGGACATTACTAAAATGTACCGTCAAATAATTATGCATGAAGAAGACAGAAATTGTCAACTTATTGTGTGGAGAGAGCATCCTTCTGAGCAAATTTAAATTTTTCGTCTTAACACCGTAACACACGGCACTGCGCCTGCTCCATTTCTCGCAACACGGTGTTTGCAAATGCTCAGTGATGCCAATACATTGAAATACCCACTCGGTTCATTGGCCATCAAAAGATACTTTTATGTTGATGATTTATTAACAGGGTCCGAAAATTTTGAGTTTCTAGATCTTTTGAGAAGTGAGGTAATTAAAATATTAAACTCGGCAGGATTCTCCTTAGCGAAGTGGTTTTCGAACCACCCTAAATTTTTCGACAGTGATTGCACTGAAAAGTCATTAAGCTTCAATGACAAAAGTTAAACTAAAACGTTAGGAATCCATTGGTTGCCGAAAGAGGATTTGTTTCTTTTTGTTTTAGAAGACAATTTTAATGATCTGCGAGCCACTAAACGAAACATATTGTCAGTTTCTGCTCGCCTTTTTGATCCTCTTGGATTACTAGCCCCACTAGTTACCAAAGCAAAAATCTTATTGCAAGAGCTTTGGATCCAAAAACTAGATTGGGATGAGTCGATTCCATTGCGCCTTGACACTAGCTGGCAGAACTTTAAAGCCAACCTAATGCAGCTCTCGTCGATAAGCATTCCTCGTTACGTAAACGTTTAGTTAAGTGCCATCTGCCAAATACATGGCTTCTCCGACGCCTCAATAAGGGCGTACGGATGCTGCATATACATACGAAGCCAATCTGCTAGTGGTATTAAATGCATGCTGCTTACTGCAAAGTCTAGAGTGGCTCCGCTGAAGACCAAATCTCTTCCGCGTCTTGAGCTCTCGGCAGCACATCTTCTTTCGAAATTATGGTCAAGAGTAGCGCCTATGTTGAGTCGACATTTCGAAAATATTACATTTTGGACAGACTCTGAAATCGTTTTACATTGGATTAAAACACATCCATCTTCCCTACAAACCTTCGTCGCAAACAGAGTGTCCGAAATCCAAGAGTTGAGTGACAAAGTATATTGGCGACATGTGCCAACGAAACAAAATCCTGCGGATCAAGTGTCTCGGGGTTGTAACGTAGACGAATTGAATAATTCTATATCGTTTGGCATTTCACAGTTCCTCCTAGAAGACCCTGCATTATGGCCAATTAATAACCACTTTCAGCTCTCACCAGAAGACGAAGCATTAGAGAAGAAGAAAACTAAATTTACATTAATTTCGACTGCTGAGAAAAATTCAATATTGGACCTCATTGAAAAATTCTCTTCTCATAAAAAATTGCTTCGTGTGGCCGCATATATATTACGATGGATCAGGTGACGACCAAAATCATCCAGGGGTCAAGATCTGACTTTAGAAGAGCTAAACTTGAGTTTTCTAAAAATTGCACAGGTGGTCCAACATTCAGAGTTTTCGGATGTTATTAAAAAATTGCATAAAGGCACCACCCTACCCGCAAAATTGCAAAAACTCAACCCGTTTTTGCATGAGTACTCGGATATGTCGCTGTCGTTCAAATTTATTCCTACTCGGTCGTCTATTAAATGCACCTCTCCCATATGATGCCAAATTTCCGCTTTTATTGAATAAAAGTTCTCACTTCGTTATAACGTATTTACCGTTCCTGCACATTCGAAATCACCACGCTGGGGCCAAAGCGTTGGTTGCGCTTCTTCGAAAACGCATGTGGCTAATAAATGCCCGAGAAGCTTGCAGTAGAACCGTAGAAACTGTATACATTGTTTTTATTACAAGCCGAAGTTGCAAAACCAAATCATGGGAAATTTGCCAGTCGAAAGACTTCGAGCACTACGACCCTTTCTTATATGTGGCGTAGATTTTTGTGGTCCAATATACTCAACTCTAAAAATACGCGGTCGACCACCCGTAAAAACATATATTGCAGTTTTCGTTTGCTGTACTTCAAAAGCAGTACATATTTGAATTAGTTTCGGACCTATCTTCTAATTCATTTATTTTCACCCTAAAAAGGTTCATTGGACGCCGAGGGATGCCGACGAAGATATTTAGCGATAACGCCACCAACTTCGACGGCGCCGACCGCAAGCTGCGCGAGCTGAAGGAGGCGTTTCTAGCGCAAGCCCCAGAACTAATGGGATTGGCAGCCGAAGATAGATTCAGCTTCGGCTTTATACCACCCAGGGCGCCGCACTTCGGCGGATTATGGGAGGCGGCCGTGAAGTCCGCCAAGCATCTAATCGTTCGCGCACTCGGCAACTCTCTACTAACAACGAAAGAGCTCTCAACGCTACTGGTCGAAGTGGAGGCCATTTTGAACTCGCGTCCCCTAACACCGTTGAGTCAGGACCCCAACGACGGAGAAGCACTAACTCCAGCGCACCTTTTAATCGGTTGTCCTCTGCGAGCACTGCCCCCAGCACAAGTGCCAACGAACCCAATTCGTTGCTGCGAGAGATGGCAACTTGTTTGCTGTCTCAAGCAACAGTTTTGACAACAGTGGTCCAAAATATATCTAACGAGCCTTCAGGAGCGCAACAAATGGCTCCACCCCAAACGCAACCTGCAGCCAGGCGATCTCGTCCTCGTTTACGAAGACAACGTGCCGCCGCAGCAGTGGGTAATCGGCCGCGTCGGCGCAACCGTCGAAGGCCTAGACGGCAAGGTGCGAGTCGCAGAAGTGGCGACTAAGGCCACAAGCTGGCCTTGCTTCCAATGGAGGTTGAAGGAAATTGATCCTGTCAAGGTGGCCGGTGTTGCGTCAAGCGACCTATCTACAAATTTATACCTAAAATAAAAATAATAAATGAATTGTAAAATATTGAATTATAAAAACTATAAACTATTGAATTAATTAAATTAAAAATTAAATTAAGAAAATCTATTTTACTTACCTTAATAATGCATTCATAATATTAATATACTACTTACCTTAATACTATAGTGAACGAAAAGTTGAAGATGATTAGACTTACCCCTTTTTAAAACATATTTATATTACCACTAGTTTAAGCCGTTAGTTTTAAGATTTAGGCTAAGCAACTAAATGAAATGAAATAAATGGAACGCGTCTTTTATCTTTTCGCAAATACTTATTTAATTTTCGTGACAGGCAATTAGGGTTCAAGTTAATTCGCGCTTTCCCAGTGTATATTTTCGCTTCTCAAAAACGCTTGAGAATTTTCATCTGTTTTATATATAAGATCAAAATATGAAACAAGAGCTGTTCATTTGAACTTCCAGTTAGACGTAATTAAAAAATAATAATTATACTAAAACATAATATATAAGTTAAGTTGAACCACAACTTTGGACCCTGGCAGAATGTTCGCAAATATATGAACATGACACTTTATTTCTTATGATAGAATTATATATAGAAAATTATATTTGTGACACAAGTACATTAATACATAAATATACACATTAAAGTGATTCAAAAAAAAATATTTTTCGTTTGGTACTCGCAAAAATAGGTTTCTAGACACCTCTTTTTTTTTGTAATCCACCCTAATATGCATTGCTGCTAGACGATGAATATCTCGTAAACGTTTAATTTAATCGAAAAATTATAAGAGACCATTTTTATAGAGCAGCAAATTTCCTACAAAACTTTTTATAAAATTTGATGATTTTTTTTCAATGAGTTATAAAATTCATAAGAAATAAAAAATTTTCTCAAAAATAATCAAACTTTAGCTGTTAATATCTTTTAAAAGGTTGGGTTTATTTGAGACCTTTTTTGTAGAGCATTCAATTTCCTACAAAATCAATCAATCAGGAACAATATACTTTTTCAAGTGGTTGGAAGCGAGTGTTAAATTTTTTTATATGATAATAAGAAAAAATAGAAAACTGTAAGAAAGAGGACATTCCCGTTACAATTAAGAACTCATGCTTGGAGAGGCTTTCTTAGAGGTGTCTAGGAACCTATTTTTTCGAGTAAAAAACAAAAACTATTTTTTTTTTGAATTCCCTAATACACATGTAAAGAAATAATGAAATAAAAAGAAAAAAGAGTCCACTAAATGTCAAGTGCTATGGTAAGCAACAAAATTGTAATATGAAACTTGCTCATAAAAATGTGAAAATCATCGTATATATCTGAAGTATACAATAAAAATAGAATACTTATTTACGCATATTTATGTACACTAAGCATAAACACATATGCATACATATGTACATAGTAGAGATATGAAAATTAAGAAATGTATCGAGGAAATTTTAATACAAAAGATCAGAGTCAAATGTGAGCTCTCACGGTACAGAAGAAATTTGAAGACTGTTTTTTCTGTACATGGAGCTTTTTTCCTTGGTGAGAGCAGATATCTGTGGGAATTTTTTGTGTCGATAAAAACGACAAATGGTTGGAAACTGTGGATTGAAGTTTGATGAATTCTTTACTTGTTTCCTTTTGAATTTTTAGCAATTTCATTAAATCGTTATTTTCTGATCTACTAATAATATGGGAATATTATTGCGAACTGCTTTACGATGACGCTTGCTTGACCTTTTGTTTTGTATCGGAGCTGATACTATTTTTCTGCATCCGATAATTTTGAATGGTTTATGTAAATAGTTGTGAACATGTGAAAGGTCGGCCATTGTTCATTACCACAATGAAAAATTTCAATGTCACATGCGGATACCTTGAGGTGGATACCCGAACTTGCCACTTGACTTTGAATTTGTAGCAGCCCTACACTCGGATGTGGAGTAGGTGCAATTGATTTAATTACCTTTAACTGGCACAAAGTCATTATTTTTGTATTTTCAAACTGCTCCAAACAGTTTTCATATTTGTCGTAAGCCGAAGATTTACAATTTTTTGGTAGATCAGAATGATTGCATCACAAGAAGCAAAGATTGTCGAGATTTTCCTTTTTGATTTCTAATCCCTCTTCAGGATTAATGAATAAACGAAGATGAAAACCTTATGCAATATCTTACTAAAATGTCTCTCAGCTATAAATTTAGTACATGTTATATCTTTCCCCATTTTTTATTTCTTAGCACCTTTTTCGAAGGTTTAGCTTCTGCAAGTATACATGAACTGTTTTCGTCAGAAATCATCGTTGGAACTTTTAACAACTGAATTAGCTTAGATTCTTTTGAGTCTGAGCTCATTTGAAAGATGTGTCGAAATAAATAAAAATGTCTCAGTTAAAACTTTACTGGTAGAATTTCAGTACAAGTTTCGTATATACTATATACATATTATATGTTTAAAAGAAGACTCTTTTGTAAGTAAAAGCTTCAAAGAAAATCAATAAAAGACACGCCGAAATTACTGGTTGAATTTCGAAAGCATTTTCGTATAATTATTAAAACAATGACACTTTCTATTTTCGTATGTGTGACCGAAAAGTTTTGTAGAGTGTTTTATAAATAACTAAATTACGCGTCTGGAGGATGGAAAGATGTGTAGAAGTTGACGCAAGTAAGAAAAGTTCTCTGATTGCCATCCAGTTGGCCGGAAACGATTCTTAAACTCATGGCTCAGCAGCTCTCGACTTCCGGTCTTTGACCAAGTATCCTCTAGGTAGCCAGAAAATATTCGTTTGAGGGCAGGCTTGTGCAACCGCATCAACATATCGCTGATCAAGACCGAAGCAAACTCTTGTAGAGTTTTCAAGTATTTTTCAAAAGTGATCTAGTGACCAATGCCCAGAGCATCCTAAAATTATGGAGGGAGCACTTCTCCAGCCTGCTGAATGGCAGTGAAAGCTTAACGCCGAGTGACAGCAAACCCGATTCCCGAATCGATGGCGATATGGCAGATGCTCCATTGCCCGACTATAAAGAAGTTCGAATAGCAATTGCCCGTCTGAAGAAGACGAAGTGGCGGGGGCCAATGGATTGCTGGTAAAGCTATTCAAACACGGCGGCGCAGAACTGATAAGGAGCATGCAACAGCTTTTTTGTAGAAAGAGCGAGACTCCACAATCTGCGCCAGCTACCGAGGGATAAGCCTCCTCAACATTGCGTATAAGGTTCTATCGAGTGTATAATGTGAAAGATTAAGGCCCACCGTCAACAAACTAATTGGACCTTTTCAGTATGGCTTTAGATATTGATATCGACCTCAACGCTCCGTTAGTTCTGCTTTTTCCGGACTAGATAAGGACGCAAAGTAAATGTGTCTGGCAGTGAACGAGGGCAAGACAAAATATCTCCTGTCATCAAACAAACAAACGTCGCACACGCGACTCGCTCCCAAGTCTCTGTTGATAGTCATAAATTCGAAGTAATATTACGGACTGAGTAGGTAATTGAGACGAACAAAAACCAAATTCAATAAAGCACGCATTATTCCCGTTCTGCTATACGGTGCAGAGGCATGTACGATGACAACGGCGAATATCGCATTCATGGAGCGATTAGCTGTATGAGATATGCGATGACATTGACTTAGTTGAGCCAATCAAGAGACACTGGCTATGCTGGCTAGATCATGTCGTACGTATGGGCGAAATCACTCCAGCTCTGAAAGTATGCGACGCAATACTCGCCGGGGGAAGCAGAGGAAGGCCTCCACACCGTTGGAAAGACCATGTGGAGGAGGACCTGCCTTCGCTCGGCATTTCAAATTGAAGAAGAATTGCCCGTATTTATTATTTAACATACTTTCGATTTAATTGTATTGAATAATTTATCGATAATTTTATTTATTTGTTTATTTTAAATATGTATATACTACTGTGACATTGTATTTAATTTGAAAATTCTTCATATGTTCTTCCAAATCAATTTCATCCCTTTCAAAGTAATTCCAATCTTCAAAACACTGGTTGTAGTCACTTTTCGGGAAGGCCTTACGTTCCGTCTTCGAGGCGGCTTGAATCTCCTCTATCGTATAAAAACGGTGTCCCCGGAGCGTTCGTTTGAGCTTGGTGAACACCCAGAAGTCGCACGGCACCAGATCAGGTGAATACTGTGGTTGAGGAACAATATGGGTTGTGTTTTTAGAGAAATGATAACGAATTACGAGGGCAGAATGGGATGGTGCATTATCGTGGTGTAAAAACCAAGAATTGTCTTTCCACAATTCCGGCCATTTTAGGCGGATAGCGTTACGCAAATGACGCATAACGTTTAAATAATATTCCTTGTTGACTGTTTGACCGCTTGGAAGGAATTCATAATGCACAACACCACGATAATCGAAGAAAACAGTCAACATTATCTTGATTTTTGAGCGACTTTGGCGCGATTTTTTTTGATGTCGGCTCTCCTTTGGGCACGATATTCGCTTGATTGATCAGTTGTGTCGGGGTCATAAAAATAGAGTTATAATGCATTTCATGACACCCTGGTAGTCGGAAAGCATCGTTTCACACACTTCAATGTGACGCCTTTTTTCCAAAAAATTCAATGGTTTCGGTACCAGTCGAGATTTGACGCGCTTGAGGCCCAAAACATCCTTCAAAATGGTATTGGCTGAGCCTTTCGATATGCCAACTTCAAGGTCTCTAATTGTTAATGGACGGTTTCTCAACACCAAATCTTTGATTTGTTGAACGTGAGCTTCGTCGGTTGAGGTTGATGGTTGCCCAGGAAGCTCTTCGTCTTCGACACGTTCACGGCCAGCTATACCACTTGTAAACTTTTTTTTTTTTTAGACATAGCCTCATCACTAAAGGCTTTCTGCACCGTCCTCAACGTATCCGCAGCAGAAAATTGATTCCGTAAACAAAATTTAATTCAAATTCTTTGCTCAACAAATTTCGACATCGCAAAAAACGAAAAACTCACTTTTAGCAGCTCACAAAACGACACGTATCTCAAACCCTAATGAATATTTTGACATGAAATTTGACATAAACGTGACTGAAAGTATTACCAACATAAGAAAAAAAAAATTGTTCTCTAAATCCTTCGACGCGCGCAGTTTAAATTCAAATGTTACCCTGTTTTTTGGACACAGGTATATATGTACATATATAGTTAGTCAAAATTATTTACATAACGAACTTGTTGTCGTTGTTGTTGTTATGAAAAAATATGTTATGTTGTTGTGAACCTAGTTATATGCGCTAGCGACTGAAGTAAATTTGGTCGAGTACATAGTAACGGTACATAAGTCTCAAAACAGAGCAAGCGAGCTGAAGATTAACGGTAGTAAAAAGTATTTACACATTTGTTTTTGTTTTTTGTTAAGGCAACGGACAGAAATGGAAACGGGTTCTTGTATCTGAAACAAAATTTTCCTAGAGTCAGTGAAGCAAAAATTAAGGACAGCATATTTGTGGGTCCGCAAATAAGAAAACTAATGAAAGATAAAACATTTTAGGAAATGCTCAATGAAACTGAAATACGAGCCTCGTGTGACTTTAAAAGCATAATAAAAAAATTTCTTGGAAATGTGAAAGCTGAAAGCTTACCTACTTATAAGAAAATAGGTTGGAATATGTTCCTTTAAATTCACTTTTTGAATTCTCAATTGGATTTTTCCCCAAAAATTTAGGGGCCGTAAGTGACGATCATGGGGAACGATTTCACAAAGACATTTCCACAATGAAAAAACGGTAACAAGGCAAGTGGAGTGCCAGTTTGCTTATCGATTACTGCTGGACATTGTTAAGGAATAGTCTAAAACCAAATATCGCTGAAAAACGTCGACACTAACATTTTAAAGTACTCTTTGGTTAATAAAATAATATAACAGTAGTATATCTATCGCTGTTTTTTTTTTTTTAACAAAAATATGCAAGAAATCTGGAGCATTTTCTGCATTTGTGGCAATTTTTACATAATAAACGCTTTGTTCTTTTCATGTCACAAAAAACAAGTGGACTTTTGTTTACCAGTGTTGTCATTTATTCTTGAATTGGTTTTAAGTCAAAGCAGTGATTCATATCTATTGTGTTCGTAATAAACTAAACTTGCTAAAAAATTTAAGAATTATAAATAAATGCCAAAAACAAACCAATTGTCGATTGAAACTCTGTCGGAGATTGTTACCAAGTTTATAAGGGGTGTTTCAGCTTCGGAGTTAGTAAATTGTTACAAAATATCTATCAATTTAGGTAAAAAGTTGGAGAATAATAATTAGTTGGACAATTAAAAAAGAACAGATCGGAAACCGGTGATGACTTAAAGAGAATGTCGAAAATTAATAGGGACAGTCATACAAAACCCCACAATAAGGATTACAGCAGCATCAAATCAACTTATTTGAAAACAAGTCAATGATTGAGATGATCGAGTGGATAGGCTGTTGCACCTGCTAAAAGTTTCTCAGCGGATGTAAGGCAACCTAAATTAAGGTTTTCTAATTGGACTTTGACCGGGAAAAGGGAGTCTGAAAAGTCACTACTTAGTGTAAGCTTTATTTATCTACTATAAGAACCAGTTATATTTGCGTTATTTATAGTTAAGCTTTTACATGCATTAGATCAGTCTAGAAGTATTCACCGAAATTGGTAAAAGTTTTATCTAATAGTTGTCACATAGTTATTTTTACTAAATATTGGCCCATTATAAAAAATATCTCAACGCCTCCACCTGGTGGTGCCTAACTATCTGAAAGCCCAGAAACTACGGCAAATAAACTAATTCATTATATATCAATTATAAACCAACAATCCAGGCAGTTGAAACCAATAGAGCAATTATGATGATCTCTAACTCTTCTGTCACTGAAAATGTGAGAGCCGCTCACCTACCGAACTTTGACAGTTGACTGGATTAGGTAGGTTTTGACCTTTTGCAATTGGAATGACTGGAACGGCCAGATTGAAATTATACCAAAAATATATGTGAACGGAGGAATTTGTTGTCGCCGTTCAAGATTGCTAATAAAAATTTCAAACAATAAAAATCAAAGAAAATTTGAAATTTAAATATATTTCATGAAACGTTTTGTAATTTGATGCATAATCGAATTAATTTTCAATTACAAATGTTTAAAAAAATTTATTAATTGACAACTAACAGGCTCAATTCACCTTATTAAGTATTGAAAGATCGAAAGTCAGTTGGTTTAATATACCATAAAATCATAAAAAAGGATTTAATAAGTTTCCCCATATATTAAAATTCCAATATATAACAATTTGGAATCGTAATAATTGTTAAGTATTTTAAGTTAAAATGCCCAAAAATTCTTATTTTGTTCGATCTGGCCATAATGGAAAATGTTATAAAAATGCTTATTTTGAGGCGCGCTCACATTGGAATAAGTTGGGCATCCTATTATCCCTGATGATGACTCTGATTATTATGGAAAGTTAACCAAAACTCTGTCTACACAGAATTTACCGTGGTTTTCTTATGAAAATAAACAATTAAAATTTACATCACTCAAACGAGCCAAAGGCTTTAATATCAGACCTTCATAAGAAAGGATTAAAAGTTATAAACGCAGCCAACAAACGAAAACGAAAGAGCCGTTAGATATGTTTCTTCTTACTTTCGATGCAACAGAAAATATAAATAACATACATACATATATGCAATAAAAACCATATTGCATTCAGTTGTTGTCATTGAGGCAGTAAAACAGTCAAAGCTCATACCACAATGCAAATTGTGTCATTCATATAGACATACTCACAACTACTGCGGCAAGGGCACGATTCTGATTACTTTGGCGGAGGGGTAAAAAAAAACGAGTTTCCGTACAAATGGGGTACGCTTCCCTATGCTTCTCCAGAGGAGGAATATGCAAAAATATTGTAAAAATAACTTATATTTTTTAAAATATTCCCTTTTAAAAATTCAAAAATTTGCACAAAAAACATTTTTCACTTGCAATATTTAAATACACGCTGTAAACATTGAAATAAGTTCACATTTCACTTTTATTTTGTTATATTTTACCTAAATTTATTAATTTAAAAATCACTTAGCACACTCATCGTTGAAAAGGTTAGATTTACAATTATAAGGAAAACGAGCGTTGCCACATCTTAAACACCAAATATGTAGGATTTTTAACGATTTTCCTTTGTTTGTTTTTTCGCGTGATTCATTTTTCTATATTAACTGTAATAAAAAAATACTTTCCAACATTTTTCAAGTTATAATTGAGTTCTGGACACTTTTTCCATATACATACATATGCATAAGTATAATATGTGATTGATGATCGAGCAAATATCCGGGGTAACCTAAGTATTTTATTGCATAATATAATTATGTAGTATTTATATTATTAGAACTAAGATTCTTAGCGGTCGGAAAAAAAATTCTTGAATTTTCATAAAACTTTGTACCGAGGGGTTTTTGGGGTCGCTGATCATTTATTTCAGATTTTCAAAATACAAAATAGAAAATCCAATATGGCTGTCAGATTTTTACAAAACTTAGTATCTGTGAGTTTTTGAGCCCGCTAGCTATGATTTTGAAATCAGATTTTCAAAAGTAATTGCCAGTATTAGTTCAGGACTTCCTTTATTTTACAAGAACCTGCATTCAGCTATATACCCAGGAGCAACGAAGTGGACGTTCCCATTGGGGTGCTTGTTTATAGTGAGACCCCTTGCCTCTCACTATTCTTAAAGGGGGATTGACTAGGTCCTTCGTGGAGGATTGGTCAACAAAAAGGCTGATTCGTTTGTATTAATTTATCTAACAGTAGCGAGTTTTTTTAGTTTCAAATGTTCTTCGTAGTGCTTTTCTTTTATGTGGATTTGAAGTCTCTTTTTTTAGTGACCAAAAGTAGTCTGCTAACATGTGGTTATTCCATACCTCCTGATATCTCTTTTCATCTCTTGTAAATGCCGATGGAATCTCTCGCCCTGCTCTTCACTAAAGTCAACCAAATTTTCAGGAAAATATTCGACGTGTGAATGAACAATGGAGGATGGAATCATGTGTAGAAGTTCACGCAAGTGAGGAAAGTTCTCTGATCGCCATTCACTTGGGAGTGGCCAGAAACGATTCTTTTACATATGACTCAAGCAGCTCACGACTTCCGGTCTTTGACCAAGTATCCTCTGGGTAGCCTAAGAATATCCGTTTGAAGGCGAGCTAAAGTGAGAAGGCGAAACACCCCTGCATAGGGTTGTGCGCTGGGTTTGGGACCCGCCACGTAAAAAAACACCCCCAATGAAAGGAAAAAAAACAGCCTCTGATGAGAGACCCCCCTTTTGATGACGACCATGGCAAACGAAATAAGGACTATGATTTGAGGGCATGCACCTGGAATGTCCGGTCCCTTAATTGGGAAGGTGCCGCTGCCCAGCTGGTAGATGTCCTCGTAAAGATAAAGGCTGACATCACCGCCGTCCAAGAAATGCGATGGACGGGACAAGGACAGAGACGAGAAGGTCCTTGTGACATTTACTACAGTGGCCATATAAAGGAGCGCAAGTTTGGTGTAGGTTTCGTGGTGGGAGAGAGACTCCGTCGCCGAGTACTATCATTCACTCCGAAAAATGAACGTCTAGCCACAATCCGCATCAAAGCGAGGTTCTTCAACATATCGCTGATTTGCGCCCATGCCCCGACGGAAGAGAAGGACGATGTGACCAAAGATGCCTTTTATGAGTGCTTGGAGCGCACTTATGAGAGATGCCCACGCCACGATGTCAAAATCGTGCTTGGCGACTTCAATGCCAGGGTGGGCAAAGAAGGTATCTTTGGCACTACGGTCGGTAAATTCAGCCTCCACGAGGAAACATCCCCAAATGGGTTGAGGCTGATCGACTTCGCCGGGGCCCGAAATATGGTTATCTGTAGTACTAGAATCCAGCATAAGAAGATACATCAAGCTACCTGGCTGTCTCCGGATCGAAAAACCACCAACCAGATCGATCATGTTGTGATAGACGGAAGACACGTCTCCAGTGTTTTAGATGTGCGTGCGCTCCGAGGTCCTAACATCGACTCGGACCACTATATTGTTCCAGCCAAAATTCGCACCCGCCTCTGTGCAGCAAAAAACGCACGCCAACAAACACAAGGATGGTTCGACGTCGAAAAGCTGCAATCACAACAGACAGCCGAACGTTTTCCTACTCGGCTTGCATTCCTGCTCTCTGAGAGCACTCGTCAACAACTCTGTATAAGGGAACTGTGGGACGGCATTTCAAACTCCTTACGTACAGCTGCAATCGAAACCATTGGTTTTCGGAAAGTGCAAAAGAACGGCTGGTACGACGAGGAGTGCCGTGTCGCAGCGGAGAGAAAACAGGCTGCCTACCTCGCAACGTTACGATCCACCACAACACGTGCGGGATGGGATAGATACCGAGAGTTGAAGAGGGAAGCGAGACGCATTTGTAGACAGAAACAGAAAGAGGCTGAAATGCGTGAATACGAAGAGCTTGATAAGCTGGCCGACAGGGGTAATGCTCGAAAATTCTACGAAAAGATGCGGCGGCTTACAGAAGGTTTCAAGACCGGAGCATACTCTTGTAGAACCCCCCAAGGTGATCTAGCCACCGATGCCCAGAGCATACTTAAATTATGGAGGGAACACTTCTTCAGCCTGCTGAATGGCAGTGAACGCACAACACCAGGAGAAAGCGAACCCGATACCCCAATCGATGACGATGGAGCAGACGTTCCATTGCCCGACCATGAAGAAGTTCGAATAGCAATTGCCCGCCTGAAAAACAACAAAGCGGCAGGGGCCGATGGATTGCCGGCCGAGCTTTTCAAACACGGCGGCGAAGAGCTGATAAGGAGCATGCATCAGCTTCTTTGCAAAATATGGTCGGACGAAAGTATGCCCAACGATTGGAATTTAAGTGTGCTATGCCCAATCCACCAAAAAGGAGACCCCACAAACTGCGCCAACTACCGTGGGATTAGCCTCCTCAACATCGCATATAAGGTTCTGTCGATCGTATTGTGTGAAAGATTAAAGCCCACCGTCAACAAACTGATTGGACCTTATCAGTGTGGCATTAGACCTGGTAAATCAACAACCGACCAGATATTCACGATGCGCCATATCTTGGAAAAGGCCCGTGAAAGGAGAATCGACACACACCACCTCTTCGTCGATTTCAAAGCTGCTTTCGACAGCACGAAAAGGAGCTGCCTTTATACCGCGATGTCTGAATTTGGTATCCCCGCAAAACTAATACGGCTGTGTAAGCTGACGTTGAGCAACACAAAAAGCTCCGTCAGAATCGGGAAGGACCTCTCCGAGGCGTTCGATAGCAAACGAGGTTTCAGACAAGGCGATTCCCTATCGTGCGACTTTTTCAACCTGCTTCTGGAGAAAATAGTTCGAGCTGCAGAACTTAACAGAGAAGGTACCATCTTCTATAAGAGTGTACAGCTGCTGGCGTATGCCGATGATATTGATATCATCGGCCTGAACACCCGCGCCGTTAGTTCTGCTTTCTCTAGACTGGACAAGGAAGCAAAAGAAATGGGTCTGGCAGTGAACGAGGGCAAGACGAAATATCTCCTGTCATCAAACAAACAGTCGTCGCACTCGCGACTTGGCACTCACGTCACTGTTGACAGTCATAACTTTGAAGTTGTAGATAAGTTCGTCTATCTTGGAACCAGCGTAAACACCACCAACAATGTCAGAATCCAACGCAGGATTACTCTTGCCAACAGGTGCTACTTCGGACTAAGTAGGCAATTGAGAAGCAAAGTCCTCTCTCGACAAACAAAAACCAAACTCTATAAGTCACTCATAATTCCCGTCCTGCTATATGGTGCAGAGGCTTGGACGATGTCAAAAACCCGGATGAGTCGACGTTGTGAGTTTTCGAGAGAAAGGTTCTGCGAAAGATTTATGGTCCTTTGCGCGTTGGCCACGGCGAATATCGCATTCGATGGAACGATGAGCTGTACGAGATATACGACGACATTGACATAGTTCAGCGAATTAAAAGACAGCGGCTACGCTGGCTAGGTCATGTTGTCCGGATGGATGAAAACACTCCAGCTCTGAAAGTATTCGACGCAGTACCCGCCGCGGGAAGCAGAGGAAGAGGAAGACCTCCACTCCGTTGGAAAGGACCAAGTAGAGAAGGACCTGGCCTCGCTTAGAATATCCAATTGGAGCCGCGTAGCGAAGAGAAGAAACGACTGGCGCGCTGTTGTTGACTCGGCTATAATCGCGTAAGCGGTGTCTACGCCAGTAAAGAAGAAGAACGAACAAATTGCAGTTGTAGATTCATTAGGCAATTTAGGCCAATTTTTCATAATTCTTTAACATTTTCTTGACAATATTTGCGTAATTAGGATCTTTTGTATTCCCCAAAAATTTTTGTGTTACTTCTCTGAAACTTTGCATACATAGTCATTCTTTATTCAAATTCAGTATCCTTCAAAAGCTCTCTTATTTGTGGACCATTCAAAACGCCTTCTTTTATTTTTGCTTCTGACATTTTGGGAAACTTTTCGAAGAAGTACATATAAGCTTTGCTTTGCGCATTTCTTATTGCTTTAATAAATTGTTTTGCAAGGCCCAGTTTTACATGGAGTGGTGGTACTAAGGCTTTACTTCTTGGAATGAGACTCGCCTTTATAACATTTTTAGAGCCTGGAATTAACTTTTTCCTTAATGGTCAATCCTTTTGCACATAATACTTATCACGCGCTCGACTGTCCCACTCTTATAAAAAAAAAACCGCTTTGTTGACCCAGCAAAATTGTTATTATCTTCAAATCACCACACAATTGCCAGTGATGTTTATTATATTGTAGTTTTTCTAGTAAGAAATGGAAGTTGTGGTATTGCTCATTTAAAACTACAGAATGAGCAACTGGTAACCACTGTGCAGCAAGACTGCTTTTAAACTTCGTATCAAAGAGTCAATAAATAGGCTGCAATATCGCTGCAGTACACTAAATCATCAATATTTGTGAAATACTTCCTGAATTCAATGTCTCGATTGCGATAGTAACTTATATGAGTTTCAGGAGCTAGACAATTTGATTCTTTCAATCTTGACGCTATTAGCTCAGAAATTTCTTTCGAAAATGCTGCGTCTCAGACCACATCATTTATCTCTGCCTAAACGAAACCTTTAGAATTTTTATCAGTCTCAGCATCTGATTCTTCTGAGGCATCTTCACCAATCTCTATATCCTCAGCGTCAGCAGAAACTAGATCTTCGCCAATAGAAATATTGCTTTCCCCATTTTGTTCAGAAGAAAGAGGGATGGGAAGAGTCACAGAATTGACAGAAGGACAAGAGATGGCAGATTTTGTTTTAGAGTTGTGCGCAAAAACACTCGTTAAGCAAAAATAGCAATCCCTCTCATAATTTGTTGGTCTGCGCCAGATCATTGCAGAAGCAAACGTTTGTTTCTTGCGTTTTAGTTGCAATGAACATCTCAGGCATATCTCTTTTGGAGTCCTAATTTCAATGCCGAAAACTTTCGTATAGCTAGATTTTAGTGTATCTGTAAATTTTTTTCGGATCTTACTTATAACGTATTCTCCATAATTGACAGAGAAATTGTTTTTCATTTTGCAAAATATTTTTCTTGTAGTATTATACACATCAAAGGCCAAGTCACCCACCAATGTAGAGCTGCGGTCGCTTGATGACGACGGGTTCCGACTCCCTGTATCGTACTTTTTTTTCGTGTGCCTACCATGACGGCGTAAAGGTGAGTCTAAAATGGCATTAGGGTCACCTACACGTACAACTAAGCCCATTGCAGACTCACCTTAAGGAGCGTGATGCAGGGACTCTGCCGGATCACGGAAAAACTCCGTTGCCCGCCGTCACCACGTGGACATGCCCTGGATGCAGGCACACGATATAATTTGTGGGCAGCGGCCCTAAAAACTTCTAGATATATACTAAGTTTGTGAACACTAAAGAAATTTTTATACATCCGACAGCCATATTGGATTTTGTTTTCTATTTTGTATTTTGAAAATCTCACTTTAAATATGTGATCAGCGACCTTTTTTTTGACCGCCATTTTGTACTTTGAAAATTTACCTTTAATTTCGAAATCAGTGACCTCGAAAATCCCTTGATACAAAATTTTATAAAAATTGAAGAATTTCTTAAAAATTGAAGAATTTTTTGAGAATTCAAGAATTTTTTGAAAATTTTGACGGCCATATATCATATATCTATCCCAAAATTAAGCTAAATCCGTTAATATTTTAAAATTTTTTTCTATCAAGTAAAATCCGGCATGTATTTGGAGGTTAGGAAAAAATCCTGACGTGATGGAGCAAAACGGATGTCATATTCGGTTTCAGCGGCCCAAAATACATACAATACACCATGTTTGGTCAAAGGAACCTTTCGTAAATTTTTTTTGTGTGGACATGTGTAATTGTTAGCTCATAAACGACGCTCTTACGTTAAAAACCTGCAAAAAGTGAAAAATATGGATGTATTTAAATATTCATAGCTTAATTCAATTAATTTCAAGTAAAAAATGTACGAAAAGTGTGTTAAATGTTGTGAAATAGCTTAGCTTGTTGAAATGTTCGAACTTTGGGAATTTTTGAACCTTGAAGTCGAATATCTCGTTAACTCAACATTTGACGTACCTACGAAGTCGGAATTGTGCGCAAGCAAGATGTGTGAAGTAAGCGGCAAAGCATAAGACCATAGAGTGTCAAAAACCTAATCACCAACAACCAAAATGTTGTAATTGTGGTGAGGCTCATTCTGCTAACTGCAGAGGATGCCTAGTTGCGAAAGAACTGCAAAAGATTCGTGACCAAAGAAGTGGTACAAAGGAAAACGACCCACGTCCTAAAACTCGGTTGTCAAAATTGCCAAAAGCCTCCGTTATATTAAATTCAGAAAGTTTGATGTGTTTCATGCAATACATCCGAATAATTGTGCACGCGGAGGAGCTGCTATTACAATAAAAAGCAACATAAAACACTACGAAGAAACCCGCATATCTACAGAAGAACTTCAAGCAATAACGGTAACGCTAGTAAGTGACAACTTACAGTTTACAGTCCCCCAAGACATCAAATAAATTGCCATAGCTATCTATAACTGATCAATAACAATAAAAACCGCTTTATAATGGGTGGTGATAATAATGCAAAACATACCCACGGGGTCTCGAGGCTTATAACCACAAAGGGAGAGAGCTATTGAAACCTCTTCCAATGACTGGCCACAGTATCATTTCTACTTCAACACCAACTTATTGGCCAACAGATCCACTTAAATTACCCGATCTTATTGATTTTTTCATTACAAAACATATCTTTTTAAATTATATGTGCATAGAAAGTGGTTTGGATAGGACCTCTGACCATTCTTACCAGTATATATAACACTACACGAAAGTGTTGTTATTAAGGAACCTCCGCTTGCGCTAACAAATAAAACCACAGACTGGGAACACTTTAAGCAAATGCTATTCAATGTTTATAGTCACGTTAAAATAAGTTGTAATTCAGAGCTAGATAACGAAATCATGAATTTGACAAATACAATTTAATATGCTGCATGGAGTAACCAACTAAAAGGAATAAAAGAAATGATGGCTCTGAAAAGTTTATCTAACGACCATATGAATGATTATTTACTCTGGAAGTGTAAAAAAAATTTTTCTCGACCCGTAACTCAGCATCACCCAATCAGAAAAGCCGACCAGACATGAGCCAAAAGAGATACAGAGAAAGCAAATGTTTTTTCGGAATACCTTGATGGTGTCTTCAAACCACATGACACATCCAATGTAGCAAAAATGGAACCTCATACTTACGAGAATTATACCAAAGTTCTTCTAATAACTAACAAAACAGCTTCCTCACAATATTATATGTAAATTTACTGCTATATATACTACATATATATCTATTTATTAGAAATTTGCAGAGGTGACTATGTTCAATAATCCTGGTGGCTAAATGAGTAGCGACGTTGCATCAGATTTACATCAGTTCACCACACCGAATTAAAAGCAAGCATTCACCTCATCACGCGAGAGAACACACGTACATGCTCCAAAACACGATGACATTCTACATTCTAATTAGAACCAAAGAAAAAGAAAAAGGATCTCGCGCCCCTTTGTTCGTTACGACGTCGATCAACCAACATCTCCGCTTTCGCAGCATCCCGGTTCTTCCCGCTAATTACCCGCCTGTATATATATATATATATATATATATTTAACGTTTCTAAAACCCGCTATTTTCTATTTATAATTACTTTATCATTTTATATATATATAATAAATATATTTAACGTTTAAAACTACTGTTATTAATTATGTAACAATTTTTAAGTGCATTTCGCATAAAATAAAAACTTTATAACGATTGTGTTGAATCTAGTGCAGTTTCCTTTTAACAAAAAGTGTGAGTATAAGTTGAGTTTTCGTACATGGCCCTTCGAGCCATAAAGAATGGCACTGTGGCTAAATAAAGTCAATAAAATTAAGATTTGGGAAAAAAATGTTAATAAAAGTCTTAACGTGTGAGAAAGTGCGGTAATAAAAACCGAAAAGGTAATAATAATTGACAAAACCAAATAAAAAAAAAAACAAACAATGAAGAACATTTTGGATAGCAGCAAGTGCAGTGACCAAAAACGAAAATATAGTACATGCATATACGCATATATACATATATAAAAAAGATAAAATCATAAATAAATAAAAGTGCTGTGCAAAAAGCATACATATACGAATATATTTAAAACTAGCTGACCCCGCAGCCGTTGCCCTGCGTGAATTTATGTGTTTTGAAATGAAAAGAAAGTTGAATTTTTATTCTGTTGAAAATCATTTATTTTTTTTTTAATGTAGCGCAGCTTGATAAACAATTTTTTTTTTCTGTTCTGGTGCGTAAATATACAGAGAAGATGGGTTTCCAAATCGTGAACACGCCACGTATATCTGGTCGTGTGAAAAATATGGCTTTTCTAGATTTATGCCACACTTCTATCTATCTATCCTGTTGATTGCCATCACAAATGCAATTTTTTCTGGACACAGAATATGTTTGAAATGAAATGACTGTCTCCTTATATTCGGTAACTGCATGACAATTATTGGGGTTCTTTACACAGTTTCGGTGAATAAATGGAGATTGTGAAACATACTAATGACAGATCTATCTTTGAGATGCACATTATGCTGCGGCATACCAAGCCTATCCTAAGAATTTAGAAATTCCACTGGATAATTCACGGCTTTGTCTTCATTGTCAAGACGATCGATCGATTTGTATGAGCGCAAACCCTTCTGAATTTGAATTTGAATCTTCCAGTTTAAGTCATTAACATCGGTATTTTTGGCAACTAAAACTGCGCGGGCTCTCAAGCAATCGCAGTTATGACAATTCGCTATTGTTAAGATAAACGTAATAAGTTCTTCTTACGTTGAAGTGAATTGGCAATAGGCAAGAAAAATTTATACCAAACTAATGGCAGTATCAATCGAAATTTGTCCATTTTCAATCATTAGCGAGTACAACGTAAAATATCATCGACAATATCATTTCTTTCGTATCCCTTAATTGACGCGAACTTGAAGGATGATATGTCGAAATGATTTTCGCGAAAAGTATGCGAACTTCAGTGGCATGCGAAGTAGCTATCGCATCGTCCTATCCTATCATATCCTACAAAGCGCTTTATTGCAGTTCACGCATCGACCCGCTTGATACTTACTGATCTCATCTCATTCAAGGCCGATAATCGCAATGTTGCTTTCTTTGGTGATGTATTTGCAAATCGCTTTCAGTGATTTCACCAAACTGTAATACTCAGGTTTTGAGTGTGAATTAGACAACATTGGCGAATATAGTACGATCCATGTGTTGACAACTTCGATATTCACTCCTCTAAAATGAATGCTAAATGTTCTGCCATTGTCGTCTGGTGAGCGACGCCAATAGAGTGAATATCCATCATTTCCAGTTTGCGTTTCCTAAAGAACTGCACGTGGATAGTGTTTCGTGCATTTATTGTCAGACATACAAACCGAAAGATTGTGGTGTTCGCAATGTTCATGAACCATATTGGTTTTTACCACTTCGTATAATTCTGGATCTATCTCTGGATCAGGAATTTCCGCAAAAATGATTGCATCAATTTAATCTAATGTAATCACCATCCACCATTCAAAAAAGAAGAAGCGGCAAACCTCTTTTTTGCCCCTCAACAGAGTACATCCAGCATCATAACAGCACGTTGATTCAAGATAAAGTCTATCAAACATCGTAAGTGTTGATTGAAAAGTCGTGTTGTGACATCGTGACGATCGCTGAGTAGCTATCGCGGTCCATAATTCAACACATACTATATGTCATCGCATCCTGGGAGTACTTCCTGCATTGCCTTGCCTTAGGCTGCCATTAATTGATGCCAAACAGAACGCCGACCGATATTAGCGCGACCTCTTCGTGGCTTCGTAGCAAATTTCAATCTGTAATTGATCTTTTTATGTGAAACATGCATAAAGTTTTCACTGAATAATTTTTAAACATTTTTCTTTTGAATAGCTGGATTAAAAAAGCAAGCGACCGAAATTGAAAGATTCAAATAATTTACAAATCTAAGTATTGAAAAACAAAACAAACAAAAATTGAAAAAAAAAAATTATATGAAAAGACGTTTTTTTTTTTGGAATTGTCCAATTTTCCGACTTTTCCTAATTAAAAGTAGAAGGTATTTTTATTTCTAAACCTTCCCCGATCTACAAAGAACACATTCAAAAAACAATTACCAAATTTGGTTCAGTGGTATGAAAGTTATGAGCGTACATACATTTTGGCGATTCATTTTTATTTATATAGAAATAAAAAATTCCCAAACATAAATTACTACGTCTAGGCCAACACATATAAAACAAAGCAAATATTATAAAAATGTATTGATCATTTTGTTGTGTGAAAACATAAATAAATAAAATAAGGAAAGATATAATAATATATAATCGATATAATTAAAAAAAAAAACAAACGGAACAACTAATGCATACATACTATACAAAGGAGGAAATGGGAGCAAGAGGACACTAAACAAAGGAGGAAATTAGGAAAGAAACATTAAATACAGGAGGACTAGGAGTAGAACAATACTAAACACAAGAGGAAACTGATACAAGCAGAAGATAATATAACCAAAATTATCCGAATATACATATATGTACTTTTTTCTCCCAAAACTCCCTTGAGGCGAGACAAATTAAGTTGTTTCCAATTTTCATTAACATATGTAAAAACAGTTGAAAAAATATATCATCCAAATACATTATTTTTATAAATTCAAAAGGAAATCATTACTCCTTCTAAGCTTACCCTTGTGGATACAAACGCACCCACTACAACAGAAAACAAACAAATTACATTCAAGTATTTACATACTTGCAAATCTTTCCAGCAATACCCTTTCTGTTTCTTCAAACAGTTAGCAGGATTGCATAAAATAGGTAGGCGAAAGGCATAAAAACGAAAATTTCCACAAGAGAGAATAAATACCAACAAACATATTTACATATGCACTTATCCAAATCATACTTAAAATACATAAATGCAACAAACATAAATTAGTACCACATACAAACAAACGTTCAAATTAATATTAATATATTGAAGCATATACTATACTTGCTAATCCGCAAGTGCAGAGGCTAATGACCCGCACATTGTTCATTTTCTTTTCTCGCTCTATTCTGATATATTCGGTATTCTGTTCGCCTATGCTACATACCCTGATTTAGGGGGATATCCAAAATATAAAAACAATAATAAATATTAAATTGCTAAAAGCTGCGATAATAGCTTAATGATAAACAATATGCGGTGCGGAATTTGAACAAAAACCCAAAAGGAAAAAAAAATTAATAAATAATAAAATTTTAGTAACGATAAATATATTAGTACATACTTATGTACTATAAGCCCGTATAGGCAAATATTATTCAACAATACCTCCTTGTTCTTTGTATTACAAAAACAAGAGGGATTGTACATATATCAACCAATTTAGCAAATCATACACTGAAAATAATGGACAGACTAGAATTAAGGAAAGTGCGCCCTTGTTTTAAAAAGCTCAAAATATACTTAAATATGATAAAATTTACTCAAAGTATGTAAAGTTCCTTTAATTTGAGTAAGTCGTACCCTTCAATTTTAGGACGATCGTACTTAAAATAAGAAAATCGATGTCTTATTTTAAGGCATTTTCCTATATTTCAGTAAAATTGTACTGAAAACAAGTCATTTTTAGACTTTATAAGTGAAAGAAGTTCAATTTTACTTGGTTTAAGGACAATATTTACTTAAACTTTCAACAAGTAAAAATTTATTCAATTTAAGGATGACTCAACCTTATGCGAACCGACTATTTACTTAACTCAAACTTTGATATAAGGTCATTCTTCCTTATTTTAAGTTCAAGCATACATGGATTGTTTCTCTTTACTCTAATGCAAGCAGACATGAATTCTCTCAAAATAAAGCAGCGATAATCATATTTTATTGAACAGTTACAAGTGAGTGATGGAATTTCTTTATGTGCTATAAAATATGTCAAATGCAAATATGGAATTTGTTTTCGAAGTGAACAAAGTGTACAAAATATTGGAATTATTTGATTTAATAGATTTGTACGATTTACTGAAAGGTAAGTGTGAAAATAATATTGTGAAATAGATACAAGTGCAAACATGTGCCTTTTGAAAATGCATATGTATTGTACATACATCAAATTTTTGTGCAGCATTACCAAAGTTAACTGTTAACTATACATATGCATGTATGTACATACATATGTATGTTTGAATATATTTCACAAGAAAAAAGGCGCCGCGAACGTTTTTGCTTTGTATTAATTTTTGTTGTTTTTTTTTTTTTAAGAACACAACATTACGGAGGAAAGTTTAAAGTTTATGCAGAGCAGCCACATTAATGAAATATTCCCCAAAGAACTTTTGGGACGCAAAATTATTTTTGAACAGAGATTGAAGGAGTGGCAAATAGAAAAAGGAGTGGTTATTATGAAATGAAAATCTAAATAGTGAAATAACTATCTTTTTCATCAGAAAGCACAACACCCGGATCAGGATCAACAGAATCCATTTCTTCTAGTTTTCTTGGTGCGGTTAATGATATAAATGAAGTAAGTATTATTTTGCGTTTCTGAGTAACTTACAACGTATTATAATGTAAATAATAATAAGTATTTAAAACCTAAGTTTAATTTTTAAGAACAATGAAATGAAATCAATGTAAAAAATAAGTTTTAAAAATATAAGTTTAATTTTAAGAACAATGAAATGAAATAAATGAAAAAAAAATAAGTTTTTGCATTTTTATTTAAGGCAATTCCATTAGTATTAAATGTAAAGACAGGGAGACTTAATTCTAGAGTCAAAGACCTTTTAATCTAAGGAAGTGGTTTTTATTTGATGGCCTTATAACGGGTGATTTTTTAAGAGCTTGATAACTTTTAAAAAAAAAAAAAACGCATAAAATTTGCAAAATCTCATCGGTTCTTTATTTGAAACGTTAGATTGGTTCATGACATTTACTTTTTGAAGATAATTTCATTTAAATGTTGACCGCGGCTGCGTCTTAGGTGGTCCATTCGGAAAGTCCAATTTTGGGCAACTTTTTCGAGCATTTCGGCCGGAATAGCCCGAATTTCTTCGGAAATGTTGTCTTCCAAAGCTGGAATAGTTGCTGGCTTATTTCTGTAGACTTTAGACTTGACGTAGCCCCACAAAAAATAGTCTAAAGGCGTTAAATCGCATGATCTTGGTGGCCAACTTACGGGTCCATTTCTTGAGATGAATTGTTGTCCGAAGTTTTCCCTCAAAATGGCCATAGAATCGCGAGCTGTGTGGCATGTAGCGCCATCTTGTTGAAACCACATGTCAACCAAGTTCAGTTCTTCCATTTTTGGCAACAAAAAGTTTGTTAGCATCGAACGATAGCGATCGCCATTCACCGTAACGTTGCGTCCAACAGCATCTTTGAAAAAATACGGTCCAATGATTCCACCAGCGTACAAACCACACCAAACAGTGCATTTTTCGGGATGCATGGGCAGTTCTTGAACGGCTTCTGGTTGCTCTTCACCCCAAATGCGGCAATTTTGCTTATTTACGTAGCCATTCAACCAGAAATGAGCCTCATCGCTCATCGGACACGGACGCGAAACACATTTCGAACCGAACACTGATTTTGGTAATAAAATTCAATGATTTGCAAGCGTTGCTCGTTAGTAAGTCTATTCATGATGAAATGTCAAAGCATACTGAGCATCTTTCTCTTTGACACCATGTCTGACATCCCACGTGATCTGTCAAATACTACTGCATGAAAATCCTAACCTCAAAAAAATCACCCGTTATTAAGAACGTCTTTACTCTAAATTAAAGACTACAATATTCTTCGTTTAAGAAAATTTCCTTTAATTTAAGGCAATATTTTCCTCTTTTTAAGGAAACCATATGTACTTAAAAGTATAATCGTGTTTCCTTAACTTAAGGAAGACATGTCTTTAGTGCTATTTCATTCCCATTTTTTCCTTAAAACAAGTAAATTTTCCTAAGTTTTAGGACACATTTGTTTCAGTGTACGCACAAAGCGTATACATACGAGTATATGTACAAAGGTTACTGATTTCGAATACCTTCTTTACCCCTTATGTTAGCAATCAACTTTACCGACGCACATTGGGGTAAAATGTGTCGATTTTGGAGATAAATTCAAGAATCAAAATTCAAGGTACAAGTAAATTTTTGGTATCAAACAAAAGTAGATAAAATTCTACATCACTAACTGAACAAATATTTGGCAAAAAATTTACAGTTTTCTTGTAATATTTTCTGAAAATTGCAAGTTTATCTCTTTTTGTATGCGCACAGTGATATACGTGATTTTTTCATTTTTCGAAGTTTTTTATTTTCTTTAACTGGACAAATCTTGAGAAAATTGTAATGGAGCCCTCTTGTTCAGGTAATTTAGTAAATACAAAAAGATTTCATTTGTGTCTCTAAGTATTTTAATTTTTTTTGGCGAAAGCCTTAAAATATTGGGGTTACGACCTTATATGCAGACATATAGTTGTGAGTTAAAGCAAATCTTGTTTTATTCCTGTAATCTATGGCTGTTGTAGTTTCTTTTTGTAAAAAAAAAGTTGCGCCAATACTGGGCACTTTCTCAGTATATGCAACTGCTTGGTCAAATATACACGAATTTCTCAAGGCAGAAGAAGAACAAATACAGCAATTGCAAAAAAAAGGTTTGTTATTGTTTTTGTTGTTCAGTGGATGCCTCTTTGCTTTGTTCACACCCTAAGCGGCAGTTTAAATGCATAAGAACATATTCCGGAATATGTATAATAATAAACATCATCACATACATTTTTGAAATAAAATTTTGATTTCTTACATTTTGTAATAATTAATTAATATGGCATAAGGTTCTTTTCTAAGGTTTAGGGTATATGTAAAATCATGATAACCGACATTATTTTTTCCCGCGCAATTTTTATTACTAATGTTTGTATGTCATGTGCAGTCGAGAGAAATAACAATAGTGATGTATGTATATTTAACTAACATGGTAAAAGCGATACCGACATTGACTACATTTGAAGAGGATACAAATATTATTATCTTCCTTATAGGAACCAGTTCTAATGTAATTTGGGTTCCTCTTTATGACATAATGAAAAACTCTGGCTGTGATAAATTTAATGAAAAATTTGAATTTTTAAAAGAGCAATTGAAAAAGCGTATTGAGCCATCTGATGAATTTATAAAAGAGTTTGACGACAGGATAAAAACCTTTATTAGTCAATTTAAAATTCGTTTGAACAGAGCGAATAGGCATGAAGAGCGTTTCCTTAGAATAAACCAAAGTTGGCTGGATTCTTCGATAGGTTTCACCCATTCACAAGGAATGAAACGTGGCCGCAAAGAACTTTCATTTGAAGAATCAAATGAGAAAACGAAGCAAAAAAAGTAAATTTTTAAGAGATAGTGTGCCTTTATCTTTATTAGCTTATGCTGCACAAATGAGTTTTAGAACTTCAGGGCAAGTGGAAGCATCAAAGATAGTGAAAGAGGTTGCAAGTTCACTATCACAGCAAATGTCCAAAGAAGACGCTTTATTTGTTTTGGTGGAAGCAAAGTTATCTCGACAACAATACAATGTTATAAGGCAATATGCTCCAGATAGGTTTCTTTGCTATTCATATGTCCAATCAGCAAAAAAGGATTGTTATCCTAGACGTGAGAGCATGCATTTTTGCGAGATTTCAGCACAAATAAGCTTGCAAGCCCTTTTAGGCCATACCACAGAGCATATAACTTTAGCCCAAAATAACGTAATTAAAACATTGAACGATGAGTAAATGACGAATTTATGCTTGTACACTAAGTGGGGATTCGATGGAAGCTCTGGACACAGCTCATATAAGAAAGCGTACCATAATCCGGGTGCAAATAATTCATCAGTTTTCATCACCTGTATTGTTCGAGTCAGGTTGATTTGTGGAAGCAAAACTATGTGGCAAAATCCGCGCCCAGCTTCTACCAGGTTCTGGTTCAGGGAACTGAAAACGAAAGAGTTGGTATAGAAATACGAAATCTTGTTAATTCGGTTATACCTTATGGA
Organism: Bactrocera correcta; assembly: GCA_027475135.1. NCBI lineage: Eukaryota > Metazoa > Arthropoda > Insecta > Diptera > Tephritidae > Bactrocera > Bactrocera correcta. The sequence continues at coordinate 12,110,148 of CM050322.1, read as the reverse complement.
AATAAATATTTGGAAGTTAAACACAATTTAATTTTATCTATGGTTGATGGAAAAGTATGCAACGCATTAACAGAAACAACATCTAGACAAAAATGTTATTTATGTGGAGCTAGCTCGAAAGATTTTAATAAAATTGATGAAATGGGGATGAAAGTTGTAAAAACAGAAAATTTACAATTTGGGCTTTCAATACTTCATGGGTGGATTAGGTTCTTTGAAGGTCTTCTCCACTTATCATATAAATTGTCTATAAAAAAAGGGGCAAGCTCGAACAGAAAGCGGGAAACTATTAGTTTCGGAAACTAAAGCACGGATTCAAAAAGGATTTAAAGATAAAATTGGTCTGATTGACCAACCGAAACCTAGCTTTGGGAGTTATAACGATGGCAATACAGCTAGGCGTTTCTTTCAAAATCCCGATATGTCAGCAGCAATTACTAAAGTTGACATAAATTTGATTAAAAAGATGCATACAATACTCGTAGTTGTTTCTAGTGGGCACGATATTGAGGTACAGAAGTTTCGTGACTACACTTTAAATACAGCAAAATATTTCGTTGAATGTTATCCTTGGTATAACATGCCTCCAACACTTCACAAATATTTTATCCATGGACCAGAGATAATATCGCACGCTATTTTGCCAATCGGACAATTATCAGAAGAAGCTCAGGGAGCTCGAAACAAAGATTTTAAGAATTTTAGAGAACATTTTTCTCGCAAATGCAGCAGAAAAAAAGCAAATGAAGACATATTTAACAGACTTTTAATCAGTTCTGACCCCGTTATATCAACCACAAGAAAATTACCAAAAAAAAGTGCAGGATTTACCCAAAGAAGCATTAGAGTTGATCGTGATAGAGAGTGGCAATAATAATGAAGTTGATGATGACGATGATGATGAAGGCGATGATAAAAATTCAAGCGAAGACGACAATGATCATGAATATGATTATAGTGATGAAGAAACAGTTTATATATTTTAAATAAAATTTGAAGTTTAAAAAAAATAAAAAATTAGAAAACCGATGTTCAGCATATTTTTGTTTTTTAAGATATAAAATAAAAACAATCAAAAAACTCGAATTGCATTATTTTCTTACTTCTTTATGATTAATTAACTAAAAAAAAATAACGTTTACATAACTAGAAGACTTGTGGGAATTAATCTCCATTTTGAGCACCATTTACCCCACTGTGCGGCGTGGGCCCTCTTCAACAGAGTCTCGTCCCTGGCGCCAAAACCGGACAATATCAACAAGGCGCCATCAGCTCAGGCCGCAATCCCGCTGGTCAACAGGTCTCAGCAGCGTTGTAGCTACGCTACAGCAGCTATAGTGGCTTCTAGGCGAAGTCGGGAGAGTATCATCAGAGTTACATCAGTTCACCACACCGAATCAAAAGCACGCATTCACCTCATCACGCGAGAGAACATTACACATTAACACACACACACACACACACACACGCATATGCACCAAAACACGATGACATTCTACATTCTAATTTGAACTAAAGGAAAAGAGAAAGGATCTCGCGCCCCTTTGTTCGTTACGACGTCGATCAACCGCTTGTATATACATTATATATATATATATATAATATATATATTTAACGTTTTAAACGACTGCTTAAAACGAGTTTTGTAACAATTTTTAAGTGATTTCGCATAAATTAAAAACTTTATGACGATTGTATTGAATCTAGTGCATTTTCCATTTAACAAAAAGTGTGAGTGGCCTATAAGGTGAGTTTTCGTACACCTGGCAAGCCAACACATAACCATTACTTTCAAAACTTTTGGAGAAATGCGTATTAACAACATAATTGAAGATAGGAAGCTAATACCGGTGCATCAGGTTAGCTTTCGAAAAAATCACTCCACTATCGACAAAGTACATAGAATAAGTCGAGTCATTCAAAATGCCTTTAAAGAAAAAAAGTTTGCTCGGCCGTTTTCCTCCATTTGTCTAAAGCCTTTGCTGAAGTTTGCCATAGCGGGCTTCTAAACAATATTAAAATGCTTTTACCAAAAAAATATCACAATATTTTTAAATCATACCTTTCGTATCGTTTTTTTTCGAATTAAACATTGAGATATGTACTCTGATTTAGGACCCATCCTTTATCTGCTCTTTACGTGCGATCTACAACACGATGACAATTACAGCAACATTTGCAGATGATACTGCTATTCAGTCTGTCGGCAAAATACAAACTGCATCAATTGCAAGATTGCAGGAACATTTAAACAAAATATTTGAGTGGACAGCTAAGTGGCGAATAAAATTAAACGAGACTAAATTAGTACATATTGATTTCACATACAACAATACTAGATATATATACATTAGTACATATGCCTTTGTATGCAAATACCATATCACATTACTGCGAAATACCTAGACATGACCCTGGACCAAAAACTTAAATGGAGTGCAAATATTAAAAAGAAAAAAGAAGAATTAGAAATAAAATTCAGAAACATGTATTGGCTATTACGTAGAAACTCTGCATTATCCACATACATATAACAAAATTCTAGTCTACAATCAGGTGCTCAGACCAGTTTGGACTTATGGGATACAACATTGTTGCACAAATCCTGCGATTCCAAAACAAAGTTCTAAGATTTATACGCAGAGCACCATTAGTTATTTTGTATTAAACAATAAGCAAAACAAATTGTTCGTTAGTTGATTTTATGTTAACTAGTTACAATAGGCAATGAAATAAAAAGAAAAAAAACTTACGCTGTCGAAAAGTGATCAACATTTCTGAAATTAATAAAGCAAGACCTCTGTGATATGCTTTAAAGTACATTCAAAAGCCTACACAGCTTTGATACAATGCACTGTGGACAGATGAGTCTGCATTTCAGTTCCAGGGCTCGTTAAGTAAACAATTGATGCATTTACCACGTGAGAAGAAGAAGTTTGCAGTTCAGCCGCTAAAAAGACTCGGAGGATGCACAGTGATCTTTAAGGGATGTTTGTCTTACTTCGGCTTGAAGATTTGGTACCAACTGAGGGCATTTTAAATCAATCCAGATATACTACAATTTTAAACAACCTTATATCAGGTAATCGATTTTTTCTAACTGTCGAGAGGATTTTACAGCACGGCAACGCTCCATGTCATAAAGGGAATTATTAAAAATGTTTGGGCATTCATTAAACGTCAAAGGACAGTTGATAAGGACCGAAAACGTAATGATAAAATTGCTGAAATTTTTGCGAAATTTGGTCCAAATTAACAGTTTACTTTGCACACAATTTAGTTAAACCAATTCCAAAGTAGATTGCAGCCCGTTATTGATGCGAGAGGAGTGTACCCATTTATTAATTCACAACCTTACTATTCTAAGTTCGGCTAAACAACAAAATTTAAAAATTATTGATAATATATAAATACAAGAAACTGATGTTTAAAAGGAGTGTAACCATTTATTGGTTCACAACCATGCTACAGTAAGTTCAGCTAAACAACAAAATTTAAAAAATTATTGATAATAAATTTAGTTTAAGTTTTGTGTAAATGTGTATAAATACTTTTGACTGCCAATAATCTTCAGTCAGAGAACATAAAACATAGAGAAGGTACAGGTTCGATCTCAAACATTTTATAAAATTGCGACACGGAATGTCACCACACAGCTACAGAATTCACGCTGTGAAATGTTAACATTTTTAACAGATCTCTCACATACTCCACCAGTGAGTATGAAGAGAAAAAATATAAGTATGTACGGCATATGATGCCATAGCATGTATGCAATCAGGGAATATTGAAGAAAAATAAGTTCTTTGATACTCCATTTTTAACAGCTACATTTGTGTACAAATACAGCTCTCTCACATACTCAAGAATGTGAAGAGATACTCCTAGCCACAGCATTGTGATATTTTCATGGTTAAATTTTTGCTTTCAACTTGGGAATCGCAAGTTATGCAAATATGTAAGTATGTATGTACATATGCTTTTGTGTTTTGCCGTCGGCATTTCCATATTGGCATGTAAAAATAATTATGATATGAGGTATGAATGCATGCATAATAATATTTATAGTCAATTTGGACTCGCATATTTAATAATTTTATTTGATTTTTACATAATAATGTATACTATAAATATTTTTGTATTATATTTCTTACTAATAGAAGTTAAATTTATCACAAAAATATATACATATGTATGTAAGTATGTACACATTCTATCATATTAATCTTATGTATCTGCACATGATCATATGAATGCATGTATACTATACGCATGTTCGCGTTCAGAAATTCAAATCATGGTTTTATCACTTATCAATATATTACATGTGCGCGCATTGATCTGCATGTTCATACATTCTTATATGTATACTTATATGTACATATATTTGTATACATTGCCGAACAAATAAATAACAATAAATTCCATCCTGCCAATTACCTTCGGAGGTTATTAATCCGACCCAACTTAGCACAGACCAAGCTTATCTCTATAAAATATCAGAAGCTGTTATTTCCGGTCAATGTTCCTCAGATTTAGCGTCGATGCATCCAGGCAACATGTGCAAATCTCGCTGGCTCACCTGAGCAAATAGAATTCTGAGATTATACATTTTTACTGACAAACCAGCAAAGGAAATAAAGATTTTGGTCAAGTACATACTTACAGTTTACTCAATATACAAAGTCTCACAGAGAATGTAAAAACGCATTCTCTGAGTCACATATGCGTGATCTTGTATCATATATAGTAAACCATTTTTTTTTCAGAAAAATGGTAAAAATTTTAATTTTTTTTTTATATAATCGTGAAAAATGAAATAAGAAATAATTTTATTTTATTTTTTAATTTTTAAAGTATTTCAAAAAAGTTATATTTATTTTGACTATTACAAAGTGAAGATGTATCAAATGAACTTCATTTTTTCAAAGAAAATTGATGACCTTCAAGAAATATGCATATTCGCATTATTTCGTTGTCATTTCCATATTTACACCAATAGAATTTCTAAGGCATACATATGTATGTATATTATTTCTTTGGCACATTTGTCTGTATGTTTACGAAAGCAAATGCGAGCCACATACATATGTACATACTTTCATTATAACAAGTGTCGCACGCATCTTTCGCATCTCCGTTGTCACGATCAACCAATGGCCGAAACTGGCGTTCTGTCAAAGAGTCAAGTGCTGATCACAGTGAGCGCGACAGACTGTTCTGTCAAATATTAAAATCCATACGTTCTTAAGGACACAGTTATGTAGTTGTATAGCTGCCTCAATAACTGTGTCCCTAAGAACGTGTGTATTCTAATATCTGACAGAAGTCGTTTGCAGTCTGTCGCGCTCATTGTGTTCAGCACTTGTGTGATGATAGAAAATCCAAGCTGTGCCGAAAAAAATAAACGAATGGTCGTCAATTGTCACCGCTTCCCTTGCCCCTGTAGCAGCTTTGCCATCAAACTAGCGTAAATATGTATGCATATGTATGAGCTTGCATACATATCGACGCAGATTTTTGCGAGCCACGGAAAAATACTTATTTTAGAATTGACAAATATTGTAAATCGACAAGAGCTATATTGCCACTTTTCTCACTTCTTTCTGTGAAGAATCATCAGAAAGTTTTTCAGTTTATGATTTTTAGCTTTTACCATCGTCGCGAAAAGACACTTGTAGACAAAGGCATGCTCGTGGAAATGTTTGTATGAATGAAGCGAGGTCGCTTGTGGCATATGCGCCTGCGTTTATGAATGAAATCGTTTTTGTTGTAAAATTTACTACATTTGGGCTTCGCCAATTCGGCTGCCATATTGATTTGAATGCTTATGCTATTTGAGCAGTTGTTGTTTTTGTAGAACAATGCTTCAATTTTTTGTTGGTGACATATTCACATGTGTACGCATATGTTTGTATGCTCGTGCATTATTTGTTCGGCAATGTATACAAATATATGTACATACTAGCTGACCCGGCAAACTTCGTTCTGCCCAAAATAGCTTTTTTTTTTCATTTCAAAAATTACACCGGTATTGGTTTTAATAGAATATGAACGATTTTTCCTTATTTCATTGTGTATACTTTAAATACCGCCTTTTTTGTCCTTGACAATTTCCCAATATTGAAAAATAGTGAAGAAAAAATTATTTCTGAGTTTTTTGAACTGTTTTTGATAAAAAATTTAAATAAGAAAATATGATATACAGGCAGGTTCTGAAATTTTGTGGAAAATACCTGCCGTACTTTATTTGACAAAATTTTTACAAATTTTACTCGGAAGTGACTTGCCAGAACCTGCCTGATGAACATTTTGTTCGAGGGTACATTAATGCTTTTTGAATTTAATTGCTTGAAAAATGCTACTCTTTTCAATAATGCTGACACATCGCGACCAGGATTTGTTGACAATTTAATAAAATTAAGTTTGTACTATTCTCATTCAATTTTATTAGTTTTAATCGAGTCTCGAAAATATATAATTTAAGTACATATTTAGTTTAGGGCTGCACGGTACACGATAGTTTTGGTTTTCTGTTCCGCAGCGTAAATAAACAGTGAGGAAGGTTTTCCAACACGGAAACACACCACATAGAGCTGGCCATGTGAAAAGCAAGACATTTCTAAATTTATGCCGCATACTTCCAGCGACTGCCATTGTGACTTATTTATTGTCATCGCAAATGCAAGTTTCACTGGGAACTGCAAGCGTCTGAATTGGAATGGCAACTCTGTTGAAGTTAATGGAATTCGGGGAAGTAAGCATTCCTCTCCCTTGAACGGGCCTTTCAAAATGCTTGCCACTATTAAATTGTCCATTAGCTTGGTCACAATCAGTCGAGTACCATTGCACGGTTTGGGAGCATGAAGATTCCGTAGCATAATAACTGCAGACCCAACTTTGAGACTCAAATTATGAGGCGGCGTTCCAGGCGGCATCAAAGAGTTTAAGAACTCCACTGAGTAATTTACTACCTCGTCTTCATTTTCAACGCGATCGATTGATTTATATGACCGCAGATCTCCCGGAATTTGATTTTGAATCGTCAAATTCAAGTCGTTGACATCCATATTTTTTTGCTGCTAAAATTGCGCGCGTGCTTAACCAATCGTAGTTACCATAATTTTGAGCAATATTTGGATATACACTACTGTTTAGTTCATATTTATTAGATGTGAATTGGCAAATCGTAGTTAGAATCGAAATTAATCCACTGCAAGGATCTATCGGAACTTGTCCATTTCCGATTCGCAGCAGCTCCTTTGAAAAAACCTCCGCAGTTCTATCGTTTTGCAGCAAAACTCGCATATTCATGGTCAATGAAATGGTTTTAACAAACCTCCACAAATGCGATGATTTCAGACATGCGTTTAGCTCATCCGCCGCTATTGATTTTGGAATCACGGGAAGTGTTTGCCTAAAGTCGCCCGACAGTAATATCACCACTCCTCCAAAGCAACGATTATTGTTGCGCAAATTTCTCAGTGTTCAGTCGAGTGCTTCTAATGATCGTTTGTGGGCCATTGTGCACTCATCCCATATGATTAACTTACATTTTTTGAAAACTTGCGCCATTGCTGATTGCTTTGAAATATTGCAAATAGGATTTTCCTGTATTTGCAAGTTTAATGGAAGCTTTAATGCTGAATGTGCCGTTTTTCCACCTTCTAACAGTGTTGTAGCAATCCCGGAGGAGGCAAGAGATAATGCAATACCACCTTGACCACGTATTGCTGCTAGTATTAAAGACAATAGGAACGTTGCGTCCCGCCGGGCGCATCGTGAAAAATATGCCACCGTTTCCACTATCTACAGCATTTATTAGCTGATTGTACGCACTGATTTGCTGTTCATTCAACAGTGGAACATTTGTTTGTACTTGTTGTTGCAAGTGAGTTACATATATCGTAAGCATGCTCGCGTTCCAATTCGCGACTCATTAAATCCCTTGTTTGACGACTTGGTGCCGGCATATGAACTTCAATCAACAGTTTTCCCCTCATAAGTAAACATAAATCTTCAATAAGGACTAATGCTTCATTGTAGATGTCAGCGTTTATTTGTAAGTCGACATTTCTCGTCGCTAAACGCAGGTGATGAAAAATATCTTCTGCCATGTCATCTTTGTACGTATCCCATAATAGACGCGGGTTTGAAGGCTGACATGTCGAAATTATAATAGCGAAAAGTGTACGAACTGCAGTGGCTGGCGAAGAAGCTATTGCATCCGCTAGCGTTTGATTCCAGTGACTGTCGTGTTCAAGCAGTTGCAATTGTTGACATGCTTCTCGAAATGTTGCACAAATGGTACCATCTACAGTCCTCAATGATTCAAATGAATTTGAACCGCGTACATTAATCAAGAGCAAACGTAGGTAAAAGCAATCATCGTTCTTTGGGTGGATTGTGTAAATTCTTCCCAATGCACCTGGATAACCATATACCGAATGGCCGTTCTTTCTGCGCAACCATTTCTTCGGAGATACATTCCATGTATAATACCGAGGCATCTCCGAGTAAGACAATGTTCTCGCGAACGGATCACTGGCGCAAGTTGCAAAGAAACTTTTAATGTGGTTGCTGGTGGTATTTCCGTTTGCTGCACTATGTTCTCTGCGTTGAAATAAACTCGCTGGCCATTCTCCAAATGAGCTGCCAGATGAACAACAGTAGGATGGCATTCATGAATTGCAAATGAAAATATTCTCCAGATTGCTTCATTGCAGTTCACATATCTGCCCATTTGAAATTTGCTAATTTCATCTCGCTCAACGCCAATAACCGCCATATCGGTTCCTTTGGTAACATATTTGCAAGCATACTTATTTGATTTTATTGAACTGCTTTACTCAACATTTATATGTATTTTGAATGCCTTAGACAAAATTGGCGAATGTGGAACGATCCATGTGTTATTAACCAGGAAATTCTTTCCTTTCAATTGAGTGATGAATGTTCTGCCATTGTCAGCGGGTGAGCGACGCCGATAGAGAGGGTATCCGTCGTTTCCAGTTTGAGTTTCCGAAATAAAAGCTCGGGGATAGCGTTTTTTGCATTTACTGTCCGACATAAAAACCGAAGATGGATCGTGTTCTCCGCATGGCCCATGAACCATATTGGCCATCACCACTTCGTGCAACTCTGGATCTATTTCAACATCAGGAATTTCGGCGGAAATGATGTCATCAATTTGGTCAGGTGTAATTTTCTCCACCATCCAAAGAAGAATGTGTGCGTGGGGCAAACCTCTCTTTTGCCACTTCACTGTGTACATCCAGCATCGAACAGTGCCATATATACGTTATTTCGTAATAAAGTCCATAAAACATCTGAGTTTTTGTTTAAACACGCGTGCTGTAACGTCGTGGCGATCGCTTGGTGATTGACCGGGATGCAATAGATTCGTAATGTCTGGCCATTTTGGATTGCAAGTAAATGTAACAAACAAATCCGGCCGTCTATTATTGGGCACGTAAGTCATCGCATCCTGGGAGTACTCATGCATGTGTCTAGGACTGCCAATATATGTCGATGGCCAAATATAGAGTCGACCAATATCTGTAATATCTGCTTCACCATTCATTGCATCTCTTAAGTGAACATACTCTTCAGATCGCAACTTCGACTGATTGTATCGCATGTAATTAAATCGTTCTGTCTCAACTTTAACGTACATGTCAACTGCATACTGTTAAAATAACCGTCCATATCTCAGTAAGTGGTTGTCATAGTTTTGGCGAATCATCATTCGATATGCGTAAAACTTCATTGAACTGAATCTTTTTTGTCTCGACACCTAAAAGCTTAAATTACCTATATGAAGTAGCAAACAAAAACTTTTACTAACCATTCACCAGACTTATCATCTTATATCCTAAGTGATATCCGTCTTCTCCACGGCAGAACATGAGCGGATATTGCATTGCGTCGTAAGACCGATGTGTCTCACTTATCCATTTTAGTGCGTTTTGATTTCTACGTTTGATGACAATATCACGCGACTGCAAATTTTCTCCAACAACAACAACTGATATTTCGCTAACTGTAGGTGCATTATATTGTCTTTCATGTGTCCCTGTTGGTCTTTTGTCCGCTTGTATGATTATACTATGATCATCTGTTGGCATACGTTCCAACGAAATCGTAAACAGTTTAATGAGGCCATTGTGTTCGTGTAACATTTGCTGCAATTGTTCGATTATTTCTCTTTTCGTTGTATTGATGATAGCACAACGCCGACTTACTCCATCATGTGAATCCCCCAGTAAGTAAATTTAGAGATATTTGTGTTCTTGATCTGGATGCTGCAACAGCGATCCAGCGAGATGAAAAATTTGAACATGAACCTGTATAATTGGAGGAAGCTCTACCTTAAACGTTGGATTGTAGTTTTGTTCATTTACAATTTCACCGCCAAACGACGTCATTTGAAAACAATCGTTGTATATTTTAGTGTGCTTTAAGAAATGGCTCGAGTGAGGAGATTCACCGTAAAGCAGCTGGAACAATGGCTGTGGTAGTGGAAGCAATTCTGGCAACTTAACCTTTCCCCCGGCGCAACATAACCCTGGCGGTTCATTTTTAAATTTGACTGCATTGCAATATTGACAAACTACATCTGACCGATTTGAACAGATCCGCTATATTGAATGTTTGGATCATATCGAAAACCTGCCCGTTCAATGTTCACAAAAGAAAGATGTTGCCGCTGTTGTCTTACTTCATCACTTTGGCGAGCACGAACTTCCCTTCTTCTCAATCGTTGTTGCTAATTGTGAACTTCCCTCTTTCTCAATCGTTCTTGCTGATTGTATGTTTGGTTGACATCTTCTAACTGGTGCGTGCTATTCTCCAGCAGTCTATTTCGTGGTGATACCCTCTCAATAACACTTTCCCTTTGACGTGCTCTGCTATTTCGTGTTCTCCTTGCGGCCTGGGAACTCCGAGAAGTGTAACCAATCGTACTGATTCTTAGCATCGTAACAAATATCTAATTGGAAATGATCATTCATTTGCATAAAGTTCATATAAGGTTTTATGGACTAATAAATTACCTTTGAAAACTCCAAAAAAAAAAAATGAATTGAACTAAGGAAGCAGATCAATTGAATGATAAATTCCAATGTACATAAATCGGTATTCGCCAACACGCTAAATCACTTTCACTAAATAACTCACTATTTAAAACAAAATATATCAATATATCAGTAAAGCAAGGCGCATTTTTATTGCCCTCTAAATTTTGCGTGTTCGATTGCATAGCAAAATTGACGTTTAATTATTTTGGTTTGTTTCATAAAACTGCCATTTCCATAAACCAAAAATAGCACGTAACACAACCAAAATTGCGATATAACCGCTACTATCACCGATAAATAAACAAAAATAGCAAGAAACAAACAAAATGTCGTGCTAGGTGGAAAATGAGATAAATATATGGTGGATTAGCAACCAAAATAATTAAAGATTGTATGGGAGGTACCACGCCCCCTTTTTCGATAACGCCAAGTTTTATGGGTGAGAATGGTGTTGTTTCCTATAGCTCTATAACAATTTTCATGTTCCTACCTTAAACATTTTGAAGATATTCACCTTGAAAAATTCACTTTGTATGGAAGGTGCCACGCCCCCTTTTCCGATTACCCCTTCTTTTATGTGTAGGAAGGCTTTTGATACAATATAGGTCTATACCAATTTTCAGGTCCCTACCTTGAACCCTTTCACAGATATTCTGCTTAAAAAATTTAGTTTGTATGGGAGGTACCACGCCCCTTTATTCGATAGCCCCCGGTTTTATAGGTGAGAGGTGTGTTGTTATTCTGTAGCTCTGTACCAATTTTCATGTTCCTACCTTAAACACTTTTGAAGATATTCGACTTCAAAATTTCAATTAGTATGGGAGGTGCCACGCCCCCTTAATATTTTGTTCTGATTTTAAGACATGACCTGCGCGTGGTAATAACAAACAAATCCCCCAAAGAAAGTATTTCATTTGGTTCAGCCGTTTTCGAGTTTTAGCGTTACAACTATACACCATTTCATTTTTATATATATAGATAAGTTTACATATATGAATGTATGAACATGCAGATCAATGCGCGCACATTTAATATATTGATAAGTGATAAAACCATGATTTGAATTTCTGAACGCGTACATGTGTATAGTACACATGCATTCATATGATTATGTGCAGATACATAAGATTAATATGATAGAATATGTACATACTTACATACATATGTATATATTTTTGTGATAAATTTAACTTCTATTAGTAAGAAATATAATACAAAAATATTTATAGTATACATTATTATGTAAAAATCAAATAAAATTATTAAATATGCGAGTCCAAATTGACTATAAATATAATTATGCATGCATTCATACCTCATATCATAATTATTTTTACATGCAAATATGGAAATGCCGACGGCAAAACACAAAAGCATATGTACATACATACTTACATATTTGCATACATTGCGATTCCCAAGTTGAAAGCAAAAATTTAAGCATGAAAATATCACAATGCTGTGGCTAGGAGTATCATAAGGAGCATGCATACATACATACTGGTATATATATTTATGTCTCCTCACATTCTTAACTATGTGAGAGAGCTGTATTTGTACACAAATGTAGTTGTTAAAAATGGAGTATCAAAAAACTTATTTTTCTTCAATATTCCCTGATTGCCCATACATGCTTTGGCATCATATGCCGTACATACTTATATTTTTGCTCTTCATACTCACTGGTGGAGTATGTGAGAGAACTGTTAAAAATGTTAACATTTCACAGCGTGAATTCTGTAGCTGTGTGGTGACATTCCGTGTCGCAATTTTATAAAATGTTTGAGATCGAACCTGCAGCTTCTCTATGTTTTATGTTCTCTGATTCAGTCGCTATCGCATGGGTCAAGGTTTGCAACAACATATCATAGTTTTGCACAGCAACAACAACGACAACAAGGAAACATGATTTCTGTGGAATTAGCAAAAAAAAGTTCGTTGTGTAAATACTTTTGATCACCTCTTTATATATATGTATATACATATGTATGTATATATACTGTATATTTGTGTCCGTAAATCCTATAGGGTATACTTATAAGTGGATCTTTTTGTACTTGTTCTTAAGCGCAAGTAAGAGCTCGGTTTAGAGATCATTGCACTTTATAACTACATATGTTTGTAGGTTTTTCACCATTCTGCTTGCTTTTGTTGTTTAAAAAAAAACGGATATTGCGGGATATATAGTATACCAATGTGAATTTTAAATCGATGTACGTATCTACTTAGTGAATATACATGTTTTTGGTACAACATTTATTTGAGAATCTTAAGAGTTAAAACAAAACTACCGCCGCTTAATAACCTACTGATATTGCGACAAATTTAATACTTGTGACGATTTAATAACAATTTTGATTTTATAATTTTATTTTATTTTAAATTTTAACCGATGCAAATGTGGTATATTTTTCAGTTGTTATTCCGCGTTTATGTACAGTGGACCAATAAAGTTTACATACACCTAGTTCTATTAAATTCTGATACGTTTATTTGGTGTTGTTATAAAATGAATAAATTTCTATTTTTTTTTTTAACCATTTCAAAAGATGTTTATTTAATATTAAATATAGCAAAATAGTGTGTAATCGGCTATAATAGCAGCGAAAATCAATTTCCAACAGGATACCGACTCAAAATACACATAGTATCTTAAACGTGAAGGGTTGTTATGAAAATAAAAATAAATCCATAGGTCCCAGAATCACTAGACATTAATCCTATTTAAAATGTCTGGAATTTTTTGGAAAACCGTATTCGAAAACATCGAATTTGCATTACTTTTGTATTACATAAATAATAATTTGTGTACATAAACTTTTGTGATATGAACTAGGCGCATTTTGATATGCTTCACTGCTGACGCAACACCACCCATCTTCGACAATAACGATTGCCCCTCTCGAAGTGTATCATCGTGAGAACTATTTGATCTAATCAAAGTAAGCGGTGGAATTTCGTCTTCGTTTTGATCATCGTCCCACTGTTTTTTATTTCTTCAAGCTTTTGTAAGCACAACTCTTGGAAATTCATCACATGCTGAAGCAGCAAGATGGCATCACGAATTGAATGTCCTTTCAAAATATTCCCAACTGGTACATTTTCTTGTGCAGTATACAGTAAAAGCTTGAAGAATTGCTCTGAATTCGTCTAAGACTTTTGCGAGTTAGTATATTCCAATGTGCTTTCCAACTACGTAAAGCACTGGGCACATAAATGTGATTCTATGCTTATTTTTTTTTTCTTTGCCGCGACCATTGTTTTATGGGACAGAAAACGATAAAAATAATCCATATTCACCTGCGTAATATAGCTGTATGTCCAAATTTTCTATTTTATTAATTTTTTCCCGCAAAATTAATGAGATTATTTTCCAAGGTACAATTTGGTAAAGCCGAGCTTGGCTCTTGCCTTTAAAATCGGACCACTTCTTGCATAATTACCCTGTCTCTGGCGTAAGAACCATTCATGCAACCTTGTCTCAAGAACGGGATATTCCGATTTATGTAAAGTTTTCTTGGTTGCCATTCTACATTTGTGTGTTTGCCACTGCCTCCAAAATTTCATGAAGTTTTTTCTTTATTTTTGAGATGGCCGCCTTAGATACATTATAATCCAACGCCAAGCGATTTCTACGAATACCTTCATCGATTTTTCTTAAAGTTTCAGCTTTTTGATGCAAATTGTATCTGATTTGCAATTATTTTTTCTGCTTTGTTGACATTTTTAAACAACTCACAAGTTCAAACGCTCATAACAAGAATAATGGGATGCCCAACTTCTTGCAGTGTGAGAGCGCCTCAAAATAAGCGTTTTTTATAACTTTTTTCATTGTGGCCAGATCGAAAAAAATAAGTATTTTTGAGGATTTAAATTAAAAAACCCAACATTTATTACGATTGCAAATTATTATACATTTGACATATAATATATTTTAAATCTACTTAAGTCCTTTTTTAATGATTTAATGGTATATGAAAACAACTGACTTTTGATCTTTCAATACTTAATAAGGGGAATTAAGCTTGTTAGTTCTTAATTAATAAATGTTTTTATTCATTTGTAATTGAAAATTAATCATTCTAATCATCAAACTGCAAAACATTTCATAAAATATATTTAAATTTCGCACTTTCTTTGATTTTCATTGTTTTACCGTTTACATATATTTTTGGTATAATTTCAGTTTGGCCGTTCCAGTTATTCCAATTGCAAAACCCCGAAACCTACCTAATCCAGTCAACTGTCAAAGTTCAGTAGGAAAGCGGTTCTCACAGTTGGGTATCTCTTTATCTCCGATTCATGACAAATCACGTAAGTACCTCGCGACACCGACAATAATTTTTTTTCATAGAAGTTCGGGGAATACATAGCAATTGTTTTTCTCTATAAATAAACGTTTCGGTTTGAAAAAAAGATAATCTCATTTTTTGGTTAACTTTTTTGAGCAGTACGTGGAAGCTCAAAATCGGTCACCTTAACCGCAGGTTCAACTTTCGTGCGAGTTAACTTATGCGCGATTCTACTATGTATACTTATTGTTTATTTTATACATAAGCACTGTTAAGTATTATCTTGTCTTCGAATATATATTCTGTAAATTATTAATTTGTGTTGATAGATTTCTCTACATTTCCTCTTTTTCCTTTTAATTTTAATGTTTAATATAACTTTTTTAATTTTTACTTCGGTAATAAAATAACCTAATATGATTAAAATTATTAAATCAATTTATTCTTTTACAAAAAATTGCTTAAATTTTCCTTCTTTTAAATATTTAAAAAATTTTCCAGTGGGATTTTCATATTTTATATCATCAATTATTTTACATTGTCTTCAAAAGTTATCAAATAAACTCCGTCTATTGCATGATTATCACATTTATTGTATTCACAGTTTATGGAAAATGTCATATATTGCAACTTTACACAATTTTTTACAGTTAAATTGTGGGCGCACAAAGTTAGTTTTATGGCAACTTAATTTTTAGGCAGGTAGGAATGCAGCGCTGTTGTTTATCTGGCTCAATTAGTACTTGATGTGCCATTTTGATACACTATTCGTAGAACATCCCGTATCTGCTATTACGCTTCACCTTCTCTCTCAAACCATTTTGAGGTTTCGATTAAACCATGTACTTATGTCTGATATGCTTTTGGTCGAAATCCATTCAAGGTTTTTGTGCTTGATGGATTCCAAGTGTTTTGTATCGGATCTGTGCTAGAGCTGGGCATTCACAGAGAAAGTGGAAAATTGTTTCCTTGTTCTCTGCTACTCCACAGCCTCGGCAGATGTCGTTGTAGGTCATACCCATTTTGAACGCATGTTCCCCAAATGGCCAGTGCACTGTAGTGGTAGCTGTTACTCTGTAGATACTTTTTCTTGACCAAAGTCGCTAGTTCTTTTTCTGTCATATGTTGGCCATAATTGTTTTGTTATGATGCAGTTTTTAATGTTTTTCCACCTGTTATTTGCAACTTGTTGAAATTGTCTATTGATCTCTCTTTTGGTCGATCCTAGCGGACTTGGTATTAGCTACCCCCTTGCCTACTCCGCAGTCCATTTTGGACCCGTCGGTATAGACTGAGATGGTATCCTCCTCTCCTATTGAACCTCTTCTCCATTCTCGTCTAGATGATATCCTTACCTGGAAGTGTCTATTGAAATCGAGCTTTGGGAGAATGTAGTCTGATTCATTAATGATGTGCTTGTTTAGGATTACACAATGTCCGTTGTTCTGCTGATTCCAACCACCCAATTCTTTTATTCTTATCGCTGCTGTTTTGTGAATAAAAATGTTGATGGGTAATTGATGCAGGACCACATTGAGCGCGTCAGTCGAACATGACTTGATTGCACCAGTAACACATGCTGCTCTTTTTATTCCATTTAATTTTCTAATGTTGTATTGTTTGTTTAGCGCTGGCTACCATACCAAAGCTCCATATGTAAGTATAGGTCTTATGACAGCCGTTTGAGGCCCCAATTCTGGCTGACGATTCTCTTACAAGTAAAGTAGGCCATGTATGCCTTATTTGTTCTTTTTTCTATATATATTTTTCAGGACAGTTTGGTGTCAATCTCCACCCCCAGGTATTTAGCTGTGGGGGATAGAGTGAGTGTTGTACCGTTTAGTACCGAAAGTTGAGGGATTTTGGTTCTGCTTGTGAATAGCATCAATTCTATTTTGTTCGGTTTAACCCTAGTCCATTGTTCTGAGGTTTGACCTTCGAAGTGCTCTTTCCATAATCTCGCTGACTGTTGAAGGAAACATGCCAACAACACAATATCGTCTGCATATGCTACTGCTTTCGCTCCTCCACCGTTTAGTTGGAGGAGTATTTCGTTCAGCGCTACAACCCATAGAAACGGAGAAAGGACCCCTCCTTGAGGCGTCCCTCTACTCACATAACTTGTTTGCATTGCAGAGCCATTTGAAGCTATAATCTTCCTATTCTGAAGCATCGATAATATCCATCTGTATACAGTGTCATCTGTGCCACCATGTGCCAGAGAGTTAATGATCGCATTTACTTCTATTTTACTGAAGGCGCCCTCTATGTCTAGAATCCGGACACGGCCTAATCCGGATTTCACTGTAATCCGGACAGAGTTAAAAAATTCAAAATTTCTATTATGTCCCTTGTAATCCGGACCGACATTCTATAATCCGGATCACATGTTTATTATTCACTACATTCGCTTTTATGCTTTGTTTGACATTTGTTCACACACTTATGCGTTCGGTTTGTTTCATACTTGTAGAACGGGGAATACCCGAATAAGTATGAAATGCGACAAAAGAAAGACTTTCGCTCAGTTTTACATCAAAATGACATCAAAAATGTCACACAAAACGTTAACTCTTGTGGAAAAAGAACACATTTTCTTGAGCTGAGCAATGGTGTAAGTGGAAAACTACTAGCTGAAAAATATGGTGTCGGGACATCCACAATTTCGGACATAAAAAAAAAATAAAGGAAAACTAAAGTAGTAAGTTCTCGTTTTTTATACCCTCACCGGTTATATTACAGCGCTGATTTTTGTTTAGCTTCTTTGCAAATTGCGCCGCGGTTTCAAAGAATAGGAAGGTGTTCCGGGAACCAGACTACAAATTATATAAATGATTCCAAAGTCAACGAGAATGACATATAAGTGTCAGAACAAATGTTTTAAAAGAATAGGCTGCTCAAATTCACGCCCAATGTTATGAAAACAAAACATTTTCTGCCAGCAAAGGATGGCTTTATAGCTTTAAAAATAGACGTGGTCTTCGTAAATTAAAAGTGGTCGGAGGGAAACTTTTCTAATGTCTCATCTGCGTTGCAACTCTTTCTACAGAAGTTTTCTTGAAAAAATGATTTTATTTTCCATTGTACCTAGTTAATAAAAGTAAAATGCTAACAACAATTCTAGTCTAATTAATTAAGAGAGATACTAAAAGCTAAATATTAAGAAATACAGTTGCTGCTACTGTTGTCTTATTAGATCGGAAGGCTTCTTTCGTTTCAACCGGATTTCTCGCCCTGTTTCGATGAGTCTGGAGGCTTCCCCATTAACGTCCTGTCTAAGCCTCAGTTCGTGAGACTTTGCTAATTTGCAGATTTGATTTACCACTGAATTCATGTACCAAGAAGCATTAACTAAAGTCCTTAGTACTTAACTTTGAAAGCAACCCCATAGTTCGGATCCGTGGGTCCAAACTGGCTTTAGGACTTGATTACATAATAATAGTTTGTTTTTTATTGATAGCTTGGATTTCCTGCCAACTAGGTGGTAAAGTTTGCCAAATTTCATATCAATCTCGCTCCTTTTTTTTTTTTAGATGCTCTTTCCAGCGTTGCTTAGCATCTAAGGTGATACCTAGGTACTTAGCACTGTTATGGTGTGGTATAGGAATGTTATTTATATAAATTGGACAATATGCCGACTTTTTCAAGGTAAAGTCGACAAGAATTGATTTGGTGTCGTTTAATTTTATGCGCCACATAGATGTCCACTTAGTAATTGCCTTGAGTGCTGTTTGCACTCGTCGACTAGATACTGAAGTTGTCTCTCCATCTGCTAACAGAGCTTTGTCATCCGCAAATGTCGCTGTCATATAACTAGAATCAGATAGGAGGTCACTGGTAAAAAGCAAATAAAGCATTGGCCCCAACACGCTTCCCTGGGGAACACCTGCTTCTATCGGTTGGAAGTTTGAATATGCATCCTCTTGTTTAATGCGGAAGTATCTATTTTTTAGGTATGAAGCAATTATTTCACAAAATTGTTTGGGTAGCATGTACTTCAATTTGAGCAGTAGACCCGTGTGCCAAACTTTGTCAAAAGCTTGAGACACGTCCTAAAAGGCCGCCGTACAAACGTTCTCTTTATCGATTGTATTTTCAATTCGGTGTACCTGGTCAGTTGTTGAATGGTGGTCGCGGAAGCCAAATTGATGTGTTGGTATTAGGTTTTTATGAGCGATTATTGGTTTGAGCTATTTATGAGAACATTCTCAAAAATTTTAGATACGGCTGGCAGAAGCGAGATTGGCGTATACGATGTAACAGCGTGTACTGGCTTTCCCAGCTTGGGTATCATTATGACTCCAGATACTTTCCAAAGCGATGGCACGTGTCTTAGGCATGAAGCACTGTTGTTAATGTTTACAAGTTTTTTTATACAATTCTTTGGTAAATTGCGTAATATTTCTCCAGTTATTAAATCGTACCCAGGTGCTTTTTTGAGTCTTGTATTCCCGATAAGATTTTTAATTTTTTTAATAATTTTGAGAATGTTCTCATAATCCAACTATTTTCACAGTTTATCTCATGCCCATCGTTAGGCGTAAATGTGTTTCTCAAATGATTTGCAAACACGGCAGCTTTCTGTTCATTCGTTTTGGCCCATACAGTTTCGTTTTGTTTTAATGGTGCCACATGTTTTATTTGTTTATTAATGTTTCTTGCAGCTTTCCAAAGTGAATAGTCGGTGGATTTATCAGCTGTGAGTTTGGCCAGATAAGTTTTGAATGAAAAATTTTTAAACACTTTAATTTGTGCTCTTAGTTTCGCTGTACATTTGTTAAGCTCAGTTTTGAGAGCAAAGGACCTAGTATGCTGCCATCTCCGTCGAAGCTTGTGCTTTTTATGGATACTTTCTAAGATGTGTTTTGGGTAGATTCACGCGGGTATTTGTTGTACTCTTCCACGTAGCATTTTGAATTATTTTTATGAAATCTTCAACCTCACAGTCCAACTCAATACCAGTCGATATGTGCTTAAGCTTTGGGTCGACTTTATTCAATATATGCTTAAATTTATTACAATTAGTGTGTTTATTGCATAACGTTGGCTTGGCGGCCGAAGGAATTGGCTTTTCTTACGGAGTTAACAGCACTGGAGAATGGTCAGAGCTTAGGTCTGAGCAATCTTTTATACATAAAGTTAGTTTCAGTATTTTATTGATTATAAAGAAGTCCAGAAGGCCTGGCAATTTCTGACTATCTGTAGCCCAATAAGTGGGTCTTCCTGTAGAAACAAAATTGCATCCAACTGCTTGTATAGCTTTGAGAAGTTCTCGACTTTTGGTTGTAGTAATAGTCGCCACCAATGATGTACCTTCCCTCTTATTTTTTAATAACTTCATATACGTTTCTATTTTTATATTATGTCTAGGTGGACTACACAGAGCAATAAGATACAATGGGTGATTGTGCAATTTAACTGAAATTGTTGTAGCTTGAATTCCTTCCATCTTAATCGGATCTTCCTCGCTGTGTTCAATATTGCTTTTGATAATTATAGCGCTCTCTCCTCGTGCTGAGTTTGCTGGGTGTGGTGTGTGATATAATTCGTAATTTTTAAATTTTAAAAATGATTGGTTCGTAAAATGCGTTTCAGATAATAGACGTATATCAATATTTCTGTCGTGTAGAATACGTTCTAATTGATTTTTACTTTTGGAAAGACCATTAGCGTTCCATAGCATTATTCTCAAAGAGTTACTGGTCATCAATAAATTGTTGATGGCACTCAATAGCGTTGAGCCGCTAATTAAAGGGCTTAAATAGTTTCTCTTGCTCATTTAGTTTATCCAAGGTTTGGGATAACGGACTACTTTTTTGCATTGTGCTTGTATGGCCTTGCTTAGCTATTTGCGCGAATGAAACTTTAGAACCGGAAGGAAGGGATTTCACTTCTCCTGTGTCCACAACGGGCTTGTTCGTTGGAGCATTGGCATTCTCCTCAACTAAATTACCATTCTTTTTATCTCTTAGTTTTTGCAGTTCTTTTGCGACGACACAACCACGGTAGCTTGCAGGATGAGAATCGCCGCAGTTGCAACATTTAGCAGGGTCTTTTTCGGCTTTTCGGCATTCAGTAGTAGGATATTTGCCTCCACATTTCACACACCCTCGATGGCTTGCACAGAAGTTTTTAGTATGTCCAAAAGCTTGACAGTTTTTGCACTGTTGAATTAATTTAGATGCTTTAATAGGCTCAACTTTGACAACGGTACTAAGAATGGTTTTGATCTGGTGAATTTTCTTAATGTCTTTGGTGACATCAACTACTACTAAAAACATATCTAGCGGTTCTTTAGTCTTCCATTTCAGCTTATTAATTGCACCTTAAAACCTTGGGATTTTAGATCATTTAAAATGGATTGTGTATCGCATGAGTGGTGTAAATTTTTAATCATTACCTTTATTGGCCTATTATGTTTACTATCGTAGCTAAACCAAGGTACATATATTTTCATTAAGAAAGTATTTTGTTATTGTGCGATAATTGTTTGCATCGAAGACATTAAGTTTGTAGGCGCCGTTGCTCAAAAGCTTTATTAGAAAGTTGTTCTTTATTAGGTCTGTAATTAATTAATAAGCTAAAAATGTTACCGCCCCAAATATATAATTCAGATGAATCCGCATTATTCTGGAAATTACTTCCCGATCAATTATGGGAGTCTGCTGTAGAAAGAAGTGCTCCAGGGGAAAAACCTCTAAGGAGAGAGTAACATTTCTTGCTTGTGCAAACGGTGATGCCACACATAAACTTAAAATGGTGGTCATTGAAAAAGCGAAAAATCCCAGAGCTTTTAAGAACTGAACGGATCTTCCAGTTGAATATTACTCGACAAAAAATGCCTGGATGACTTCAACTATTTTCGTAAAATTCACGAATAGTTTGTCAAAAAAGTAATAAATTACAACCATATTTCTTCCACCTAACTGCACAGCTCTTATCCAACCAATGAAGCAAAACGCAATACGTTTAACCAAATTGTTTTATCGCAAAAGCTTCTTGGTGTATATCCTGTCTTTGGAAGAAAATGATGTTTCAAAAGTCATTAAAAATCTCACAATAAAGGATGCTGTTTTTTTGCTTGCGTATTCTTGGGATAAGCTGTCGTCTGATACAGTAGCAAAATGTTGGCAAAAAATTCTTCCCTATTCAGGGAATAACGATATAGTTAATACCGAAAACAATTCCGATGCTGACGAAACAATTCAGTCTCTTCTCAAAGAAAAATGGGCGTCACAGCGTGAAGATGCACAAGAGCTTACAGAAATCGGAGCTTTGTTGCAGAGAATAACTTATCTGCCATTATTGTCCTTACATGTAAGTCTATTAGCTTTTCTAGTACTTTCAGAATAAAGGAGATAAGGCTTATAGGTTTAAAATCCTTGGCATTCTCGTGTATTCTCCTGCCTGGTTTTGGAAGGAGCACAACTTTAATTATGATATGTAAGATAGTTGAATGCTAGCTTTGTATATATTTTCAAGCCTTTGAATCATTAGTTCTACCAGTTTTTGCAGCATTATGTTCATAATCCCGTCAGAACCTGCCGCTTTAAATGGTGCAAAACTATTTATCATACTTGATTGTGCTTTTGTCTACTACAGTAGACGCTCGGAAATTAGAACCACTTAATTAATTTTTGTTTGACATATAATCAGTACTATTTGGTTTTTTTTTTTTAGTTTCTTTTAATCCGATATAAAAATATCGTTACGGAGGGACAAAAGATTGGCCATGTGCTTACCGGAAGACAATTCACTCTTTTTTGCACCAATTTATTAAATTGTTAACGCTTTCAATAGCTATAGCATTTGAAATAATGCTAACATCGTCTTCACTGCTTCAGAAAACTCATCACCGCTACTTAGGACATAATCAGTTCCGTCTTCAAACTCACTTCATTCCATTTCTCGATGTCATCAATACACATGGAGCTGTTTGGATCAATTTCTCCTAAAAGAGTTTGATTTACTTGGAGAGCTTCATTGCAGTCCTCATTTTTGTTAAGCAACTGTGCTAGTGGCACATCATCATCGCTGTCATATTGGTCAGAGTCCCATTTAACAACTTTGACCGAAAATTCCATATCACTGTTTGCGTTATCTCATCCCGAGCTTGTTTCAGAAATATTATTGCCTTTCGGATGGTATGGGATTTCAATAGACTATTCAGTGCACCACCTTCAGCTATTATTTCAGGAAGTAACTTACTTCTGTAAACAAGTTTTGTTAACTTTATGCGATTTTGATCCACAAGAAATATGCAACTATGTTGACATCTTTGGTTTGAAGACGCTCAATTGGTGCATGCTTGGAACAGTTATCAATAAACAAAAGAGCCTTTGGAGGCAAGCTATTTTTTTGCGAAAACTGGATGACCAGTAAACAAAAAAATATTTTAAAATTAAAGAAATTAAAAGCAAAATTATTTCTCTTACTTTGTTAATAAATATCTTGTGAAACCAATCATGTAAGATCTGAGGCGTCATCCAAGCACTTTTGCAAAAGTTGTAAAAAAGTGAATTATTAAAACCTTTGAACCTCCTGGGATTTTTGGCTTTTCCAATAACTATGGGCACTAATTTGTGAGAGCTATCAGCATTTAAACCAAGTAAAACTGAAATTCGTTCCTTTTGAATTTTGTATCCAGGCGCACTTTTTTCACAAGCAGAGACATATGAGTATGTTTTATCTGATAGGCAACGATAAAATAATCCGGTTTCGTCCACATTATATAATTGCGACTCCATTAACCCATTAATCTGTGAATAAATGGTGTGATCGCGGCAATATCACTAGAAAGAATCTCGCCATCAATTTTAAAATTTAGTAAACCATCCATCGCTTGCTCGGAATGCATCTTTATTTTTATCGGGGTATTCTTCAACAAAATTTTTTTTTAGCTTTTTCCTTTAATATTTTTTCTGTCAATGTACACTTCCTTTCGCGTTGTTTTAAAAACCACTCATTTAAGCGACTTTCCATTTTCGGATATTTGGCACTATGCATAGTTTTATTTGATGCTTCCTGATAAGTGTTGGAAACAGCATTTAGTATAGATGATCTATTTGACTTGATATAGCTGAGTGATCGAGATTTTCTCACATTGAAATCTAGCGCTAGATGATTGAGTTTTTTACGTTTATTTGACATTTTTAGTAAGTTATTTTTAGTTTCGGTAGAGTAGCAAAACATGTCCATGCGTATCAAATTTCACATACGAATGACAAAAACATTAAAAAACAAAAACTAACAATATAAATTATTGATATATAACTTGGGGATTCCCCTTTCTATTTTACATTTGTTCAATAAAAATCAAGAATGGGAATTCCCTTGTATTACAAATTAAAAAAAAACTCTCAGAAATTAGAACTTCAAGAATGCTGCGAATAGAACCTCAAGTTCTAATTTCAGAGCGTCCAATGCATTTCAGCTGCGTTTGACGTTGGTTCTGGTTGAACCGTCGTTAAAGGAGTTTGCTGACTCCCGGGGAAATGCATTGTAATTAGTACCTCCAGAGACTCTTTTGCCGAGGAGGTCCAATCACTTCCCTCCGCCGCATTTTGCTCAGCCTTGCATTTTCTCTGCAACTTTCTATCGATATGCAGAAAGATCGCCATGAGTCGTTTTTAGCTTTCCTGACTGCTTGTTTGTATCTTTTCATAATTATTTATATGCTTGCCAGATTTTGGTTCTAAAACTCTCATTGAAAGCTTTCCTTAGTTGTGTTCTCAAATTCTTGAGTTCACTGTTCCACCAAGGAAGAGACTTTCTCGTTTTCAGAACTGTTAGCGGCATGGATTTATTGAAAGATGTGGTTACGATTTTTTCCAACTTCTCTACTTCTGAATCTAGTTCCTTATGATTACTAATACTCTTATTGCCTCCCTTTTTATGGCATTTTGTTGCTATACTGGTAAATTTTCCCCTCGCTGTTCTTCTAGGGTTCCGATATGTGAGAGGAGCACTGTATTTCTCGTGGATGCTGAAAAGTATCCAGGAGTGATCCGACATGGAAGGCTCATCGGATACTCTCCAGTTATCCATAACGAGATTGTCTGTGTCTGTTGATAGCTTGAGGACCAGCACTTCCTCCCACCCCGGAAATCTATCAGAGCTTGGGAAAAGAAAGGTTGGCTTATCGCCCTTGTTGCATATCGTCACCTGAAATGCAAAATAACGTAACAACATTTTCGGAAAATTACAATGGCATGAATGAAATAAGAAATAAAATGAAACATGAGTGGAACAAAGTTTTGATATTGGTTAAAACTGGTTTATATCTAACCGCAGAACCTGAAAATGTTGAACATATGTAATTTTATGTATGTAATTTAAAGTAGTGAAGCGTAATCAATAAGACACTCAATTTCGAGTTTTTTGATGATACGTTATGTTGCATTTCAGGTGACTATATACTTAGATTGCTATTCAGAATATATTGCAAGAGTGACTCACCTCTGGTGTTTATACTGGAGCTACCCCATACAGTGTGCGTCACACCCTATTAGGACATCACACCTTCCTGTTGTCCTCTACTAGTCTGGTGAGCGCGGCCGGTGGTATGTCTTCGTCATGGGCCAAGTAAGCCGAGACCAGAGAGAAGGAATTTTCTTTCTGTTCCACCTTTACCACTGTGATATCTGCTGTGCTGTAATTATGACAAGGAAATGCATTTATACTTCTATTGATAAGAATGCATGCCCTAGGTTTACCTTTGTTCCGTGTGTAAAGCAAGTTATAGTTATTGCTGTTTAGCCCTTTTATGGTGTCTTCATTGACTCAGGGCTCCTGTGTTAGGCTGATGTCGATGCTCCCCTCGTTTATGAGGGTTGTCAGATTCGCTGTAGCACTCTTCGAGTGCTGCAGATTTATCTATACCTATCTTACGTTATTGGGCATCTCGGTTTCTTTGATGCCCACATTCCTTAGCAACTGGCTGGCGTCGTCGATCTCTTCCGTGTTGTCTTCGTCAGTCGCTTTGTCGCCTTGGAATATTTTTAGCCTGACCTTTTGAATTCCGAAGTTGATTTTGTAGTCAATCTTCTTGAAAGCCTCAATGGACTCACCGCAAGTGGCCATCAGAATTGGTTGACTTGCTCATTTTTAATTCTTAAATAGAAATGTCTCATTTGAAAGGAGAGCAAAATATCTTGATGGTCGATATTGGTCTTCCCAGATTTGATAGTGGCCGCATGCGACGAATGCTGCGTATAGAAATCTTTGAATTCAACTATACATTATCCTTAATCAAACAGGACCCTGTTTTCCATAACAAAAATTGTGTTCTGCAATTACCTACCGATTTTCAACTAAATATAGAATTTTTCGTCTGGGATCAAGTGGACAGAGAGCCTCTATTAGGAAGGTTTTAACATTATTCGGAATTGGTGATGGAGGAACAGTTACAAAAGAGGCAACAGATTGTCACCGCATTGATTAATTTAAAATATACATTTTTATGTTGGCCATCTAGAGAAGAAAAGTAATGGAAGAGTTTCCAGGATGCATTGGCTATGTTGATGGTACTAAAATCAGATCAGTGAAGTCTCCTCCAAAATATCACGAACTATAATTCTTTCGCAAAAAACCAAATGCCATAATAACACAAATAGTGTGTGAATATTTACTAAAAATTAGAAAAGCAATAATAGGATACCAAGGAAGTGTCCATGATGCTAAAAAAGTTGCCGAATCTGCAATTAGTAAAAACCCATAAAAGTATTTTTGTCAACGGTAATGGATTGCGGGCGATTCGACATATCCGCTAAGCCAACATCCTATAACACAGTATTGACAAAACAGTATTGAGCAGTCAAAAGAAACGAGAGATACATTCAATCAATACTTCTCTAAATATTAAGTACGTATAGAAAATTGTTTTGACAAATTAAAAGAAAAATGTTGCAGTTAAAAAGAAATAAAAATGCTTTGTTTTTCTTTAATTTAATTCTTACTATTCTTATTCTCTCTTCAGAATGGCTTTTTTTTTCTTTTTCAAACAAAAATTTTAGGTATTGCGAATCGAATTCTTTTTCTGTTAAACTTTCTTTTTTGCTTCTATTTCTAATTTTTGTTGCTTCATATTAACTAATCCTGAATGCATACTTAGCACATCGGCAAGACCTGTTCGCGAAGAAATGACCTTGCAGCGATTGATTTTGTTGCATGTATGTAGATTCTGGTGACAATAATAATTTTATAGCAAACAATTTATTTTGAAATTACTTACTGTTGATTCGCGTCGTCTTGCATGGAACCTGCTCCCGTCGAATACTGCCAAACTCGTGCTTCTATATCGCATTGGTGCAAGTGTCTCGTCTTTATCGTCACTAAAGACCAATCCAACTCCAGATTCTGTGTTTCTAAATGTTTTTTATAATATACCTGCGCTGTTTGCTTTTCGATGGGTCGAATGTAAATAAAGTCAACTGATCAGAAATGCCAGTTTGCCATACAGCGGGAATAGTGGTGAAATTTTTTTTCACATAAAACAAAAACAAAATAAAAACCACATCGGTAAATAAGGGAATATTGCCACCTGGGAAATTTAACATAATATACAACATTTAATTATGAACAGCATAATTACGTTTTCCTGAAACTATTATATTACCGTGTTTTACAATATTTATTACATTATTTGCTTCATTTATCTTTGTAAAATTGGCATGTTTATTATTTAACATGTCTGATAAACAAGTATTATTTCTTTATAGTTCAAAATGCATTAACTCTTTTTTTACAAAATTGGACTGAATAAAATTAATTTTCGCATTTTATTATTCAAGAATAAAAAAAATTTCGTATTTTTGGATATTTAATATATTTCTATTAATAGGTTATTTTTTGTGCAATTTTAAATTCTGAAACATCAGTTAGATCTGATATTGTTACGTTAATTCTTTTCTCCCTTATTATTTCTTTTCTTTCGAAATTGATGTCATTACATTTTATTGTTAGAAATTTGGAATAAAAATCAGTTCAGTTAATGCCCCTTGGTCTTCTTTATTATTAATATCATTCGGGAATAGTTTGGCATATAAAAATTTGATTTCCGAATATACTTCTTTCAATTTTTTTTTTTATTGCGTGCAGCACTTCAGGTGTGCAGAATATTCCAGTAACTATTTTTTGATTTATATATTTTATCTAAATAGCAGCTATATTTCCTCGTATGTCGTATTCATTCAGAAGTCTTTTGTTATTAAAATAAGAATGTTGTTTGAGTGTTCACCTGAACTAGTTAAATTATTAAACATTGACAATGCGTCAGAAATTACATTGTTGCTTCGGGCTTATAAACTATTTTGGTGAAAATTCTTCATAAAAGCTCTCCATCTTTTAATTTTTAATTTCTTAAAATTTTTTTATTAATTTTTTTCAGACATTGCGAATGTCAAGGTTGATCTGTATGGATTTCCAAATCCTTTACTGCAAAAAAATAATGTAATGTTTCTAATGTCATACTGTGGCGAATAATTCGTTTTAATTTGTTGCTCTTTGCTTAAAGAGTGTTCAAGGTGCTCGGACGAGTTTCTAATTCGCTCCGTGAATTCTGTGTTTACAAAAAGCAAAGAGTAAAAAAAAAATAGATTAAATTGAAAACAAACAATAGGAAATAGTGCACACGAATTGTTATTAATAAGCATAAACAAATTATGAACTAAACAACAAGAAAAAAATCAAGCTAACAATAATATGTGCTTGACAGGTTTACCATATACGAACTGTCAAATCTATTGCTTTTGCCATTGCCAAATCTGTATGTGGGCATTTGTTATCATAACATAATCATTTTCGAAAAGACGTGGGGTCGGTAGGTTCATGCTGATGAAGCGTATGTTTCGTTTTCTTGAACTGTTTAAATTTTTATATGGATGTAGATATAACACCCTTGCACTTACCGTTAAATTTTGCAACTTTCACCTTGTTTGGGAGTAGAAACGCTCGGGCTTATATTCTCCTTTGCATTACGATTTATTTCAAAAAGGCTTAGTCACGACAAAGGTATGTCCACTACTTAAAACTATATGTACGTCGGATTTATATGGAATATCTTGCACCAGCCTTGTGCTGACACGCAAATATTTTAATCCCTCGGATTATAGTTTATAAAAATTAGAATAACAAGGGTTCACGCGCTTAAATGCTGGCACGTCACTGTTTTGTTCACTGTTTTATTCACTCGGCTTAGAACTCGAAGAAAGGGTTCACACGTAATAATGACACGCAACTGTCTGGATCACTAAAGTATGGATAGCAGGACGGCGATCGACACTGGCGATATACGGGCTCGATAGTAGATTCGAAACTGAACTGCTGTGTAGCGAGTTAATATCGTTTACACGATATGAGTTCAAGAATTTAAACAATTTTATTTATACGCCGAAATGCGTGCCTTTATTGATATTCTTAAGAACTAATTTTTAATATAAGATCTTACAGCTATTTATACTAATGGAATGCGGCTGCTGTTATCTGCATGCGACTTCTTTGTCGTAATTCGATATCTGCTATCTTGCTATTACTTGAGATGCGGAGTTGGTTATCGCAGTGGATTATTCCATTGCCAGATGTTTGTTGTTTACGTGTTGAGAATGCCTTTCTAGATAATGCATGTTCATTTCTATTGTTCGACTGATAGTGCATATCAAAGCGAGTTCTATCGGTTTACATACATAGTTCGCCTTTGTTCGGAATGTATATTAGGAGATAAGATGTATGGGAGTGTGTGTGACCCGGAGCGAGGCTATGTCGTTAACTCCCCTCCTTCTTAAAACGGAGCGTCCTCGCTATGCTGCTACAGATTGTTGTTGTTGAAGCCGATTCAATTCGACTTCGTATATTTCGTCAATTTGCCTTTGTCTGTGAAGCATTCTTCTATTTACGCGATATCGGCAGAAGTGTACCATACCGTAAGTGGTGACTACTAAAGTAAGGAATCCTATTATGATGAAGAACGTAAAATGTACTGGATTTTCTACAATAGGTATCAAAAATGTTGAGAGTGTTTGGATATTGCTGAATTTGTATATTGAGTTTGAAGAAAGGATACGGAGTACTTCAAGTTTTTCGTTGTGTCGATTGTGTATTATTTCTCTGAGTTGTCTTTGATGATTGTAATATGTCATGTTATCGATGTTCGTGGATTCATTGAAGTGTATCAATTTAGGGCCTGATATATGCATGTTGTTCCAAGTATGCTGGTAATCTGTCAAAATGTATCCATTCTCTAGGATGCGAAGTGGAGCATTATTTTCGTGGGTTGTTTCGCATTGTGCTGTTTTGTCTTCTAATATTTTTATAGTACAATTGTCAGCGGGTTCTGATTTACAAATAAAGTTACCCATATAATTTCTACATTTAGATATTCTTTGATAATCGTTACACTTTGCGATCTTAGGGTCTAAATTAATTTTACCATGCTTATATGCTAAAGGATATACATTAAATAAGCTACATTTAGTTTCAAGGATAGGATATTTGTATATTGTTATAATTGTTTGTTGTAGGTAACATATATGAATGTCGGCATATTCTAATATATTAATTATTGGAAGATCTAACTTTTCATGGTTTATTAAATCGTACACGTCTTTCAAATTTAATGTGCCAGAATAGAAATTATTAGTTTTTGCAAAATTTATAGTGTTAGTTATTGATTTGAGTTCATTATAAACTTCTGATATAACAATGTTTTCGGTTATTGCTTTGGGATCAAGGCTTTCGAGTATTCTTTCGAACTGTGAATTAATTAATTTTTGCTTATTATTATTCTCTATTAGCAAATTAAGTGAAGTTTTTATTTCCACACGGTCATCGTGGTCTGGTGTGCCCGTGATGAATTTTAACATGGAACCAAGAAAGTTAAGTGATATTTTGGATCTATAAATATTGGGAATGAGTTGAGTTTTCAGAGTTTCGATTTTGTTTACTAAAATTTGAGTTTGGGGTTGGTCTTCTAGATTGAATGATGATTTCATTATACTTTCGTATGGCGCCAATATTTTTGAGAGATTGGTTATGTGATACAAGAAAGCTGTATCCTGATAAATGTAAACAGGATCAGTTTCTACTAGTACATATTTCCTATGGCTTAAATCTATAATATTGTCGCAAAGTGCGATAAAGAAAAGTAAGGTAAATACTATTCCGTACATGCTTTTGCTCTGATATTGTCTTTATGGATAATTACTTTTTTATTGGTCGTTATTGTTTCTCCGTTGTCTTTTTTTACTATATGTTTCACGTATTTTTTTCCGTTTTTGTTTCGTCTATGCGTTTTTGAATATATTACCTCTCCTTCTTTGTATTTGAGCTGTTTCCGATTACGGTTATGGTATCGCAAAACTCTCTGCTGGTTTTGTTGAAGACGCTCTTTGATGCCAGGATATTCCCTTTGATTGAAAAACACGTCCTCGGGTTTGTGGTTGGTTACCGAATGGATTGTTTTGTTGTACTGTCGGACTGCTTCAAATATCTGATCGTCAGGAGCCGAACTGTGTTGATGCGCTAAAACTTTTGTGAGTTCGATAATTGTGCTATGCGTTCTTTCAACTTGACCGTTTGTTGTCGAATGATAGGCTGGAGTTTTGGTATGCGTTATTTGTAATCGCTTGTATATTTGTTGTGCACATATGCCAGTAAATGTTGACTCGTTATCAGTCATTACAAACTTTGCGTTTGGGTATATTTGTGACAGTATCTCGTCAACATATTTGTATGTGTCTTTCTTTGATGGTATTTGTCTCAAATGGCAGAATTTGGAATATTTGTCGGTTGAACTAATGTACATATTGTTGCTCATAAAAAATAAGTCTAAGTGTATGTATTCGCCTACTTTGTTCGGTATCGGTGCTGATCCTATTGGTTGTTTATTTGGTCGGCGTTCATACTTGTTTGTGAGGCAGATTTCGCAGTTTTGTACTTCTTTTTTACAAGCGTCACGTATCATCGTTAACTCCCCTCCTTCTTAAAACGGAGCGTCCTCGCTATGCTGCTACAGATTGTTGTTGTTGAAGACGATTCAATTCGACTTCGTATATTTCGTCAATTTGCCTTTGTCTGTGAAGCATTCTTCTATTTACGCGATATCGGCAGAAGTGTACCATACCGTAAGTGGTGACTACTAAAGTAAGGAATCCTATTATGATGAAGAACGTAAAATGTACTGGATTTTCTACAATAGGTATCAAAAATGTTGAGAGTGTTTGGATATTGCTGAATTTGTATATTGAGTTTGAAGAAAGGATACGGAGTACTTCAAGTTTTTCGTTGTGTCGATTGTGTATTATTTCTCTGAGTTGTCTTTGATGATTGTAATATGTCATGTTATCGATGTTCGTGGATTCATTGAAGTGTATCAATTTAGGGCCTGATATATGCATGTTGTTCCAAGTATGCTGGTAATCTGTCAAAATGTATCAATTCTCTAGGATGCGAAGTGGAGCATTATTTTCGTGGGTTGTTTCGCATTGTGCTGTTTTGTCTTCTAATATTTTTATAGTACAATTGTCAGCGGGTTCTGATTTACAAATAAAGTTACCCATATAATTTCTACATTTAGATATTCTTTGATAATCGTTACACTTTGCGATCTTAGGGTCTAAATTAATTTTACCATGCTTATATGCTAAAGGATATACATTAAATAAGCTACATTTAGTTTCAAGGATAGGATATTTGTATATTGTTATAATTGTTTGTTGTAGCTAACATATATGAATGTCGGCATATTCTAATATATTAATTATTGGAAGATCTAACTTTTCATGGTTTATTAAATCGTACACGTCTTTCAAATTTAATGTGCCAGAATAGAAATTATTAGTTTTTGCAAAATTTATAGTGTTAGTTATTGATTTGAGTTCATTATAAACTTCTGATATAACAATGTTTTCGGTTATTGCTTTGGGATCAAGGCTTTCGAGTATTCTTTCGAACTGTGAATTAATTAATTTTTGCTTATTATTATTCTCTATTAGCAAATTAAGTGAAGTTTTTATTTCCACACGGTCATCGTGGTCTGGTGTGCCCGTGATGAATTTTAACATGGAACCAAGAAAGTTAAGTGATATTTTGGATCTATAAATATTGGGAATGAGTTGAGTTTTCAGAGTTTCGATTTTGTTTACTAAAATTTGAGTTTGGGGTTGGTCTTCTAGATTGAATGATGATTTCATTATACTTTCGTATGGCGCCAATATTTTTGAGAGATTGGTTATGTGATACAAGAAAGCTGTATCCTGATAAATGTAAACAGGATCAGTTTCTACTAGTACATATTTCCTATGGCTTAAATCTATAATATTGTCGCAAAGTGCGATAAAGAAAAGTAAGGTAAATACTATTTCGTACATGCTTTTGCTCTGATATTGTCTTTATGGATAATTACTTTTTTATTGGTCGTTATTGTTTCTCCGTTGTCTTTTTTTACTATATGTTTCACGTATTTTTTTCCGTTTTTGTTTCGTCTATGCGTTTTTGAATATATTACCTCTCCTTCTTTGTATTTGAGCTGTTTCCGATTACGGTTATGGTATCGCAAAACTCTCTGCTGGTTTTGTTGAAGACGCTCTTTGATGCCAGGATATTCCCTTTGATTGAAAAACACGTCCTCGGGTTTGTGGTTGGTTACCGAATGGATTGTTTTGTTGTACTGTCGGACTGCTTCAAATATCTGATCGTCAGGAGCCGAACTGTGTTGATGCGCTAAAACTTTTGTGAGTTCGATAATTGTGCTATGCGTTCTTTCAACTTGACCGTTTGTTGTCGAATGATAGGCTGGAGTTTTGGTATGCGTTATTTGTAATCGCTTGTATATTTGTTGTGCACATATGCCAGTAAATGTTGACTCGTTATCAGTCATTACAAACTTTGCGTTTGGGTATATTTGTGACAGTATCTCGTCAACATATTTGTATGTGTCTTTCTTTGATGGTATTTGTCTCAAATGGCAGAATTTGGAATATTTGTCGGTTGAACTAATGTACATATTGTTGCTCATAAAAAATAAGTCTAAGTGTATGTATTCGCCTACTTTGTTCGGTATCGGTGCTGATCCTATTGGTTGTTTATTTGGTCGGCGTTCATACTTGTTTGTGAGGCAGATTTCGCAGTTTTGTACTTCTTTTTTACAAGCGTCACGTATCATCGTTAACTCCCCTCCTTCTTAAAACGGAGCGTCCTCGCTATGCTGCTACAGATTGTTGTTGTTGAAGACGATTCAATTCGACTTCGTATATTTCGTCAATTTGCCTTTGTCTGTGAAGCATTCTTCTATTTACGCGATATCGGCAGAAGTGTACCATACCGTAAGTGGTGACTACTAAAGTAAGGAATCCTATTATGATGAAGAACGTAAAATGTACTGGATTTTCTACAATAGGTATCAAAAATGTTGAGAGTGTTTGGATATTGCTGAATTTGTATATTGAGTTTGAAGAAAGGATACGGAGTACTTCAAGTTTTTCGTTGTGTCGATTGTGTATTATTTCTCTGAGTTGTCTTTGATGATTGTAATATGTCATGTTATCGATGTTCGTGGATTCATTGAAGTGTATCAATTTAGGGCCTGATATATGCATGTTGTTCCAAGTATGCTGGTAATCTGTCAAAATGTATCCATTCTCTAGGATGCGAAGTGGAGCATTATTTTCGTGGGTTGTTTCGCATTGTGCTGTTTTGTCTTCTAATATTTTTATAGTACAATTGTCAGCGGGTTCTGATTTACAAATAAAGTTACCCATATAATTTCTACATTTAGATATTCTTTGATAATCGTTACACTTTGCGATCTTAGGGTCTAAATTAATTTTACCATGCTTATATGCTAAAGGATATACATTAAATAAGCTACATTTAGTTTCAAGGATAGGATATTTGTATATTGTTATAATTGTTTGTTGTAGGTAACATATATGAATGTCGGCATATTCTAATATATTAATTATTGGAAGATCTAACTTTTCATGGTTTATTAAATCGTACACGTCTTTCAAATTTAATGTGCCAGAATAGAAATTATTAGTTTTTGCAAAATTTATAGTGTTAGTTATTGATTTGAGTTCATTATAAACTTCTGATATAACAATGTTTTCGGTTATTGCTTTGGGATCAAGGCTTTCGAGTATTCTTTCGAACTGTGAATTAATTAATTTTTGCTTATTATTATTCTCTATTAGCAAATTAAGTGAAGTTTTTATTTCCACACGGTCATCGGGGTCTGGTGTGCCCGTGATGAATTTTAACATGGAACCAAGAAAGTTAAGTGATATTTTGGATCTATAAATATTGGGAATGAGTTGAGTTTTCAGAGTTTCGATTTTGTTTACTAAAATTTGAGTTTGGGGTTGGTCTTCTAGATTGAATGATGATTTCATTATACTTTCGTATGGCGCCAATATTTTTGAGAGATTGGATATGTGATACAAGAAAGCTGTATCCTGATAAATGTAAACAGGATCAGTTTCTACTAGTACATATTTCCTATGGCTTAAATCTATAATATTGTCGCAAAGTGCGATAAAGAAAAGTAAGGTAAATACTATTCCGTACATGCTTTTGCTCTGATATTGTCTTTATGGATAATTACTTTTTTATTGGTCGTTATTGTTTCTCCGTTGTCTTTTTTTACTATATGTTTCACGTATTTTTTTCCGTTTTTGTTTCGTCTATGCGTTTTTGAATATATTACCTCTCCTTCTTTGTATTTGAGCTGTTTCCGATTACGGTTATGGTATCGCAAAACTCTCTGCTGGTTTTGTTGAAGACGCTCTTTGATGCCAGGATATTCCCTTTGATTGAAAAACACGTCCTCGGGTTTGTGGTTGGTTACCGAATGGATTGTTTTGTTGTACTGTCGGACTGCTTCAAATATCTGATCGTCAGGAGCCGAACTGTGTTGATGCGCTAAAACTTTTGTGAGTTCGATAATTGTGCTATGCGTTCTTTCAACTTGACCGTTTGTTGTCGAATGATAGGCTGGAGTTTTGGTATGCGTTATTTGTAATCGCTTGTATATTTGTTGTGCACATATGCCAGTAAATGTTGACTCGTTATCAGTCATTACAAACTTTGCGTTTGGGTATATTTGTGACAGTATCTCGTCAACATATTTGTATGTGTCTTTCTTTGATGGTATTTGTCTCAAATGGCAGAATTTGGAATATTTGTCGGTTGAACTAATGTACATATTGTTGCTCATAAAAAATAAGTCTAAGTGTATGTATTCGCCTACTTTGTTCGGTATCGGTGCTGATCCTATTGGTTGTTTATTTGGTCGGCGTTCATACTTGTTTGTGAGGCAGATTTCGCAGTTTTGTACTTCTTTTTTACAAGCGTCACGTATGTTTGGCCAGTAGTATCTGAGCGAGATTTCCTGTGCGTTGTTTTTGTAGTTTCTGTGAGCACGTCTGTGTGTGTCTTGTATGATCTGTTCTTGTTGTTCGGTTTCGGTAATATCGTCCACCAATTTTTGCGCTAGTACAATCGATACAGTTGGAAATGTGTTGATAATGTCATTTTCGACGTAAAATAACATTTGCTCGTCTATTTGTATAGCATTAGTTATCTTTGGTCTAATTACATTTTTTAGTCTATCTAGTAATACAGTTTTCGTATTAAAAAAGATCGTGTGTCGGCTGTTAGAAAATATGTTTTGTAAAAATATTTCGATGGGGTTCTGATCTGACCGTTTTACAATAATTTGGTTTCTAAAGGAGTTTACTGGTTTTTTTACTCGTTTGAGTCTTTGTGTTGGTGAGCTTTGTGCTGAATGTTGGGAGTCATCAGAATTTAAAGTGTTGTTTATTTGCTGACGAGAAAGGGCATCAGCGACCACGTTCTGATGTCCGGGTTTGTAAACGATTTTTGCACCATATTCTTCAATGAAATTTTTCCATCTTTTTAATTTTGTATTGGGGTTTTTTTCTGATATGGAGATTATTAGAGATTGATGGTCGGTGTATATTGTTAAATCTGCTATACCATACAAGTAGTTGCGTAGTTTCTGTAGTGACCATACAATTGCGAGTAACTCTTTCTCATTTGTGGAGTAATTCTGTTCTGTTTCACTGAGCGTTCGTGAAATAAATGATATGGGTTTTTGGTTTTGGGATAATACGGCTCCTATAGCGTAATTGCTAGCATCTGTGGTTAATTCGAAAGGTTTGTTAAAATTTGGTTGGAAGAGTTCGACCTGGGCTTGTAGTTCTTCTTTTATTATGTTCAGTGCTTTTAGTGCAGGTTCGTCTAAAGTGATTTTTATTTTTGCACTTTGATTCTTTGATATGCCACCGTTCTCTCCTCTGAGGAACGTAGTTAGTGGTTTGACGATGGCTGCAAAATTCTTTATAAATTTTCTATAGTAACTTGCGAGACCTAGGAAGGATCTGAGTTCCTTCAGTGTTGTAGGAATAGGGAAATTTTTAATAGTCTGTATTTTTGTTGGGTCAACTGTAATCTTGTTGTATTTAATTATATGCCCTAAGTATTCAACAGAGTCTTTGAAAAAGTGAGATTTTTCGTTAGAGATTTTCATATTGGCCTGGTGAAGGGCATTTATGATTATGCGGATGTGTTCGATATGTTCTTCAGGAGAGGAAGAATAAATGAGAACATCGTCTATATAGACGTACGCGAACTTCCCGATATATGGTCTAAGGATATCATCCACGCATCTTTGAAAAATAGATGGGGCGTTTTTCAGGCCGAATGGCATACGAAGAAATTCGTATTTAGCTCCATTTACACTAAAAGCCGTTTTTTCCCTGTCTGATTTATTAATAAGGATCTGATGGAAACCAGACTCTAAGTCTAGAGTTGAAAATACTTTTGCGTTTCCTAAATTTTGTATGGTCATAGCCACATCAGGTATGGGGTATCTATCTGTAACAGTTTGATTGTTAAGTTTCTGAAAGTCTACGACCATTCTGCGCTTAGGTTTCCCTTGTTCATCGGTACCTTTTTTTGCGACTGTCCAAATGGGAGAGTTATACGGACTTTTGCTGGGTTGAATTATTTCATTTTCTAAAAGTTTGTTAATTTCTTTGTTAATGAAATCGCTATCCGACATAGGGTACGGATATTGCTTGGTCCAAATAGGATCTTCGGATTTCGTTCTAATGGTAGCTTGTACCGTGGTAGTATATGGTAGCACTTCATTTGTGTCTTCATTTCTTTGCATAATTTCTTCGATTTCTGCTCTATATTTTTCACTATTAACCGTATAATTTATTTTTTGCATAGATTCACTTTC
Source organism: Bactrocera correcta (assembly GCA_027475135.1). Classification (NCBI taxonomy): domain Eukaryota; kingdom Metazoa; phylum Arthropoda; class Insecta; order Diptera; family Tephritidae; genus Bactrocera; species Bactrocera correcta. The sequence continues at coordinate 12,071,518 of CM050322.1, read as the reverse complement.
TTTCTTGGCCCTATATTTATAACTGAGCGTGTACTCGAAAAGGTTGATTTCTGCTTTAATTTTCCTAAGACCCTGTTCACCCAGAAGCATATCGAATTCTTTTAATGCATCAGTTTCAAAAAATGTGAGATTATGTTCTAACAATGTAATTATTTTTTTTGATTTGGTTATTGAGTAACCATGAAGAGTTTTCACTTTTACAGGTTTAATTTGAATAGATTTACCTAAGTTACATTTTGTACTTATATAGTTGTTTGTTGCTCCAGTATCAATCAGGATGTTAATAAGTTTGCCTGTATCCCTGCAGTGGCGTTGCAGACACGGCAAATCGTTCATGCGCCTAAAAAAGCGCTGCCTGTTTCGTAATCATCGTTCTCGTATTCTGGTGTAAGCGATTGTAGTTCTTCGTGGCGTGTCTGGTTTACACGTTGACATTTCTGTTGTACGTGGGAATTATGAGATGAAGGATTTCGTTCTCTTTTTTGAGGGTTACCGCGAAATTGATTATTTGGAGGTAGCCCTTGTAATTGACGGTTATAGCTGTTTTGTTGTGGTTTGGAATGATCCCTATTGGGATTTGCGGATCTCGTGTATTGTTGTGATGAATCTACGTCCATTGGTTGATGCTGTTGCCGGGGTGCTGTCTGATTGTATTGTACCTGTACGTTAGGTTTGTACCTTTGTGGCTCCTCGTAATGTCTTCTGCTTGAGTTTTGGTACTGTGATGTATTATATTGTCTCTGCTGATTGTATTGCGGAACGTCGAATTGTGAGTTTATATTATCGTGGTATATCGTAAGCGGTTTCTAAGTCCTTCGGATTGTGACTGTAGAAGGTGCCGCTGGTATATTTGCTGTTTAGACCGAGAATGAATGTCCTCACAGCTTCCTGGTTTGCATATTCAATCATAGCTGATGGATTTCCTGGTCCATGATTATCCATCTCAACTTTAGTGAGTGCAAGATTAAGTGACTTGCTGACTTCGGAATGGAACTCTGCCAGAGTCCTTTTTCCTTGCTTTATTCTTTTCATTCCTTCGAGCAAAACATACAGAGGTCTCTGGTCCGCATAAGTATAATCGAGACGGTTTATTATGGAATAAAAGTTGAATTTGGTGTTGTGGTTTATTAAAATATCGGCCGCCTCTCCTTGAATTTTGGAATGTACAATCGAGAGTGCCGTGTAGTACATGGGAGTAGTAGCGTAATTCTTGATGTTTTCCATGTGCGTCCAGGCGCGTTTTCTCCATGACCTATAATGGTTCATATCGCCTGTGAAAACTGGTAAGGTTTTGAATATTTCTAAGTTTATTTGTGATTCATCTGTGATGTTTGGTGTACAGTCCTGGTATTGGTTTGTGACTGTGACGTTAGGTGTTGCGTGGGTTTCCAACGAATTCAATCTTTGTTGAGTTTCAGTGAGCGTTGTGGTCAGAGCAGCGATTTGTGCTCTCAAGCTTGCGATTTCTTGTGTTGTCATCTTGACGTCGGTGTTCAATAGGGGACGACGCAAATTGAACGGCTTTTGTCTCCTTTTTTGAGATTCTAGCGTGTTGGGATATCCGTTGATATAACGTTGCTTGACTGTTTTATCTATATATCAAGACTTATCCGTTATTCTTTTCCAGATTTTGCAGGAATATTAATTTTATCTTTGTTCAATTTTAAGCACCTTTTTCAAAGATCTAGTGCTGGAAGTCCTACTTCCCGTGGAATTTTTTCTATCGTTTTATTCAATGGATAGAGATGGCTTACAGACTGGTTGAGCCCCCAGTTAATATCGTTTACACGATATGAGTTCAAGAATTTAAACAATTTTATTTATACGCCGAAATGCGTGCCTTTATTGATATTCTTAAGAACTAATTTTTAATATAAGATCTTACAGCTATTTATACTAATGGAATGCGGCTGCTGTTATCTGCATGCGACTTCTTTGTCGTAATTCGATATCTGCTATCTTGCTATTACTTGAGATGCGGAGTTGGTTATCGCAGTGGATTATTCCATTGCCAGATGTTTGTTGTTTACGTGTTGAGAATGCCTTTCTAGATAATGCATGTTCATTTCTATTGTTCGACTGATAGTGCATGTCAAAGCGAGTTCTATCGGTTTACATACATAGTTCGCCTTTGTTCGGAATGTATATTAGGAGATAAGATGTATGTGAGTGTGTGTGACCCGGAGCGAGGCTATGTCGTTAACTAGCGGGGACGATCCCTTTTGTTGGCTGGTATCCCGCTGCGGGTAATCGAGTGTGGTGTGTATGTGCTTGTGTGGGTGTGAGATGCTCTCACCTGTGGGTTGTATTGATGTGGACTGTGGTGTGGTGATGTGAAAGTGAATGTGGTGAGTGTAGCGTGTTAGCGATGTGTGTAGGCGTGGTGTGGGGCAGGCGACTTAGGCTCATGTAGCCATCCCGGCCCCCCTAGGCGAATATTTCAGCCTAGAATCCTTTGAAGTTGTTGGAGAGTGGCTGCTGCCTGAGGTGCGGCGCAGACACGGTCGTTGTTGCTGGTCGGGAGGTTGGCTGGTGTCGTTCCAAGGTGTACGGTGCAACATAGAGTGATACGGGCGCATACAAATCTGCATACAAATAGGCGTCAGGCAATTGAGACAATGGCCGTGCGCCTGCACGACCAACTGGCGTTGCTGAGGTAGCAGTCCCTTAAATATGACGCATTGTGGCATCCGGTGGGGTCGACGACATAGATGACACCTACGGCGTTGTGGGTCTGCGACCAGCGCGTGTGTTGATGGCAATGCTACCGGTCCACTCCGAGGCGCCGTTGGTGTGGTTGTTCGGGGCGCTGCAACTGGGGCAGCCGCTTGGCGTGGTACATTGACAGCCGAACGAGGGGTTGGTGTCGGGGCTGCTGGCATGTCTGCATCCATATTGATCTGTTTGAAAGAGTGTTATTTCAATTAGAATTTGGTTGCATATAGGACATATGAGCATGGCTGCCACGTTATGCAGCATGGGTGGGTCGTTAGATTAAATATATATGTATATGATAATGTGTATTTATATAAATCTTTATTTTATTTTGTTTTTATATTCGGTTTATTTTAACGGTTTATCGGTGTTTTTGGTTCGGGGTTATCGGCGATCGGTAAGAATCATAGTTTGACGAGCGGTCTTGTTAGCTTTCGGGATTGCGTACGGACATCGACTACGCGAATATGACCGTCGGAGCCTGGATAAAGCTTCTCTATGCGGCCCAGCCGCCATTCGGTAGGTGGCAGGCAATCGTCGTGAATCAGGACACAATCTCCAACTTTTGGCGCATTTTCTGTATTTTTCCATCGGTACCTCTTGTGGAGGTCCTTTATATAGTCTTCTTCGGCTACTGAAATTATGATGGAGAATTTTAATTCTTTCCCAACTATTAAATAAGGATGGCGATTCCACGCCTAGTTTAGGTATGGCCAGAATGGGTGCTCCTTTTAGGAAATGCCCTGGAGTTAGGGCTGTGAATTCGGAGGGATCTTGCGATAGTGCTGTGAGCGGCCGTAAGGTGAGAACGGCTTCAAGTTTAGTTAATAATGTCGTGAATTTTTCATAATTAAATTTATAGCTGCCGGCTAGCTTCTTGAAATGAGATTTGAAGCTCTTTACAACTGATTCCCATAAACCACCCATATTAGGAGCGCTTGGAGGTATAAATTGCCAATTGATACCTTGAGGGGCGTACTTTTGGACGATATCAGGGGACACTTGTTTTAAGAAATCCACAAACTGTTTTTCTGTGGCTCGTTGGGCTCCTATGAATGTTTTGCCATTATCGCTCATGATTTTGGATGGAAAGCCACGTCGAGCGACGAAGCGAGCAAATGCTGCGAGAAAAGCCTCCGTCGTCAGATTAGTACACAGCTCAAGGTGTACTGCCTTTGTCGTGAAACATACAAAGACAGCCACATAGCCTTTCATGAGAGTGGGAGATCTTAGCATGGCCGCCTTTATTAGAAAAGGCCCAGCAAAATCGACACCTGTGGTCGTGAAAGGCAGAGCGAAATTGCAGCGTTCAGGTGGAAGTGCTGCCATAATCTGAGTTCGCATTTTTTGTTTATGCATAGTGCAGATCTTGCACATGAAAATGAATTTCTTGATCTGGGGCTTAAGACGGGGAATATAATACTCTTGGCGTACCATATGTTGCATGAGGCGCTGTTCGGCGTGCAATATTAATATATGGATGTAATTCAGGAGTAATGTGGCAATAGGAGACTTCTCAGGTATTATGATGGGGTGGCGTTCGTTGTAAGTCAGGGTTGAATTAGCGAGCCGACCATTGACACGAAGCAGACCTTTCGTGTCTAAAAATGGGTTTAGTACTAAGAGTGAGCTCTTTTTGTCAATTGGCTTCGATTCTCTTAGTAACGATATGTCGCGACTGAAGTAGCGCGTTTGGGTTGAGGCGATAAGCGCGACCTTTGCCTTTTGTAAGTCTTGGTGCGTCAATGTATCGCAATGGGTGTAAGTTACGCCTTTAACTTTAAGTTTAAGTCGCTCAATGAATTTGAGCATATATGCGACTACTCTGAGGGCTCGGGGGAAAGATGAAAATCGTTCAAGGATTTCATTATCCTCCACTATTGTATGATAGGTGTCGATTTTTCGACTTTCTGGGGCGATTATGTTGTGCATTGTTGATTGTGGCCAAGAATCTGCGGATTCGGTTAACCATCGGGGGCCATTCCACCAGAGCGTGGAGGTGGCAAGATCCAGGGGTTTGCACACTCTTGTACCTAGATCCGCAGTATTGTCGGCACTGGCTACGTGTTGCCATGTGCCTGCTCCTACTAGGTCAAGTATTTGAGAGGTTCAATTAGAAATATATGTTTTCCACGAGTGAATTTTAATCCCTCGGATTATAGTGATAAAAATTAGAATATAAAGGGTTCACACCCTTAAATGCTGGCACGTCACTGTTTTGTTCACTATTTTATTCACTCGGCTTAGAACTCGTAGAAAGGGTTCACACGTAATAATGACACGCAACTGTCTGGATCACTAAAGTATGGATAGCAGGACGGCGATCGACACTGGCGATATACGGGCTCGATAGTAGATTCGAAACTGAACTGCTGTGCAGCGGGGACGATCCCTTTTGTTGGCTAGAATCCCGCTGCGTGTAATCGATTGTGGTGTGTATGTGCTTGTGTGGGTGTGAGATGCTCTCACCTGTGGGTTGTATTGATGTGAACTGTGGTGTGGTGAAGTGGAAGTGAATGTGGTGAGTGTAGCGTATTAGCGATGTGTGTAGACGTGGTGTGGGGCAGGCGACTAAGGCTCATTTAGCCAGGATGAAAAACATTTATGTGAAAAATAAAAAAAGAGGAGATATATTTTTTTTCCACAAATTTATTTTTGAAGAAAAAGATTTCATATTTTCGGACTATAATAGTTGTAGGTAAA
>CM050322.1:12022657-12065100 GCA_027475135.1 Bactrocera correcta | reverse complement strand
AGAATGGATATATATATATATATATATATTTATATATATATAGTGACGTATTCTATTATACACACACGGTTTACAAAATTTGTTTGCAGTATTGAAGATCTTAATGCTCTAACTCAGAGATGGGCACATTTTTAGCCCGCAAAGTTAGCAAAGTGCGCACGGGGGCTAGATGAGGGGAATATCAGTCTACGGAGAGAAGGGCATCAATTTGCGAACAAAATCAATTACATTCCTCCGTAACTTAATGTTCATCGCAGAGTGGTTGCGGAAATGCTGACATTGTACACAAATTAAAGAGCGGAAGTTTACTTCATATCGGAATTGTACAGTTGTGTGAACAAAAAGAGGTAAACTTAATTTGCAGGGTTTAGAGTTTCGCATTAAAATTTGTTTTTATTTACTTTTGGATAGTGGCAAATTCTAATCACTGTTAGGAAAAAATATATAAGTTATACTGGTATCTAAAAACAAATTTATTTAATAAGAAAACAGCACATTTTAAAACTTCACAACACCTATAGTTGTTCCTATTTTGTTCACACCGCTATACATGAGATAGAACAGTTAATGGTGGTGATGCCAGTTGTAAAAATTAATTTTAGCTACAATTGAGAAAACTTTTCTCAAGTTGTGGGCTTTTATACGTATATATGCTAGGCAGTTTTATATATATGCGTATATAAAAAAAAGATATTTGTGACCATAATATATATATATATATATATATATAATTTGATGAAAATGCTTATATAAAATGCTAATATATATTAATATTTGTGATATTTTCGGTTTGATTGTTTTATCAAAATATTCAAAGAATTTAGGTTTTTTTCTATAATTGTTCTGTTAAATTTAAAAAATCTAAGATGCCTCTGGAAATGTATTAAAATAATAATACGCGCTATAGAAAGGGAACACATATTTTAAAAATATAAGATGTCATCAAATAGAAGTATATTTGCGCGGTATGGCATTATTGATTGAGAGTGGCTTAGCACACAAATAGAATACAAACGCTAATGGCAGAAACATCGTATTTCGCAAATGTTGCCATTACTCAATACGCATATGTAGTTTTGCACACATCTAACTTTTCAATTATAATTTTTCATAATATAAAATACCAAAACTGAAATCAAACTAGTAAAACTAATTTATATATTTATTAATAACAGCATTCGATTCTAATTTTGAGTTAGTTTAAGAAAATTTCAAATATATTGAAGACAATTTTTGTAATTACTACAGTATATGCAGCCTGGCAACCCTGCGTTGTGAAAGAGCAATCAGCTGAATCGTTTTATTGCGCATAATAGCGGGATTCTGTAACCAGTCTCTAGTCTCTATTTGAGACATTTTGAGACAAAGTATCAATTTGATACTAGTTACTATTCACTTAACAGTCTCTAGCGCTAGTCTCAAAATATTGAGACCTGGCAGTTAGCTGGCTACAAAACTAAAAAGAACTCTTGCTGCCATTTTCAATGTACTGAATAGAGATCATCATAGATATTAATCGATTGTCGTTTTTTTACATTTTGTAAGCAATTCAAACACGAAAAGGTTAAAAATAAATAAATTTTACATAAATTTCGTAAATATTATGAAACAAAGTCAACATATATTTTCATTTTTATTGATAATTATGTTTTTTGACTATGTTATAGAAAATTTAATATTTGTTATCGACATATCAAGTGTAAAAACATCTCTGAATAATGAAATGTAATAGATTTTGAGACTGTCACTTACAGAATAGCAAAATCGTCTCAAGTCTCAAAAATTGTCTCTAACTCAAAATCTCAAATTTAGAGACTTGATACTGTCTCAGGTTACAGAATCGCACGGTAAGATTCATTTATGTATATGCGTTTGAAGACAGTGGTTGAGAAACTGAAATTATTATAATTTAAATGTGCCGAAATGTCATCAGCGAGGGAAATCAGTGTAAATTATATAATATCTATGTTTGGAAGCACTTACACTTGTGAACAATTTTTTCAATAATGAAATTAAACAAACATAAAATAAGAAAAAGGTCATTTGATTTAAATTTTGGTACAATAATGCGCGTAGCTATAGCTAATGAGATTAAACCAAACATAGAATTTATTATGGCAAAAAAATCAAATTAAATGCTGTTATAAAGACATATTTAAAAATTATTACTAAAATAAAATATTTATCATACTTTGTTTTATTTGCCTTACATTTTATAAATTTATGGTAGTTACAAAAAAACTTAAAATTGTTAGGAAATTTTACAGTTATTACCCACAGTGCAACTTCCCATATATGCGTGCGCTCTCATTTGTAAACATGGTGTGGGAAAATACGTTGCCCTCATTTGTAAATATGGAGTGGTGAAATACGTTGCTCTCATTTCCCTCTTCATGTTTGCCCGCGCTGATTCCCTCACCCAGCCCTCAAAATGTGCACTCGTGCCCGCACGGGCAAAATGCCACTGAGGGCTAATATGCCCATCCCTGCTCTAACTGCTCTGAGTGCGGCTTTGATTGCAGTTTTGGTTTATATTTAAACAGAAAGAATTTAGATTCATTCCTGCGGATGATAAAATGTAAATTTAGTCTTAAGTCTCCATCGTACTCAAATTTTAAACAATTTTGAGTTTTTCTTTTATTGTTATTATAACGTAAGTGGCGCAGTTGGTCGTGATAACTTCAATGACAAACAAACCATGCTTATAGACGCTTATAGACGCCCACGCGACGGCTAATATCGTGCTAAGTTCTAGCAGAATCTTCGACAATAGTGCGACACCATATAACGCAAAGTCTATTACGGCATGGATAAAACCTGAATAAAAATCAGGAGGACGCTACAGAATTCGGGAGAGGACGTAAATCCAAAAGGTTACGCCAATAAAACCGCGAAAGTGCTGCAGTGCAACCAAGTTAAAACATAAAATAAATAAAATTAAGAAATCAATTAAAAATTTCAACAAAGTAAAAGAAATTAAGAATAAATCAAATAAAATTAAGAAATCAACAATTAGGAATTTCAACCAAATAATTAAACAATTAAGAAACAACATATAGCAACAACAAATAAAACAAAATGCCAGACCCTGAAGCAGCACCGACGGCTCTCTCAGACAGCAACATGGGCCAAGTCGCGTACCAGATTGCTAATGGTGAGACGTTCGTAGAAGATCCAAACACGTTGTACACCTTTATTAGCCGAATCGGCTACATATTGGGTCTTTATGTTACCGGAGACGCACGCCGACAGCAGATCCTGTTCGGATATACCGAGCGCGGTTTCAGTGGAGTGTTATGCGCTGCATTGGAGTTAATGACATGAGAACTTGGGCAGACCTCAGATGCTAATACTCAACTACAAGCCCCGGACCCCAAACCAAATCCCTTAGGAGGAGTTTCACAGGACATCATACAAAGGTAATGTACGAACATTTTTGGAAGAAGCAGAGAACCGCAGGCAAATACTAACCAGTAAGCTTGAATAAGAACAAAACTTTGAAGATAAAACATTATACCTTAGATTGATCAAATCAACCATAAAATCTCTAATAGATATTTATTTAAAAATCGGCAATCATAACATACCAAATTTGCGAACACTTATAAATCTCTTAGAGGAAAAAGGCATTTATGAACAGCCTAATTATTCAAATACAAAATTTTCAGAAGCAAAACTTTTCTGATAAGCCAAAAAAGTTTCAAAACCATAACACCAATCAGATCAATTATAACACCCAAAAATATCCAACACCTTTCCAACCAATTTATCATTCACCAATATCATACCCTACTTAGCGAATGCCACCATTTTAGCAACATTCATATCAACACCCAACTACCCTAAACCAAATTTCCACCCTCATCCAAATTATAATCCTCAAACAAGCCAACAACCACCAAACAGACTTCGAAGTAATCTAATCAACAATCGACAAGCTACATTTTGTTCCAATACCAAAATCAACATCCATCATATTCAAATCTGTTGTACCCAATCAACCTACTAAGCGAGTGCATCCATCCAATAGCGATCAGAGTAGGATGAGTATTGAAGAGTTAAGACATCAGGAATAAGCTGCTTATCAGCAACAAATATCATTTTACTATCCGACTTATGACTACTCGAGTTATTATCCGGAACACCATGACCAAACAGACAACAGCAACCAGAATTTACCATAATTCCAACAGACCGATACTGATCAGGACTCACAAGAACAGATCAGGACTCACAAGAACCAGATACCGAGCAAGCAGAAAATTTTCGGCCGGAAGCCCCCAATATATATTAATACAATACAAAGACACAACCTTAAAGTGCATTATTGACACCGGTTCAACGATCAACATGATATTCTAGAACATATTCAATATACCATTTCAGAATACAACATGTCTGATTCACACCAGCAACGGACCACTTAAGTAAAAGAATAACCATACCATCAAAAATTTTTTTCCCAACCCTAGAGGAGTTTTTACTACACCCTCTTTCTGAGAATTACGATCTTTTGCTGGGAAGAAAATTGTTAGCACGGGCAGAGACCGTGATAAATTATGATAAGCTAGAGGTGACTCTTTACAACAGAGATGGGCAAATGAAATGTATGGATGTATTGGTAACCGCGAGTGTAAAGTGGCTACTATGGGACAAAGAACATTTGCAGTCAGTTGATTAACAAACAACAGCGAAGCAACATCGTGTGCCGCTTGATTATTTTATGATACTATTTATGCGCGTACCTATATGTTTTGTTCAAAATGAATGACAAATATTGCTTTATGATTTCCGATGCCCTTGGTAATATACAATGTCTATTGTGTGATATGTGTGTAAAGGGGCCCCGGGCATATAATTTTAGGAGGCACTTTAATACCTTCCATAAATACTTTGAGAAATATGAGGGTATTGAGAGAGATAATATGTTTTTTGAAAAAAAAAAAAAAATACACTTTTGCAGAAGTATAAGGATTGGGTTTTCCAAGTTGAAAACGATGGTCAAAAAAATTATACAGGTACGGAAACCACACTAAAAAAATATATCTCGAGCATAATTAGTTCAAGCATTGCTATGCATGGAAGACCTTTTTCAGACGGTACTTTTATGAAAGAAGTGGTTGTAAAAGTTTTACAAGTACTCAGCAGCCCATTAGCAGCTTTTTTTGAAAAAGTTCCTCTATCACGTAGAAATTTAACACGAAATGTGGACGGAAAAGGGACGTTTGTTGAAAAAGCTATTAAAAAAAGAATTGATGACTGCCAATTTTTGGATGAAAGCACTGATATAAATGACATATGTGAAATTGTCATTTGTGTTCGATGCGTAGATTCAAAATTTGAAGTTTGTGAATCAATGCATTCACCAAAAATTACTTTCTGAAGTGGACTTAAGAAAATTTGTACGGATGGGGCCAACGTAATGATTGGTAAACTGGAAGGCTTCGTTAGGGGAGTTGGAAAAGCATAATATTAAGGTTTATTCCTTTCGTTGCATAATACACCAGCTGTCTATTGCCTTCAAATTCCTGAGCACGCTTCCATACATGAAAACAGCAGAGATTATTTGCCTTAAGGAATGAAGTGTTAAAGTTTTTAAACTTGGAGAGTTTAGCTGAGGCAAATGAATTAATATAGGCATTAGAAGATAGCCAATTTATTTTTAATTTGGCTTTTCTTTCTGATTTGTGTAACCGTTTGCATGAACTTAATTTGAAATCACAAGGAAAAGAAAAAACCTTGCCCCTTTTATTCAAAGAAGTCACTCATTTTCAAACTATTTTATTTTTATTGCTTTCTGAGATCAAAGACGGATATTATTCAAGTTTTCCACAAGCCTACTCCCTCATGAACAGTACTGATTTCTCAAGTGTAAAACGTGCGCACAGTCAGTTATTAGAGACTCTGTTTTTTAACTTTGAGGACAGATTTGAGGACTTCCGAAAAATTCAACCTTTAATCGATATATTTGTAAACCCGTTTAACCGTGCGATTCTGTAATGTGAGACAGCCTCAAGTCTCTAAAATTGAGATTATAAGTTACAGACGATTTTTGGGACTTGAGACGATTTTGCTATTCTGTAAGTAACAGTCTCAAAATATATTACATTTCATTATTCAGAGAAGTTTTTTCACTTGAATGATATTTATTATGTCGATAACAAATATTAACTTTTCTATAACATAGTCAAAATACATAATTATCAATAAAATATATGTTGACTTTGTTTCATAATATTTACGAAATTTATGTAAAATTTATTCATTTTTAACCTTTTCCTGTTCGAGTTGCTTAAAAAATATTGAGAAACGACAATCGATTAATATCTATGATGTTCTCTATTCAGTATATACAAAATGGCAGACAAGAGTTCCTTTTGGTTTTGTGACCTGCTAACTACCAGGTCTCAATATTTTGAGACTATCGCTAGAGACTGTTTAGTGAATAGTAACTAGTCACAAATTGAGATCTTACCTCAAAATGACTCAAATAGAGACTAGAGACTGGTTACAGAATCCCGCTATAAGTGTGATGTAAACCAATATTGAGGTGTAAGGCAGGTCGCCTCCTAGCTGGTGCACCCTGGGTAACGCTAAATGACCTGCGGCCTTCACGGCCTAACAACTCCCTGGACGACTTTGGCTCTTGAATGGTTTTTTGAGAAACTTTTTATTGGATTTGGTAGAACCCTGGGCTGAGTATGATGAGGTGACACTCATCAGAAATGGCTGACAGGCTAATGTCGCAACTGCCTCCGTCCCTGGCAGGCCTCAGAGTACGTTGTACGAGTTGCTCAAAAAACTAGAGGATCGCGGCTGTCGGGTGATTGCCTACGCAGACGATGTAGCACTTTTGGTCAAAGGAAAGTTCCTTAGCACCGTGTACGAGTTGACGCAGGGATATCTCAGCGTTGTAACAAAATGGGCGGTCGGAAGTGGACTAGCCATATATCCGAACAAAACAGATATGGTTTTATTCAGCCGGAAATATAAAATCCCGGTGGCATCGTTGCCGCGGATGGGAGGTATTCGCCTGCAACCAGCGGATACAGTGAAGTATTTAAGGCTCATCCTGGATAAGAAGCTTTCATGGAAGCCGAATATCGAGGAGAGAGCAAAAAAGGCATCTATTGCCTTATACTGCTGTAAAGGAGCTATTGGCAAAAGATGGGGTCTTTCACCGAAAGTGGTCCTCTGGCTCTATGACACCATAGTAAAGCCCATCTTGTTGTATGGTGTCTTCATGTGGTGGAGGGCTTTAGGGAAGACCACACTGGCCAAAAAACTCGAGAGCGTTCAACGGGCTGCGCTAATTAGCATTTGTGGGGCATTAAGATCTACTCCAGCCATGGCACTCAATGCAATTCTGAATATAACGCCGGTGGACATTGCCGGTAGGTGCATAGCCGCGAAGGTGGCTATTAGACTCAGAGAATCTGGTTTCTTAAAGGAACGCGCATCTGGTCATTCGGATATCCTCACAAACTTTGACTGCATACCGGATCATCTGGATCATGGAGTCGCCATGCCGAACTCTGGCGGCTTCTTCTCTGTCCACATACCGACGAGGGAGATGTGGGTGGGAAGAAGCCGCTGGAGGAAGGGGGCAGCAAGCTTCTTCACGGATGGGTCAAAGCTTGGGGGAAAGGTTGGTGGAGGGGTCTACTGTCGGGAGCTCTCCATCGACTCCTGTTTCAGACTTCCCGACTACTGTAATGTTTTCCAGGCTGAGGTCGCAGCCTTCAAGGTTGCAGCTGATTTGCTGCTACAGAGTGCATCCACCTTCAGACAAGTGACTGTCCACTCAGATAGTAGAGCGGCTATATTAGCCTTAAACTCATTCACAGTGCGTTCAGGGTTGGTCGAAGAGTGTCTAACGTCACTATCTCTAGCAGCTAGAGCTTTTGTGATTAGACTGGTGTGGGTGCCGGACCGTAGCGGAATTGCAGACAATTGCAAAGCTGATGAGCTAGCAAGGAAAGGTACCCTAGAATCATTACCGGTAGAATGGGAACGAGTCGGTGCTCCTGTTTCTTCTTGTGGTCTACTACTAGACAGCTGGGCCACGCGGATGTTTGTCCAACGCTGGGCCAGCATCGGCACTTGTGCGGTTGCGAAAGCCTTCTGGCCCAGGATAGACCACAGGAGATCTAATGATCTTTTAGCCCTCAGCAAGGCTAACCTCTCACTGTTAGTGGGTCTTTTAACGGGCCACTGTCCTATTGGCTTACATGCGGTAAGAATGGGTATCTTACCGAATGCCGACTGCAGAAGCTGTTTGGAAGAAGATGCGGTAGAAACAATCCAGCACATCCTGCTTGACTGTCCCGCTTTTGGGAGGTCAAGATTCAGACACTTGGGGGCGCATACCTTTGGACACGCCACCGAACTGGCGGGTGTTGAAGTTAAGCGTCTGTGTAACTATGTATTGGCTACAAAGCGCTTCGCCAATCTGTAAGTCCGAACACGGGAGTTTCTTTTCAATGGCATCACAAAGGACTAATTGTTAGTCTACGTGGGATCTTTGATCAGCCATCTTACCTAACCTATCCTAACCGAAACCAATATGAATTAAAAATCCAGTCAGAATTAATAACTCTTAGAAGTGAAATGTCATTCAATGATAAAAAGGATGTTACCGATTTCTGGAGGAACTTAGAAAGCTCATTTTATCCGCAGCTTAAAGAAATTTCCCTCAAGGTTTTATGATTTTTCCCCTCAACATTCTTTTGTGAACACATTTTTTTCTGATATGAAATTCATCTGTTCCAAGCAAAGAAGCAGGTTAACTACTAGAAATTTATCGAATGCAATTTTAATAGGAAACTGTCACAAAAGTATAAAATCAATGTAGGCATTCAAAATAATTAAAATAAAAAAAAATTTAATTTTTTTCGGCGCCCAGAAACAACCCCGTTTTGACGAAAAGCTTTATGTAAGTGAATATATTTCAATGCGAAGGAGTTTTTGGACGCCGAGGCAAGCCTTATTTTAAAGCATGATTTCTCGAGAACTGCACAATTTCAACTTTATCTTAAAATTTCCGCTAACTAGTTTGCTAGTAAAAGTAGTCAACTCCCAATTTACCCCACCAAAGGTATCTGAAATTATAACATTTTATTTATGTTATACATTTCAAATGGGGCAAAAATATACTAGGGCTTAAAAAACATCAACATATGTACCTCGTTGCTGTCTGCAGCGCAACTGGCAGGAAAATCAATTCATTATCCCACAGTGCAAAACTGGTTGGAACTGGACTGAAATAAGAGCGTAAGAATACGTGTGCTGAGAGTAACTGCTCATGTGAGTCAAAACGCCTATGTATGCTTTACAATAACAAATATCCATTGATATACCACAACACAGTACCGGAACAAAACCACTTGCAACACACACCTGACAATGTGATAAACCAGCAGGACAATAATACACCAACTTCAAATTTCTTAGGGCATGATGCACAATTCACAAAACCGAGCCCAGTCAGATTGGAACATCTTAATTTCGAGGAAAAACAAAAACTGTGCTCTCTTTTGCAGAAGTACCATCATATACAACATCATGAAGGTGAAAAGTTGACATTTACAAATCAAACCAAACATACTATCAACACCGAACACAATTTACCCATTTATTCTAAATCATCTGTTATCCTCACACTTACGAACAAGAGGTTGAGAGTCAGGTAAAGGACAAGTTTAATCAGGGAATAATACGCACAAGAATTCGTCATATAGTAGCCCCATCTGGGTACTCCCAAAGACACAAGACGCATCAAGCAAACAAAAATAGAGATAATAATTTTAATAGACCACCGAAAATTAAATGAAATAACAGTTAGTGACAGACATCCAATCCCAAACATGGACGAAATCTTGGGAAAATTGGGAAGATACAATTATTTCACCACTATTTATTTGACCAAGGGTTTACACCAAATTCAGATGGACCCGGAATCCATATCAAAAACGGCCTTTTCCACTAAACACGGCCATTACGAGTATTTGCGTATGCCATTCGGACTTAAAAATGCACCATCCACCTTTCAACTTTGCATAAATGATATTTTACGCCCACATTTTAATGAACACTGTTATGTATACCTAGACGATATAATAGCGTTTTCAGCATCCCTCGACGAACACTCGAGGTCACTCGAGTTAGTTTTTGAAAAACTAGCCGAAGCTTACTTGAAACTACAACTCGACAAATGTGAGTTTTTGAAAAAAGAAATAAAATTTTTGGGACACATTCTGACACTAGACGGCACAAAACCTAACCCAATCTCCACTAAACCAAAGCAAATAAAAGCATTCCTGCGACTTACAGAGTATTACCGCAAATTCATTTCGAATCTTGCAGACATCGCCAAACCCATGACTTCTTCTTCTTAATTGGCGTAGATACCGCTTACGCGATTATAGCCGAATTAACAACCGCGCGCCAGTCGTTAATTCTTTTCGCTACGTGGCACATTGGGGTAAAATGTGTCGATTTTGGAGATTAATTCAAAAGTCAAAATTCAAGGTAAAAGTAAATTTTTAGTATCAAACAAAAGTAGATAAAATTCTACATCACTAACTGAACAAATATTTGGCAAAAAATTTACAGTTTTCTTGTAATATTCTCTGAAAATTGCAAGTTTATTTCTTTTTGTATGCGCACGGTGATATACGTGATTTTTTTAATTTTCGAAGTTTTTTATTTCCTTAACTGGACAAATCTTGAAAAAATTGTAATGCAGCCTTCTTGTTCAGGTAATTTAGTAAATACAAAAAGATTTCATTTGTGTTTTTACGTGTCTCTAAGTATTTTAATTTTTTTTCGGGCGAAAGCCTTAAAATATTGGGATTTTGACCTTATATGCAGACATATAGTTGTGAGTTAAGCGGGGTAAAGCAAATCTTGGTTCATTCCTGTAATCTATGGCTGTTGTAGTTTCTTTTTGTAAAAAAAAAGTTGCGCTAATATTGCGCACTTTCTCAGTATATGCATTTCTTCATGCGAACTGCCTGGTCGAATATGCACGAATTTCTCAAGGGAGAAGAAGAACAAATACAGCAATTGCAAAAAAATGGTTTGTTATTGTTTTTGTTGTTCAGTGGATGCCTGTTTGCTTTGTTCACTCCCTACGTTGCGATAAGCGGCAGTTTAAATGCATAAGAACATACTCCGGAATAGTCCAAAATTCGCGTTTTACTTACATATGTATAATAATAAACATCATCACATACATTTTTGAAATAAAATTTTGATTTCTTACATTTTGTAATAATTAATCAATATGGCATAAGGTTCTTATCTAAGGTTTGGGGTATATGTAAAATCATGATAACTGACATTGGTTTTTCCCGCGCAATTTTTATTACTAATGTTTATACGTCATGTGCAGTCGAGAGAAATAACAATAGTGATGTATATTTAACTAACATGGTAAAAGCGATACCAACATTGACTACATTTAAAGAGGATAAAAATATTATTATCTTCCTTATAGGAACCAGTTATAATGTAATTTGGGTTCCTCGTCAAAGTCTTCATGACATAATGAAAAACTCTGGCTGTGATAAATTTAATGAAAAATTTGAATTTTTAAAAGAGCAGTTGAAAAAGCATATTGAGCCATCTGATGAATTTATAAAAGAGTTTGATGACAGGATAAAAACCTTTATTAGTCAATTTAAAATTCGTTGGAGCAGAGCCAATAGGCATGAAGAGCGTTTCCTTAGAATAAATCAAAGTTGGCTGGATTCTTCGATAGGTTTCACCCATTCACAAGGAATGGAATCCATGGACCAGAGATAATATCGCACGCTATGTTGCCAATCGGACAATTATCAGAAGAAGCTCAGGAAGCTCGAAACAAAGACTTTAAGAATTTTAGAGAACATTTTTCTCGCAAATGCAGCAGAAAAAAAGCAAATGAAGACGCATTTAACAGACTTTTAATCAGTTCTGACCCCGTTATATCAACCACAAGAAAATTGCCAAAAAAAAAGTGCAGCATCTACCCAAAGAAGCATTAGAGTTGATCGTGATAGAGAGTGGCAATAATAATGAAGTTGATGATGACGATGATGATGAAGGCGATGATAAAAATTCAAGCGAAGACGACAATGATCATGAATATGATTATAGTGATGAAGAAACAGCTTATATATTTTAAATAAAATTTGAAGCTTAAAAAAATTAAAAATTTAGAAAACCGATGTTCAGCATATTTTTGTTCTTTAAGATATAAAAAAAAACAAAAAACAATCAAAAAACTCGAATTGCATTATTTTCTTACTTCTTTATGATTAATTAACTAAAAAAAATAACTTTTCCATAACTAGAAGACTTGTGGGAATTAATCTCCATTTTGAGCACCATTTACCCCACTGTGCGTGGCGCCAATTGGATATCCCAAGCTAAGCCAGGGCCTCGCAACGTCGACTCATCCGTTGTTGACATCGTCCAAGCCTCTGCACCATATAGCAGGACGGAAATTATGAGTGACTTATAGAGTTTGGTTTTGGTTTTGTTTGTCGAAAGAGGACTTCGCTCTCAATTGCTTACTCAGTCCGAAGTAGCACCTGTTGGCAAAAGTTATCCTGCGTTGGATTTCTAGGCTGACATTTTTGGTGGTGTTTACGCTACTTCCAAGATAGGCGAAATTATCGACAACTTCAAAGTTATGACTGTCAACAGTGACGTGAGTGCCAAGTCGCGAGTGCGACGACTGTTTGTTTGATGACAGGAGATATTTCGTCTTGCCCTCGTTCACTGCCAGACCCATTTGTTTTGCTTCCTTTTCCAATCTGGAGAAAGCAGAACTAACGGGGCTGGTGTTGAGGCCGATGATATCAATATCATCAGCATACGCCAGCAGTTGTACACTCTTAGAAACGTACCTACTTAAGCAGAATTCAAGGAGCTGGTCCTGACATCTCATGAAAAACTTCAACACCCCGGAACTCAGAAAACCACTAAACTTTTCAGTGAAACTTACTATTTCCCTAAGAACCAATTACTTACCCAAAACATTCTAAATGAATGCCATATTTGCAATTTGGAAAAGACAGAATACCGTAACACAAACATGCCCAGAACATGCCGCGATAAATTCATGATAGATATTTTTTCATCCGAAGAGACGGCGACTGGCAAAATAAAAAATACATTTAAACCAAACAAAATTGTTGCAAACAGACGCTGATCATTACAAGAGCACTATCAGAAACAGAGTTACCCACTATTCCAAAACACAATTTAAAAAACGTAAAAGAATTAATCAGATCCCAACTCCACGGGTACTTGGCGCACAGTAGCATTGCTGCTCATTTTGACTGGCACAGGACACACAACAAATCCAAATAAATGCCTTTACCACCGGCTACGGTTATTTCCTTTTTTCGAACAAACCAATCTAGATCCCATCATCCTTTGAACACCATTGTTTAACCATCAACTTGACAAAAATAAACCAGGTAACAGATTACTTTGAAGAAAAGCTGGCGGTTACCAGGTACCACAAATCAAATTTTTATACAATAAGCTAAGAAGAGAGTTGAATGGGATAATCTTACACCACAAGAGCAGGGAGAAACGTGGAATTTTTAACATTGTGGGCTCATCTTTGAGATACCTTTTTGGAACACTTGACGATAACGATAGCTCAGAGATACAAAAAAAAAATTAGAGGCAAGGATGCACGACTCGCTGAGGGTACATGAATAAAACGACGCCATACAACAAATAAACACTGGAATGCAAAACTTGAAAAACACTATAAACATTCAGAACCAAATTAACGCCCTTTTATACGAACTAATGCAATTTTTGGAATACATAGAAGACATAGAAATGGGAAAGCAACTCTCTAGACAAGGACTGTTTAACCCCAAACTATTGAATTACGAAAAACTTGAAATCGTTGACAGCTAAAATATTTTAAGCATTAAAACATCCACTTGGATAAATTACAATGATAATCAATTATTAATTATATCGCACATACCTACTAACTATTTACTAACAAACACACTTAAAATAATCTCCTACCCAGACCCCAACGGCTATGAGTTATAATGTACAGACAAGCAATCCTATTTTAAAAAATTAGTAAAGTCTATAGTAATGAAAACAAAGAAATAAACAATGAATGCGTCACTAATATTATCAAACGTGTAAATCCTATTTGTAACTTCAAACCAGTAAACACAAGAGATATAATAAAATACATAGAGCCTAATATAATCAATACTTGGAATTTGACCAAAACTAGTCTCAAACAAAACGGTCAAAATTCAAACAATAATACAGAAATAAAAGGAAACGAAATGATAACGGTGACGCAATGCAAAATAAAAATTAAAAACATGATCCTAAGTGAAAACCTTTTAAGTCCAGAAATATTTTCGAACTCATTTCACAAAACAACACTACACATTATATACTAATAATTATTATAACCACTGCACTTATTTTATTATTCTTATACTCAAAATATGTTACTCAAAATCTATTTATAAAGCAATATGCAAAATTAAGAAAAAAAAATCAGAATATGCCGCAGGAAATTGAATTAGAAGAGGCACCATTGCCCACATTGTAACAATCTATCCCAGTCCAAGCATAGGTTTCTCTTTAAAGGAAGGGCAATGACGTATTCAGCCATACACACACGGTTTACAAAATTAGTTTACAGTATTTTGATCTTAATGCTCAAGAGCTCTGCTTTGTTTTTAGTTTTGGTTTATATTTCAACAGAAAGAATTTAGATCAGTGGTCGGCATTTCTTAGCACAATTGTGCAAACTAACTTCACACGTACGTTACGCTCTATCGTTCAGTCGTTGTGGAGCCAGCAACGAATTAACATCGTGGAAGACTATAGCGCAAAACCAAATATGCCCTGCGAGAAAAAATACCTTTTATGTTCAAGGTCTTTTAAAGATAATAGGGAATATATTCTTAAAAGACATTTTGTTAATTTTCATTATACTATTAATTAATTAATAATTTTAATTTCAATTTCTCACTGGGCTACTTTTTTTCGTGCTCACCAACACAGTGACAGATCCTCTCATGCCGACCACTGATTTAGATTCATTCCTGCGGATGATAAAATGTAAATTTAGTCTTAGTTCACCATCTAACAAATAAAGACGCACTCAAATGTTAAACATTTTGAGTTTTATTTTTATTTTTATGTAAAGTGGTATATATTTTTGTTTTAAATTATCAATTGTTATTACAAATGATATAATAGAGCTAAAATAGAGATATTTTATGCTTTCATTTGTAAAATAATTTGTAAAATAACAAATAAGAGCTGTGAATAATTTTACATTTTATATATTAGTGGCATCACCACTTTTCCTCATCTCTCTATCTTCCATTCTACTGTCAACTCTACTGTCGTCCTACTGTCGTTGGCAAATATAGGAGAATATTAAAGTTAGCGAGAACGGCAACTGTCGGCCTACCGTCGTGTAGTCGTGCAGCTGTCTAAATAACAGTGTCCATAAGAATGTGTGTATTTTAATACTTGACAGATGTCGTTTGTCGTCTGTCGCAACCATTGTGTTCAGCGTATCAGTCGTAACAAAAAGAATGAATAATAATATTTAATCATCTTCTTCACCTTCAAGTGTAAATTACAATTTGCTGGCAGCTTTTTTTTTGTAATATTTACAAAAAAAAAATTCATATCATTTTTTTTACTTACGAAGAAATACACAAGAACTTATCTTTTCCTTTCACAAAAAACAAAAAAAAACAACAAGGGCGCATATTGTCTTTTGATTGGTGCTCTAGAAAATAATCAAAATTTACGCATTTTTGATTGGCTCACAATTGCCCATTTAGGAATTTCATGATAGCTGCGCCATGGTTGCTTTTGATTGGGACAAATAAGCACAATACTGTAGCGGGTTGCCGTATTGGCCAATAAATTGTCAAACTACTCGATTGACTTATAAAATAGTCAATAATGGGTGCATTGCGAAAATCGTGAATTGTAGTGTATTTTTGTGTGAATTTTAAAAGAGAAAAGAAAAATAACAAAACCAAACATAAATATATGCACAATAGTCACCACTTCAATATGTACATACCTATTACATACCGGGAAAAGTGAGAAACAAAATTAATGCAACATACACCCACATGTATGTATAAACACTAAAATTTTACATATTAACAAAAGTGCATACCTGCACTTGATCGATTTTCTATTCCCGCGTTATTCGGTCAAATAACACAAAAAAATTTAAGAGTTGGTAGAAAGGAAAAGCAAATACATAAGTATTGCCATTTTCAAATGTTCACACACACATACTTATATTCAAAGATCAAATCGGCACCTGTTCAGCAATACCCCTTGTTCTTGTTAAAGCACAAGCAAGCAGGATTGCAAAAAAAAAATTAATTTTTAGCATCTTACGTATGCACATAAACACGCACATATTGTGCAAACTTATATACAAAGGTAATCAACCTTTTTCTCTTTTTTGCATTATCGCTCGTATAGCAAGTATTTTCAAACGAGTACGAAACATTAAATAAAATAAAAAACAAAAACAAGAACAAACTAGTAGCTAAATACATAAGCAGCCGGAATAAGTAAAACGGAATACGCGTTCGTTATTTGATAAATTGCGTATACAACAAAAAAAAAACTTTTTATCTTAAAGATTTCACGCGTACTTATTATTATCAAAAGTACACTGAGAGAATTTTTTTTCTCATATTTTCAATTTTATCATATTATCTAAATGAACAGAGATTCTAAGGAATCTAAATCAATGCTATATTAGTACAAAAAATGATTTCAGAAGAAAAGAGCCTATGTACACCTGCTGATGCTACTTTGAGGTGCTACAAAGCAAAAAAAAAGCTAAAAGATATTTCATATACTAAATTTATTGCTGAGAGCTGAGACATTCTAAGTCGATACTGCATTCGATTTTCCTCTTCACCGATTCAAGACAATGGAGGATGGAGTCATGTGTAGAAGTTCACGCAAGTGAGGAAAGTTCTCTGATCGCCATTCACTTGGGAGTGGCCAGAAACGATTCTTTTACATATGACTCAAGCAGCTCACGACTTCCGGTCTTTGACCAAGTATCCTCTGGGTAGCCTAAGAACATCCGTTTGAAGGCGAGCTAAAGTGAGAAGGCGAAACACCCCTGCAGGGTTGTGCGCTGGGTTTGGGACCCGCCACGTAAAAAAACACCCCCAATGAAAGACAACAACAAGCCTCGGATGAGTGACCCCCCTTTTGATGACGACCATGGCAAACGAAATAAGGACTATGATTTGAGGGCATGCACCTGGAATGTCCGGTCCCTTAATTGGGAAGGTGCCGCTGCCCAGCTGGTAGATGTCCTCGTAAAGATAAAGGCTGACATCACCGCCGTCCAAGAAATGCGATGGACGGGACAAGGACAGAGACGAGTAGGTCCTTGTGACATTTACTACAGTGGCCATATAAAGGAGCGCAAGTTTGGTGTTGGATTCGTGGTGGGAGAGAGACTCCGTCGCCGAGTACTATCATTCACTCCGGAGAATGAACGTCTAGCCACAATCCGCATCAAAGCGAGGTTCTTCAACATATCGCTGATTTGCGCCCACGCCCCGACGGAAGAGAAGGACGATGTGACCAAAGATGCCTTTTATGTGTGCTTGGAGCGCACTTATGAGAGATGCCCCCGCCACGATGTCAAAATCGTGCTTGGCGACTTCAATGCCAGGGTGGGCAAAGAAGGTATCTTTGGCACTACGGTCGGTAAATTCAGCCTCCACGCGGAAACATCCCCAAATGGGCTGAGGCTGATCGACTTCGCCGGGGCCCGAAATATGGTTATCTGTAGCACTAGATTCCAGCATAAGAAGATACATCAAGCTACCTGGCTGTCTCCAGATCGAAAAACCACCAACCAGATCGATCATGTTGTGATAGACGGAAGACACGTCTCCAGTGTTTTAGATGTGCGTGCGCTCCGAGGTCCTAACATCGACTCGGACCACTATATTGTTGCAGCCAAAATACGCACCCGCCTCTGTGCAGCAAAAAACGCACGTCAACAAACACAAGGATGGTTCGACGTCGAGAAGCTGCAATCACAACAGACAGCCGAACGTTTTTCTACTCGGCTTGCACTCCTGCTCTCTGAGAGCACTCGTCAACAACTCGGTATAAGGGAACTGTGGGACGGCATTTCAAACTCCTTACGTACAGCTGCAACCGAAACCATTGGTTTTCGGAAAGTGCAGAAGAACAGCTGGTACGACGAGGAGTGCCGTGTCGCAGCGGAGAGAAAACAGGCTGCCTACCTCGCAACGTTACGATCGACCACAACACGTGCGGGATGGGATAGATACCGAGAGTTGAAGAGGGAAGCGAGACGCATTTGTAGACAGAAAAAGAAAGAGGCCGAAATGCGTGAGTACGAAGAGCTTGATAAGCTGGCCGACAGGGGTAATGCTCGAAAATTCTATGAAAAGATGCGGCGGCTTACAGAAGGTTTCAAGACCGGAGCATACTCTTGTAGAACCCCCAAAGGTGATCTAGTTACCGATGCCCAGAGCATACTTAAATTATGGAGGGAACACTTCTCCAGCCTGCTGAATGGCAGTGAACGCACAACACCAGGAGAAAGCGAACCCGATACCCCAATCGATGACGATGGAGCAGACGTTCCATTGCCCGACCATGAAGAAGTTCGAATAGCAATTGCCCGCCTGAAAAACAACAAAGCGGCAGGGGCCGATGGATTGCCGGCCGAGCTATTCAAACACGGCGGCGAAGAGCTGATAAGGTGCATGCATCAGCTTCTTTGCAAAATATGGTCGGACGAAAGTATGCCCAACGATTGGAATTTAAGTGTGCTATGCCCAATCCACAAAAAAGGAGACCCCACAATCTGCGCCAACTACCGTGGGATTAGCCTCCTCAATATCGCATATAAGGTTCTGTCGAGCGTATTGTGTGAAAGATTAAAGCCCACCGTCAACAAACTGATTGGACCTTATCAGTGTGGCTTTAGACCTGGTAAATCAACAACCGACCAGATATTCACGATGCGCCAAATCTTGGAAAAGACCCGTGAAAGGAGAATCGACACACACCACCTCTTCGTCGATTTGAAAGCTGCTTTCGACAGCACGAAAAGGAGCTGCCTTTATGCCGCGATGTCTGAATTTGGTATCCCCGCAAAACTAATACGGCTGTGTAAACTGACGTTGAGCAACACAAAAAGCTCCGTCAGAATCGGGAAGGACCTCTCCGAGCCGTTCGATACCAAACGAGGTTTCAGACAAGGCGATTCCCTATCGTGCGACTTTTTCAACCTGCTTCTGGAGAAAATAGTTCGAGCTGCAGAACTTAACAGAGAGGGTACTATCTTTTATAAGAGTGTACAACTGCTGGCGTATGCCGATGATATTGATATCATCGGCCTCAATACCCGCGCCGTTAGTTCTGCTTTCTCCAGACTGGACAAGGAAGCAAAAGAAATGGGTCTGGCAGTG
The DNA here is from genome assembly GCA_027475135.1 of Bactrocera correcta. Classification (NCBI taxonomy): domain Eukaryota; kingdom Metazoa; phylum Arthropoda; class Insecta; order Diptera; family Tephritidae; genus Bactrocera; species Bactrocera correcta. The sequence goes on along the minus strand of CM050322.1, from coordinate 12,045,580 downwards.
AACGAGGGCAAGACGAAATATCTCCTGTCATCAAACAAACAGTCGTCGCACTCGCGACTTGGCACTCACGTCACTGTTGACAGTCATAACTTTGAAGTTGTAGATAATTTCGTCTATCTTGGAACCAGCGTAAACACCACCAACAATGTCAGCCTAGAAATCCAACGCAGGATAACTCTTGCCAACAGGTGCTACTTCGGACTAAGTAGGCAATTGAGAAGCAAAGTCCTCTCTCGACAAACAAAAACCAAACTCTATAAGTCTCTCATAATTCCCGTCCTCCTATATGGTGCAGAGGCTTGGACGATGACAACAACCGATGAGTTGACGTTGCGAGTTTTCGAGAGAAAGGTTCTGCGAAAGATTTATGGTCCTTTGCGCGTTGGCCACGGCGAATATCGCATTCGATGGAACGATGAGCTGTACGAGATATACGACGACATTGACATAGTTCAGCGAATTAAAAGACAGCGGCTACGCTGGCTAGGTCATGTTGTCCGGATGGATGAAAACACTCCAGCTCTGAAAGTATTCGACGCAGTACCCGCCGCGGGAAGCAGAGGAAGAGGAAGACCTCCACTCCGTTGGAAGGACCAAGTAGAGAAGGACCTGGCCTCGCTTGGAATATCCAATTGGCGCCACGTAGCGAAGAGAAGAAACGACTGGCGCGCTGTTGTTGACTCGGCTATAATCGCGTAAGCGGTGTCTACGCCAGTAAAGAAGAAGAAGAAGATTCAAGACAATTCTGAATCGGTATTAGAAATCAAAAAAGAAAATCTAAGCAATTTATGGACACGTCTCCAAGCTGCGTATGACGCAATTGTAGAATCTGACGAATCAGATCTACCTGAAAATTTCAAATCTTCAGCATGTTCCAAATATGAAAACTGCTTAGACCAGTACGAAGAGATGAAAGCTATGATCTCCGATCAATTGAAATTAATTAAAGCAATTGCACCTACTCCACAACCGAGAGTAGAGCTGCCACAAGTTCAAAGCCAAGAGGCGAAATTTTTCATGGTGGTTATGAACAATGGCCGTCCTTCCGGGACATGTTCACAGCCGTTTACATAAACCACCCAAAATTATCTAACACACAAAAAAACAAAAGAATATTAGTCGACAAACAAGTCACAACATTAATGAATTTACCAAAAATTCAGAAAGAAACAAGTGAAGAATTTATAAAACTTCAATCCAATGTTTCAAATTGCTTGTCGGTTCTATCGACACAGAATATTCTCACAAACAATTGGGACACCATTCTGGTAAATATATGCACATCCGCATTACCAGAAAAATCGTTACTTTTGTGGAAGCAATCGCTCTCATCAAAAAGAAAGTGCCCACTGTGGCAACAAATTAAAGATTTCTTAACTACCCAATATGAAATCGCGAAAAAGGTTAGGTAAAAAAATGGTCAGAACTAAACACGTTCAACACGACCTAAATCGAAGCTTCATTAGACCCCAAGCGAGTAACAACAACAACTTAAATCGTAGTTTTTTCAAAACACAAGCGTTTACATCCGAACAAAACAAACATATGTCATGCGAACTGTGTAAAGGAGGGCACAGGCTGAAATCGTGCGAGAAATTGAAAAACTAAATATTAACGAAAGAAACAATTTCGTAAGAACGAAAAAACTTTGTACCAATTGTTTGTCATATGCGCATGCGCTCAAAGATTGCGAAAGCAAATTTAATTGTGTTTATTGCCATAAACGACATAACTCAAAGCTTCACATTACAAATTTTTCCAGCTTCGCTCAAAATAACGCTAATGTTAAAAGAGCTGCGGGATTAGTAGCAACAGCAAATCATGACTTACAAAATTCTGAAAATTGCCAAGAAGCACCATGCAGCTCAAAGACTTTAAAAACTCAGACGCTACACAGCGAAAAGAAAGCAGTGTATTATTATCCACAGCAGTGGTCCCCATCGAGCACCGAGGAGAACTGTTTAAACTTAGGGCTTTAATAGACCAAGGATCTCAACGATCATTTATAGCGTCTAGGGCACAAAGTAGGCTACAACTACCAACAAAACTAGCTAATTTTGAAATTACGGGAATGGGCAAAAGTGTAGTACAAAACTCAAACAAAATCTGTCCCATCACCCTTATTTCCCCCCAAGCGGATAAGCGCATTCAAGCAGAAGCTATTGTCCTGCCGCAACTAACGAACATGCTTTCAAGCTATCATATAAATAGCAAGCATTGGCAAAAGGTTTCACACCTTAGGTAAGGTTTAAGGTTTCACTTATTAGGTAGCAATCTCATACCACAAATTATTCTCGAAGGTGTTGAGAAAATTATAAAAACACTTCTGGCGCAAAATACCATTTTCGGATGGGTCCTAAGCGGACTAGTTGCGGAACCAGTCACAACGATAACAACTCAAGTAGAGGAAATCTCAAACGTGTACCTCAATACACAACTAAAGAAATTTTGGGAGTTAGAAGAAATTCGAAAAGGATAGCACAAAAAAAAAACTTTGAGGATACAATGGAATGCGATATCTGACCAATTTTCATACACTAATGAGTCAATATCCGCACTATCAGCTATTACAAAGAGGCAAATTTTATCCTCGGTGGCAAAACTTTTCGACCCCGCAGGATGACTTTCGCCAATTAGCAAATTAAGCAAAAATTCTAATACAAGAATTATGGCTAGATGCTTCCTACTGGGCCGAGCAAGTAAAGCCACTTCGCTTAGAAAAGTGCTCCCAGTTCGCGAGAAATCTAAACGACATCACACAAATACAAATCCCACGATGGGTAAATTATATCGCAGAGCACAACGTCGAACTACACGGCTTCTGTAACGCCTCTGAAAAGGCATATTGCGCCACCATCTATGTGCGCACACAATCTGACACAGCGACCACCAGTTACCTACTGGTAGCCAAGGCAAAGGTGGCTCCGCTAAAAACAATAAGTCTGCCACGACTGGAACTATGTGGTGCGCTACTACTAGCCAAACTGGTATCCATGGTGCAAACGCATCTAAACATGACGAAATATAAATTGTATCTCTGGTCTGATTCCGAAATTGTATTAGCCTGGCGCGCGGTCACAGCGGTGATGTGTAAGCTTCGTTTGCAGATCAAAACGAGACTGATCTTAAACTTTTTATTTCACCAATGTGGTATTTGTTTGCGTGTAAGGATGTCCTCTCGCGTGTGGGTAGTGTTGATGTGTGAGTCCTGTGGAATGTAGGTTCTGTGTGTGTGGTGTATTGGTGGTGGTGGTGTATTCGTGTAGTGGCATTAAGGAGGGGCGGCTTATCTCATTTAGCCAAGACGCATGACACACGTACCGGCTGTCGAAAAAAAATATTTGAAAAAAGTAAGAAACACAGGAAATTCAAAGTTTATTGGAAAAAGCTAATTACACAAGTCCACAAAAAACAGATCGATGAAAAGTTCCTGTAACCAAACATGGTGTATTATATGTGTTTTGGGCCGCTGAAACCGAATCTGAAGTCCGTTTTGCTCCATCACGTCAGGATTTTTTCCTAACCTCAAAATACCTGTCGGATTTTACCTGACTGAAAAAAAATTAAAAAATATTAACGGATTTAGCTTAATTTTTGGATAGAGGGGTCCATGATTACGAAATTAAAGACAAATTTTCAAAATACAAAATGGCGGATTCAATATGACCGTCAAAATTTTCAAAAAATTCTTGAATTTTCAAAAAATTCTTCAATTCCCCTTGCCTCTCACTATTTTTAAAAGGGGATTAACTAGGTCCTTCGTGAAGCATTGGTCACCAAAAAGGTTGATTCGTTTGTATTAATTTATTTAATAGTAGCGAGTTTTTTTTGGTTTCAAATAATCTTTAGTGCTTTTCTTTTATGTGGATTTGAAGTCTCTCTTTTTAGTGACCAACAGTAGTGTGCTAACATGTGGTCATTCCATACCCCCTGATATCTCTTTTCCATCTCTTGTAAATCCTGGTGGAATCTCTCGCCCTGCTCTTCACTAAAGTCACCCAAATTTTCAGAAAAATAATCGATTATTTCGAATATTCGGTTGTAGCATTGCTCTTTTAATACTACAGAATGAGCAACTGGTAACGAAGCATACTGGTTACCATTGTGCAGCAAGACTGCTTTTAAACTTCGTGTCGAAGAGTCAATAAATAGGCGCCAGTCGCTAGCTTCATATGAAATATCATATTCGTTTATTAGTCCTTCAATATCGCTGCAGTACACTAAATCATCAATGTTTGTGAAATACTCCCTGAATTCAATGTCTCGATTGCGATAGTAACTTACATGAGTTCCTGGAGCTAGACAATTTTTTTCTTTCAATCTTGACGCTATTAGCTCAGAAATTTCTTTCGAAAGTCCTGCGTCTCGGACCAGGTCATTTAACTCTGCCTGAATGAAACCTTTAGAATTTGTATCAGTCTCAGCATCTGATTCTTCTGAGGCATATTCATCCATCTCTATATTCTCAGTGTCAGCAGAAACTAGATCTTCGCCAATAGAAATATTGCTTTCATCATTCTGTTCAGAAAAAAGAATTATGGGAAGAGTCACAGAATTGACAGAAGGATAAGAGATAGCAGATTTTGTTTTAGAGTTGTGCCCTAAAACACTCGTAAATTTTTTTCGGATCTTACTTATAACGTATTCTCCACAAACGACACAGAAATTGTCTTTCATTTCGCAAAATATTTTTCATGACGGCGTAAAGGTGAGTCTAAAATGGGATTAGGGTCACGTACACGTACAACTAAACCCATTGCAGATTCACCTTAAGGAGCGTGATCCAATGTCTTAAAAATTGAAGAATTTTTTGAAAATTATAGATTTTTTTTGAAAATTTTGATGGCCATATTGGATCCGCCATTTTTATTTTGAAAATTTGTCTTTCATTTCGTAATCAGGGACCCCTCAAAATCCCTCTATCCAAAAATTAAGTTAAATCAGTTAATATTGTTTAATTTATTTCAGTCAAGTAAAATCCGACATGTATTTTGAGGTTAGGAAAAAATCCTGACGTGATGGAGCAAAACGGACTTCAGATTCGGTTTCAGCGGCCCAAAATACATGTAATACACCATGTTTGGTCAAAGGAACCTTTCATCGATTTTTTTTTGTGCAGCTGTGTTATCGGGCATTGCAAATAATGAATAATTCTATTTGGGTTGTTCCCAAAAAAGGAATAAATGAGGACGGTAGTCCGAAACTAAGAATCGTAATCGATTTGAAAAAATTTAACGAAAAAATGGGTCGCAAGAATTGGATCCAAATTGGCGATGAAGCATTGTCACAAGTATACAACAACCGCGACCGGAAGGCTGGCGAAAAGTCTTAAAACGAGCGGTAATCGAATTGGGGTCAATCCATCCCGGTCTGACCAATCCTTTTAAATCGGTTGGGTGGTGACAAAGCCATGTTTGAAGTGTTGGTGTGTAGGGTGGTTAATTGGTAGTTGCAACTTGACTGGTGGAGCAGATGATTAGCTGGGCGGGATCGCGCCTCTTTGTCTCCTTGGGGCGACGATGGGGATAGCAGATGGTCTGGGTGCTGCAATTGCCAACCTCACAGTTTGGGAAGTAATGCGGATGCCTCCTAAGTCCATTTCTATTGGAATATTGATATAGTGGTTTGGCTCAAGCCATCGAATTTTCCACCAACGTGGCGTATGGAGATCTTTAAGGAAATAAAAAAATCTTCCTTCTGTCTTTGTCTATATTCCTTATGAAAATTTTAACCTTTTTCCATCGGTTTACTAAAGTGACTGAGTCTCCTTCTGTCTCAGAAATATCGAGAATTGGTGCTTCTCAGAAGAAATGTCCAGGTGTAAGAGCTGTGAAATCGGAGGGATCTTGCGAGAGTGGCGAGATGGGTCGTGAATTTAGTACGGCTTTTATACGAGCGAGTAGTGTGGTAAACTCCTCGTAAATGAATTTATGATTGTCCACGGTTTTCCTTAAATAGGGCTTAAAGTCTTTTACTGCTGATTCCCATGTGAGAGAACATGAAGGTATGACCTGCCGATCGATTCTTTGAGGTGCATAGTTTTTAACAACCTCTGGGGAGACTTATTTCAAGGATTTTACAAACTCCTTCTCCAACAAAATTTTTTCACTGTCGAAAAGGCAACATTCGTTAGAGCAGAGGCACGCAATTAAGTTATCTGTGAATCTCGGTAAATCTGCAACAGAGATGTTCTCAAGGCTTTAAATATTTGTGAACGTCATTTTTCACGTTCAAATAGACTTTTAGATATGTTACCTCTCGATCCCCTTTATGAATGTTATCAGTGTCAATCGTCAATGTTTTAAGGTAATAAAAATGTTAAGTGTAGTTGTTGATATTTGCTGATTTGTGTATATTCATTAAGAAACTCAAACTGTCTTATTGCTTTCAAGGTCACATTTTTGAAACAATCTGCTACTTTCCTTCGTTCGTCATTTGTGTCCGTCAACAATTTTGCTTATTAGTATTCCTCCTATATTATCAATTTCTACAGACGCTTCTTGAACTGCTTACTTTCATGCATGTACATCTTTGATCTTTGGTGCACAAAGAAGGGTACGCAGAGAAAACTCATTATATTGGTAGAAAACAGCATTGAAAACAAGGGCTACGCGGTTGAGACAAATAAACTTTAGAATTATATTAGTTGCATTTGTAAAAAATTATTCGTTATTGGGCTAAATACAATTGTATTAAGAGTTCAATTGTTCAATATCAATCCAATTGGCTGAATACTATTGAAACAATTATAATTGAACCTCTTCAACAAAAGGTTTAAAGTGCTGGGTCCTAAAAAAGAACGAAACGTCGACGGATAGCCCTGCCAGAAAAACGTGATGAGTCTGCAGTTCTGCACTCATCCGATTGAAAAGGTTTTATCGGTTTTTGTGGTCACTGGAATAACGAAACACCAATACTCGCTTATTCGGGAATTTATAAATAGTTAAGCTTCATGCAATATAAGGTATGAGAAAATTCTCAAATTTAAAACTTCAAGACATCCAAATGGCATAACAGTAAGTGAAACATATGCAGAAGCAGAGCTGCAGAGTCTGCTAGATTACACAGCTATAAGTACTTTACAGCTCCAAAAAATTTTAATTGAAAATTTGTTTAATGGCACGGAAAATTAATTAACATTAATTGGAAAATGGGGTTTTGATAGCAGTACTGGGCACAGTGAATGCAAGCTGAATTAAACTGTAATGACGATGATAGATGTCTATTTGCCGCCCCGTGCGTCCCACTTCAGCTTATATCTGAAAGTAACTTTATATTAACACAAAAAAATCCCAGACCATTATCTACACGTTATTGTAGGCCGGTCATAATTAAATTTAAAAAGGAGACCGTCACACTATTCGTTCAAGGAGAATTGTACTTTAAAAATAAAAAAGAGAACTTAATGCCAACCGAATTTCTAATTCCCAATAAAAAATTATTCATAATCATAGTCTGCAACTTACAATATGTCATCGATAAAATTATTTATATTCCGTGCAAAACCCACTGAAATTTATTGTATAAAAAAATGTCCTACTAACAACTTGAGAGATAGGAGTTACACTTTCGCAAATATATACAGAAGATAACTTAAATCAAAGTGTATTCAACAAAGTGAACTAAGTATTTGACTTACCCTTATTTGACAATAAAATAGTAAACAATTCATGTATTTGTTTATATTAACCCGTGTTTTTTTTTTTGATCTTGAACAATAGGAAGCCACTTGCTTTCTATACATATATATGATAAATATAAACGTAATAGAAATAGAGACAACCAATTTATTTGTTCTCAACGTTATAATGAATTCATATTTATTTTACAAACAATTACATGCGTGTATAAATGCAACATTATCCACAAATTTTATTGTAACTATATATATACGTCGTAACCAGTACCCCGCCAAACTATTAGAAACTGTACAGATGTTTATGCGACTCTTTAAATTATAATAGTTATTATAATTCTTTCATATAATTCATTTCAAAGCATAAATCAAAAATTAAATGAGTAGTTTTGTTTTTTAATATTGTATTTTCAAGTAAGTGTAAAAAACATTTTTTTGTCGTTGTGATATTTTTGACGTAACTGTTTATTTTTCAAATTTTTGTTCAAATGCTTGATTCGAAAATGTATCCTGCACCTAAAAAACAATTTCTTGACATTATCCTCAAGAACAATATCTTTGCATTTATCAAAAAGTATGTCTACCAAACTTCTGTCACTGCAAATGTTGTCGTTATTGACATTTATAAACACGTCTTCTAAAAGTTTTAACTGGTCTAAAAAATTTTGGTTCGGTTTTTTAAGTCCTGTCCCCCCTCGCTGGTCTACCCATGTCCATGTACTATTAGTTGAAATTCTGTCACCTAAATTTAATTTGTGTATTAAAAAACCACCCAAATATTCCAGTTTATTTCTATTTATCAAAATATGAGATTTTCATACTTTTTTTCTTGAAAATTGGGAAGTAAGTTTAATGAGGGTACTGCATCGGGGCTTAGTCGTCTTCTTTTAAGGGGAGACTCTTTTATTTCCTCCGCCTTAAAATGTAGCCCACATATTCTCAATGACAAACTGAGTTGTACGCCACATACTTTTCCCCATTCCTTCCATTGCGATTTGTCAGTTGGAGCACAAAACATTGGTAAGTTGCTTCCATGAGTTGTTTTGCATAGGCAACAAGTATTCGGCATTTTATTCAGTTATTTAAAAAAATATTGTTTTTCGTTTTGAAATTTGCTTACTTTTGAATTTCTGAATTTGAACTTTTGAATAAATGTAAGGGTTAAGTCAATAACAACATTCATGTCAAATAAGCGTAAAGAAAAATTAAATGTCATATACTTAGTTCACTTTGTTGAATACACTTTGACTTAAATATATTAGAAATCTTGGATGCCAAAATAAAATTTTAGCGCTTCAACTCTTCTGTAAGTATTTTTGTGCACCAACGCCATATAAGCCTTACTACAGTGCTATGCTAGATGTTCAAAATATTTTTTTAGATTTTTGAAAGAAATTTTATAAAAAATTTTACAACGATATCTTAGTTATATCTGCTGCTCAGTTGTCTCTGAGCACCTGGAGAGTCAGATAAACATTTTCGCGTGACGTGTTTCTGTGAGTGGTGCAAGCCGAAGATGCAGCGTTCGTTACAAGCGAGTGGAAGTGTGCCATGAAAATTTGAACATGTGTGAAAGTGATCCCTAATCATCAAAGAATGAGTAAATCCAAAGTGAAAAAGATGTTCATTGTCTTTTTTGACATCAAAGCCATCGTCCAGCATGAATATGTTCCTCCTGGACAAAACGTCAACGCCAAGTTTTACGTGGAAGTACTCAAGAGACTCAAACGAAGAGTCAATATCGTCCGGCAAGACGTCGCAGCCGATTGGAAGTTGCACCACACCAACGCCCTGGCTACACCGCCTTTCTTGTAAACAGCTACCTAACCAAGGCCGGCATCTTAACGCTTTCGCACTCGCCCTACACCCCAGATGTGGTCCCCCTGGACTTTTATTGTTTCCTTACCTGAAAAGGCCGATGAAAGGCAATCTTTTGAGGTCACAGAAAGGATCCGAGCAGCATGCACTTCGGCTATTCCGGAGATTGCCTTCCGTGACGCTTTGAATGATTGAATATCACGCTGGTAGCGCTGTATCGACGCAAAAAGAGCCTATTTTGAAAGTTTTGAAGAATTATAACTATTGGTTTAATAATTTTTTTTAAGTCCTATTACTTTCCGAAAAAATCCGATAAGATAAGCCGATTTTATAAATAATTAATTGGAAGTAAACTTAGCAAAATAAAAAATAAATAAAATAAAATAAAATAAAATAAAGAATTTATGAAGGGCTAAGTTCGGGTGGAACCAAACATTTTATACTTGTTCAACTTGAAAGAATCAAAGCTGGGGAAATATTTTAAGGTGTAAACCGTCAACCTGAGGATCAAAATCCAGGCTGTTTTTATATACATACTCTGACAGACACATAAATTTTGTTAGAAAACGAAAATCATTATATGTATGTGTATAGTATATAGCACTTGGGGTAATATCGACCAGATTTTATCTATTTTGCCCAATACCACATACTATTAGCATCTCAATTACTAAAAAACTAATCATATAGAGTAAAGTCAGCCGAGAGTAGGTAAATTTTTCGCTCAAATTTATCTTCTTGTATTTTAGGCACAAAGATACACTGTTATGAGTAAAACACGCTAATTCATTTTCATTGAGATAACTCAAATATTGGACGATATATGTGGTACAACGATAGCCGGAAGTTCGATTATTTTTATATTAGGTATATGGTATTGGTTCGATTCAACACATTTTTGACATATATACATACAATTGTGTAGAAGTACTATTTTTGCATTTCAATTATAAATCTCAGATATTGACCGATATTTACGACCAAAAGTCAACTACAGGTACAGTCATCCAAATATTCGGTTCTTAGGAGGTTCAACAATTTTTATTGGATTTGAACAGTCTTTGGTCATAAGGTGGCATATGCTAAAATCAATATTCGTCCAAAGTTTAATCTCGTTATATTAATTGGTTCTTGATTTATGGACTGTGAAGTAAAATAATCAAGTGGAATTTAAAATTGTGCGATAAAAGAAGAAGACGTGGCTATTGTCCGATATCGCTCATTTTCACAACGTGACATACATAGCAATCGGTCAAGTGGACTCAAGTGGACGGTGCCACACCCATCGTCCTATTTTTACGCGCCTTACATTAAGCTTTCTCATACTATCTAGGTGTTTAGTTATTGATTTATCGCACTTTTAGTAATTTCTAAGTACCGTTTTATGGGAAGTTTGCGCGGTTATCCTCTGATTTCATCTGTTATCACATTGTCAGTAGAAGTTCATGTAAGAGTTTTCGTTTAATGGCAATTTGTGGGCGTGGCAAGAAACCCACAAAGTTTCATCAAGATATCTCAATCTTTACTCAAGCTAAGGCTTGCACGGACAGACGGACGGACGGATAGACAGACAGTCAAACGGATTTAATCTTTTTCGTCATCCTGATCATTTATATATGCATATATAAACCTATTTCTATCTCGCTTAGTTTTAGGTAATACGTACAACTGTTAGGTGCGGGCAATTTAGTCTCTCTACCTTCAAATCCTAATGTTCAAAGGATTAATAACCTAAATTAAAGTGATTTTTTAGACGAGCGCTCAACCCACCCTATATCACTAAACAAGGTTCTCGGACTCGCATTCTTCATATACATAATGCACTAACTGTTATTGAGACCAAATATAAAAAGGAATAGAAAGGAGTTAACAATAAAAGGTAGTAAAAACGATTAAGGGATTCACTTCAATAACTCATTGTTAAGATGCAGAAATACTCAAAATTAAAGAACGCTTTTATGAAATAGAAAATCCAGATGGAGATATGTTAGTAGGATGTAATCTTCTAAATAAGTGAAACCAAAAATTTATTTTGAAAATGGAATATAAATCCAAAACGGGGAAAAAGGAAATATAATTTTTTAAAATTTTAATGTAAATAACCAATAAAGTAAATATTAAAATTGTGGATCAAACAAGTTCTACAGCGCCAGCCGATGAGATTATCGGCAATATTGTTTTAGAAAAATATTTTTCTTCACTTTTAGAGTAGCCTAAAAAATCGGCAAATGAATTTTGCAGTTATTCAATAGTAGGCCATATTTCTGAAAATTATGCAATTACAAAGTGATAACGAAAATATAAAATATAATGAAAACGAAAGATAAAATATGAAACAATAAGTGTTTAGAGTAAACATTATCCGTATCAATTGGATGCAAACTATTTCGTTAAAGAAGAAATTTAAAAACTTTTGGATAATGGAACTTTCAGAGCAAGCAAAAGTCCGTACAACTCACCCACTTAGCTTAGAATGCTTATCGATTTTAAAAAGTAAATGGAATCACTATTGTAAATAAGTACCCATTAACAGATATACTTTTATTTACTGCACTCGACTTGGAACCAAGCTTCCATCAAATATTAATGAAAGATGAACATGTTTTTAAGAATGTGATATGTTGGAAAGTTTTGCCATGTCTACATGGCCGATGTCATAGTATTTTCAGAAGATTTAAACGAGCATAAAATTCATTTAAAAAAGGTAATTGACATTTTAAAAAATGCCAACATGATAATATCAGTACAAACATCAAAATTGTATAAAGGAGAAGTAGTTTTTGGGTTATATTGTGGCAAGAAACATATTTTTTTTTTTTATTTCATTGCCGCAGTAACTAGTTAACATAAAATAAACTGACGATCAATTTGTTTTGCTTATTGTATAATATAAAATAACTGATGGTGCTCTGCGTATAAATTGCAGAGTCTGGTTACTGTATACTTAAGGTGATACGGGTTTTTTGCGCTTAAGCCTTTCTTTACATTTACTTCGAGTGACAATGTGACTTTGCACATTTGTTGATTGATGCAGCAACTGAGTCAATTCCCTTGCTTGTAGACTAGAATTTTGTTATATGTGGATAATGCAGAGTTTTTACCTAATAGCCAGTACATGTTTCTGAATTTTATTACTAATTATTCGTTTTTCTTTTTGACATGTGCGCATATCTAAGTTTTATGTCCAGGGTGAAGCCTAGGTATTTCACAATATTGTGATATGGTATTTACACACCGTTTAAGTATAGAGGCATATGTTTGGTATTGTTGTATATGAAATCAATATGACGCTATTTAGCTGTCTATTCAAATATTTTGCTTAAATGTTCCTGCAATTGATGCAGTTTGTGTGTCGCCGATAGTTATCTGCAAATTTTGCTATAATACTAATGTCATCGTGCGGTAGATCGCATGTAAGGAGTATGTAGAGGATGGGTCCTAACACACTACCCAGGGGAACACCAGCTTTTATTGCCTTTAAATCAGAGTACATATCTCCATGTTTAATTCCAAAGAAACAGTCTGAAAGGTATGATTTTAAAATATTGTAATAGAAAATAGTAAATAATTTTTTTTTGGTAAAAGTATTTTAATTTGGTTTAAAACCCAAAGGCTTTTGAAACGGCCGAGTAAACTTTTTTTCTTCAAAGGCATTTTCAATGACTCTAGTTATTCTATGTTCTTGGTCAACAGTGGAGTGATTTTTTCGAAAGCCAAACTGATGACCAGCTTCCTCTCTTCAATTATGTTGTTAAGACTCATAGCAAGCAGTTTTTCCAAAAGCTATGAAAGTATTGATAGGAAAACTTTAAGGCGATACTCAGTAATGTCCTGCGCTGGCTTACCAGGCTTATTGAACATAATCAACTCCGCAGCTTTCCAATAAATATATACGTATTGTAGATTAGTAGTAAGTAACATTAATTAAGCAGTATTTTTACTTATAAGGATTTGAGGAAATTGTTTTAGTATTTTGCTATGTAAGCTCAAACCCAGGTGACTTTTTGGAATCCACTCTTTTATTTCTGCACATACCTCATCGTTAGTTATTAGAGGAATTTCGGTATAATTTTCGTAAGTATGAGGTTCCATGCCTGATGCGTTGGAATATGGCACATCCATTTGAAGACACTTTCAAGGTATTCCGAAAACACATTTGCTTTCTCTACATCACGCTTGACCATTTCTGGACTGCTTTTCTGAATGGATGATGCTGAGTTACGGGTCGGGAAACATTTTTTGTACACTTCCAAAGTGAACAATCATTGCTATGGTCGTTAGATAAAGTTTAAGATAATAGCTGAGAGTTATATTTTTAAATGTCTTTATCTTTCTGGTAAGTTTTTTACACATTTTTTTAAGACAACTTTTGTCAAATAGAAATCTTGTTTGTTGCCACTTTTAGTGTAATCGGCCATTTCCTGTTACCATTTCCTTAATTTCTTTGGTGTATTTGTAACCTGCTGTGACGTTTCTTTCAATTGGTGTACTATTCAACGTGCATATTGAATTGTTTTTGTCAAATTCATGATTTCGGAATTACAACTTATTTTTACGCGACCATCAGCACTTGATAGTATTTGCTTAAAGTATTCCAAGTCAGTGTTTTTATTTGTTAGCGTAAGTTGTGGTTCCAGTGGGTATGTTTCGTATTGGCTATGGCATTTTATTCAATGTCTTAGAGGACTGTACACTGTTGTAAGGGACACGTTGTTGTCACTATCTATCGTTATTGCTTGAAATTCTTTTCTAGATATGCGGTTTTCATAGTGTTGTTGTATTATTCGGATATACTCGGATTACATGGTGCGTATCAAAGTTTCTGAATTTATTGTAAGTTTGTTTGCTAAAACGTGCCTCAGATATTAAGCATACATACGTCATATTATTATATATATATTTATTTTTTGTATTGCCTTTTCGAGCTTAGGAAGCCTCTTCTCAAGTACACGAATCTTTTGCAGTTCTTTCGCAACAACGCATCCTCTGTTGATAGCAGGATGAGCCTTACACCAGTGGTCGGCATGAGAGGATCTGTCACTGTGTTGGTGAGCACCAAAAAAAAGTAGCCCAGTGAGAAATTGTAATTAAAAATAAGCAATTTTTATTAATAAATAATAGTATAATGAAAATTAACAAAATGTCTTTTGAGGATATATTCCCTATTATCTTTAAAAGACTTGGAACATAAAAGGCATTGCATGGCATCAAAAGCATTTAGAATCATAAAATATTTCTCGCAGGGCATATTTCGTTTTGCGCTATAATCTCACTTGATGTTAATTCGTTGCTGGCTCGACAACGACTGAACGATAGAGCGTAAGCGTACGTGTGAAGTTAGTTTGCACAATTGTGCTAAGAAATGCCGACCACTGCCTTACACACAGTTACAACGTTTTGGTTTATGGTGATCAAGTTTTTGAAACAATGGTTTTATGCTTTCCCGCACACTTCACACAGTGAGTATGCCCATATGATTGAAACAATTTGTATGGTAGTATGAACTTTGACCAATTTACGGCCTCAATGACAACAACTGAATGCAAGATGGTTTATATTACATATACATACATATGTTATTTATATTTTCTGTTGCATCGAAAGTATGAAGAAACATATCTAACTGCTCTTTCGTTTTCCCCTTTATTTAATTGACTGCGTTTATAAGTTTGAATCAAAAACATAATCAAAACCGATACAAAAAATTTAAACAAATTTTTAATTTCCGAAGCTGAAAATAATATGACAACTCCTAACCTTTTCAAGCATGACAGGCTACTATCGATAATGTATTCAAGTGCATGCAGCGATTGCAAAACCCATAACCCTTGTTATCTGGCGAAAATGGCCATGTTTCACACCACATATCAAAGAAAATTTAAATAAACTTGGATAAAGATGCAGTTTCAGCATTTGAAAAGCTAAAACGGCGTCAAATATAGCAATAGGTGCTGTATTATCACAAAATGATGAGCCTATTACTTTTATTTCTAAAACACTTAACAAAAGTGAGCAAAACGAAAAAGAACTTTACATACAGTGGAATATGGACTTTACGAAGAGTTGCCATATTCCCTGATTTGTCAAGGAATTCCCTGATTTTTACCTTCGGCACTGATTCCCTCATTTTCGTGAAAAATGCACTGATTCCCTGGTTTCCTCCTAAATCGGCGATTTTTTTTTAAATTATCTGTTTTGTTTTTTTGAATGCATGAAAAAAGTGAGCATCACAGCGTTTTAGTCTACTTGAGCGTTTTGAATTTGCGCCACGCGTAGGATGCATTTACACGAATCATATCATTTATGGTGGAGTTTTGGAATGCATACCATATCATATCGCTATCATACATACATGTATACCGTCGCATGGAAATGCATCATATATCACAAACATATGTATCTCGACTCAAATTTGCGGAATTTGCTCATACCATGTTTAGACCGAAATTTTTAAGGGATTAGATTACATTTATGTAAGCCTTTCACTAATCAGCCCGATGAAAGATGAAAAACAGCTGTTTTTGCCATTAAAGAACTTTACATCGCTTAATTCTAGCGACCGATGCCCAGAGCATACCAAAACACTACAGCAGTCTACTGAACGGCAGTGAAAACATCACACCAGGAGATGTCAAACCCGATTCCCCAATCGATTACGATGGAGCAGACGTTCCATTGCACGACTAAGAAGAAGTTAAAATAACAATTACCCGTCTGAAGAACAACAAAATTATTCAAGCACGGAGGCGAAGAATTGATAAGGAGCATGCATCAGCTTCTTTATAAAATATGGTCGGATGAAAGCATGCCAAAGGATTGAAATTTAAGTATGCTCTACCTAATTTACAAAAAAGGAGACCCGACAATCTGCGGCAACTACCGTGGGATGAGCCTCCTCAATATCGCATATATTGAGTGTATTGTCTGAATGATTAAAGCCCACCGTCAACGAATTGATTGGAACTTATTAGTGTTGCTATAGGCGAAGAAAAGAATATCGGAAAGAAACAAATTAAAACCTTGATATAAAAGACATCAAGTAAGGAAACTTTAGGGAATAAAATAATAATTAATAATAGAAATAGAAATAGAGTTATTCATAAGGTTAATAAAAAAACATAACTACTTATAGGTTTCTGATATGAACATTTTACTTTTGACAACACTAATCAGCTCAGCTTCGGCGGATATTATAGACTACAAGACCAGACCATGACCTGATTGAAAATGGGGATGTTTTCATTTACGAAGAATATAGGGACTTATTTCACATCACTACTCTTACTTATTTTGAGAATATTATAAAAGAGGAATAGAAATTTTTACAACAATTTCTTTGATAATGGAAATATTAATGACAACGTAGAAATTTCTACACAAGAAACGAAAACTTAAATTTTCGTGATTAAAACTGTATTAGAAAAATAAAAATAAAACCATGTTAAGCAAGGAAAAAGAATTTAATGAATTAGGAACACTTAGAAAATAGCATGACCACTATAAATTTGTTAAAATTAATAACAAATGGGACGAACCTTGTAATAAATAACAATAAACAACTTACAAAAATTTAAAAATATTAACAGAATTAAATGATACTGTAAATAATATTAAAGGTGATACCACTATTAAAACAATAAAAATAAAAAAATTAAATGAATTTCAAAACATGATAAATACAGAAACATTTGGTAGCATTTGGTAGGATCGGAATTTTAAATTCAACTACTTATTTACTTAGAAGAATTAAAAAAAGAACAAAGCCACGGAACTTTGACAATAACAATCTCAATGGATATTTCAAACTTTAAAATAGCCCAAATTAATTACACGACCTTATATATGTAAGTCCAAAAATAAGATTAGCATGTAAGTACCATGAAGTAAGAGCTATTGCTCAATTAGATAGTAAGCTTGTACGTAATTAAACAGAACATAACCAACTGTAATAATAAATTTCGTTACATTCAAGATCGAAAAATATGCCAGAACATATTAAAAATTAAATAAACAAAAGCCCATGCCTATCAGAAATTCTAAATATAAATCATAGAAAATGTAAAAAATATTACAAAAAGAAATTATCAAACCGAAATAGAAAACCAATCACCCCTTTGAACATACTTAGTAACATTTGAAAATAATATTGTAATAATTAATAAAACGTATTACAAAATTGTGAAAATATTTGCTTAATTTATGTTTTGGAAATATAAAAAATCACGAAAAACGCCCACACAAATTGAAAATTTAGACATCTCATATAATGGTATTTTGAACAAAATTCATAGTCTGACCAAAAATGATACTGAATCGAGGGCGATTATTTTAAGAGAAGGGAAAGTTAACCTGAGCCCTGTCACAGCTGCCTAATGGCAAATATAAACTCCATCTGCATAAACAATAAACTGACATGATGTTTATTTAGTTTACGAATAAGCGCATTTCAATATTCTAATATTTCATTTAGTATTAAGCTCAGCACATCTTGTGCTATAAAAGGCAAGATTGCCTATTGTAACTTTTTACTTTTAAGTCGACACTAGATTTAAGTAATTACGCGGAATAAATAAAACTTAAGAATAGTCAAAAGGCTATAAAATATATTTGTTATTATAATTGTATAGAAAAATTTAATTTGGACACATATTTATATATAACGTACAAAAGTAGTAGCAAGTATAATATAGCAGCAAAGGAAAAAAATCGGCAAAAGTAGCAACAATTTCAACAGTAGCATCAACAAGTTCCTTGCAAGTAACTCTTAGTATATTTATTAATTACATGCGATATACAAGGTCTGTCGCAAGAGAAACAGGACTGTTAAAAAAACAGCAAAAAATTAATATCTCTCCAAAGTTATATTTTTTATTCAAAGTAGTTTCCTTGTGCTTCGATACAACGTTTAGCCCAGTCAATTAGCATTTCAAATGAGTGTTTAAGGTCATTTTTCGGAATCCTCTTGAGAATATCGGTCGTCGCCTTTTGGATAGCTGAAATGTCCTGAAACCAGTGTCCTTTCAAGGGCAAATTAAGTTTTCCAAATAGGTAAAAATCACAGGGTGCCAGATCAGGTGAGTAAGACGCTTCATAACACCAAGGTAAAACACGGCATTAATCGTTTGGCTAGGTGGGACGAACTCTCGGTGTACAATACCCTCGGAATCATAAAAACAAATCAGCATTGTCTTTAGTTTTGACTTCTGAAGACGACTTTTTTTCGGTGACTTCTGATCGTCACAGAGGTTCTCACGACCTTCTTGGAATCGCTTAAACCAATCATGCACATTACTACGGGATAGGCACTGATCACCATAAACCTTTTTCATCATTTGAAATGTTTCAGTAAACGTTTTCCCAAGTTTAAAACAAAATTTAATATTTGCTCTTTGTTCAAAATGCATTTAACGGCCGATGACCAAAAGCTGCTGTGACTTTTTGATCGATAACCTCGATTGTAGTTATCCAATTGTCTTAAAATTTTTACGAAATGTCAATAAGATGTCACCAATGGGTGGCGCCACCAAGAAATATTTATATTTAAAAAGATGTGTTTCTTTTGCCACAGACCTTGTAGTTCCATATTATTAAGTACGAAAAGTTTTTTTACTGTGAGTAATGAACACTTGTGTATTTAAGAATAAAGAAAACAAGACGAATTTTTATGCATTAAATATATATACATATAAAATAAAAAAGTGGACAACATAATTTTATGATTTTCAAACATGGTGGTTAGCAATTTCACTGCTGAAGACATAGCTCTACTGATAGCGAGATAGAGCTTAAATAGCTCAGGTAAATAACCAAATAAAAACGTAGCAACTGCTACGCAGGTGACAGGATACGAAACACAGATAATTTACGACTCGATTATATGCAATAAAAATTAAGAAATTGTATAATCTTTACAGGAATTATCGGAAAGGTCATGTCAGCTGAAGGGAAGCTGCGAAAAATTCAATGAGTCTTTATATAGAACGGAGCAGAAGATATTTTGAAACCCTAACGATACCGAAAAACAAGATTGTTTGCAATGCCAACGACATTTTCACAAACCATGGCTTAGTTTTAAGTTTGGCGGCCATATTTTCTAGGTTAGATTTTACGTATGCTGATAGAAGGCCATACATAACTAACTGATAGAGAAATGAGCAAACTCAGATGAGGATTGCAAGGATCTTTTAAAGAAAATACTTTTTACATTAATGCCTACCGATTTGAATAATGCTCTTGCTAAAGCGCAAGAACTTCATTCAAATCAAATGAGATCACAATTCACTTTACGTTTCTCTTCAAAATAATTTAATATATGCGCAAAGGAACCAATGGACCTGGATCATTCGATTCAAATAATAAATAAGTAACAGAAATAATTGGCAAACCAATTATCAAGTAATAAATATATTAAAGAGGCAAAAGGAAAGTACACAAGGAAGCGCACAACCTCAACCAAAAATTCAGAGAATTAATAATATTGGTGAAAACAATTTTATATATATATTATAAAACCAGATACGAAATCGGGGCAAATCATTTGAATTTTAAAAAATGCGGGGCAACCAGTTCATATATACATATACTATATAAGAATTTATAATAACAAAAACACTTTAGTAATTAAGAAGAGGGTAAGAACCATTAATGGTTCGACCATCATAAAATATTTTCATAATATTAATTTATTGGTCGTACAAGAACGTTTTTATGAAATTGATTGTTAATTGATCTCTTAACTGGAATTAAGTTCTTTAATAAAATCGGAGCCAAAATTCTAAATATTCTAAATCGGAAATTAATTTTTGAAAATAATAAAATAGAGAAAATAATTGGTGTCAGTGCGCTGATTTTATTAAACACCTTGGGACAAGAAAGTCCAAAGACGCCAGCCGAAGTTTTCAAATTATAAATAAAACCCATGAAAACATAAACATGGATATACCATTCAGAACAGATATCAAAGTGGATGTAAGAACCGAAGAAGAAAAACCTATATGTTCAAAACTATACCCCTATTCAATATCCGCGAATTATTTTGTCCACCAGGAAATCCAAAGTTTATTAGAAAAAGAAATTATAAGGCATAGCAAAAGGATGTATAATTCCCCTGTTTCGGTTGTTCCAATACGCTACGGCAACTTAAAGAACTTTTAGAAATAAGAGGATACTACTATGCGACCATTGCTAAACCATTAACCCATTTAAAAAGAGAAAATGGGAGAATATCACAATATATGTCAAAGAGACTAGTTACTTTAAAGTATTACAAGAAGAAATTGATCTTGTTCAAACAGATTTTGAAAAAAAAAACTTAATTCCAGCCATTCATGCATTAAATGTAGCTGTAGGTGCAGCCTAATCCCAAGAAGGAAGACCAAATACATTCATCTAAAAACGATTAAATTCTACCTACCAAAATTATGCAACAATTTTTATTTTTTTTTTAATATTATTTCATTTATTGGATATGCTGTTTTTAAAGCTTAACAATAAGTTATAAAATCTTAAATCTATTTAAAAACTAGGTAAGCTTAAGCAAGTGATTGAGCTAATTTGGTGATACAGTGCTCTTTAGTACGCAGGCATATCTCTTCTTTAATGCGAGGTTGATGGCAGGAATGAGCGAACGCATAAGCTAAGGTGTTTGGGTGATCTCAGAGTTTAGATATATATTTAATTCTGCTATCTTCTACTTCTCTCTACCATAAGAGCACCAAGGTCTTTGTGGATATTGTCATTACGCATTTTCGATAGAAACCTTTGTATTAAATCAATATTAGTTGCACAGGTCATACCCCACAGTTGAATGCCATACATCCAATCATCCATCGGCTTTATACCACATTATATAAAAGCACTTTGTTATCTAGGCTTTGTATAGAGTTTTTATTTAAAAGCGATCTAAAGATTTGTAACTACTTTCTTCATACAAGTTATTTTATTAGAGATGTTTTTCTCCACATGAGCCTTCTATCTAGGTGATTACCACAATATGTATGTATGTCATTTCGTTCCCTTAGGCTACTAAAATCTTGTTTATTTGTACTGCCGGACACACTTTTGGTCTTGGCGAAAATGTAACATGCTTACACTTGTGTTCTTTGAGAGAACTTAAATACGAGGTTTGACAATTAAGTAATGAGACTGATTTTATTGCCGCCCTTGTGGTAAACATGTGATCTTGAACTTCTATTTCCCTTTTTCCGGCATTTCACGACTTTGAATTGATATATGTACCATCGCTCTAGATTGTTTAGTTCGCCTGCTGCGTCAAGTTGAGTAGACGTGAGTTTGTAGTGCTCGTCACGAAAATGGAAAAACGAAATGAAGAGCAACGCAAATGAAGACAGCAGAAGACTGTTTGGAAAAAGTGGAAAACGATCTCATGCTACTTGATCGAGTCTTTACAGGCGGAGAGAGCTGGTTTTTCCAATACGACCCGGAAACCAAACGGCAAAGCTCACAATGGTTGTCTCCGCGCGAATTAAGGAACGTATTCCTTATAATAGTAACAAACATCAAAACAACCATTCGTTTCGGTAAACAGAATGCCAACAACCTTGAGTTGGAACAATTGAAATGCACTATCTCAACAACAAAGAATCCTAAACGAACAAGTATCAAAACATTATTGAGACTGAATACCACAACAACCTCATCTTAAAACAATGCAATTGTATATAAGCAAGCAATATATATGTAAACAAGCATAAACAAACCAAAAATCCAGATTTTATTCCGAAAGGAATAGATAAAAAAATTCCACAGGAAGTATGACTTTCAGCACTAAATGCCTGAAAAATGCAGAAACAAATGGCAATGGATATAAGTCCTTTAACAGCGGACAATACTTCCAGAAAGAAACAACAGCAGATCCTGAAAACACGGACAACGTTGTATTAAAGAAAGAATTCAGAAATTGTTAAAAGACGGAATAACACATCCAATAATTCCAAAAAAGGCACCGAAAACAAGGCAATCCAAAAAGGAAAATTGTTAATTCTAGAAAATCAACGGAAATTTAAAACTACATAACTAAAAGAAAACAACATATGAAACACGAATTAAAAAGGAAAAAATAATGAAGTATATAATATAAAATATATTAATTATAAACATAAAAAATTAATCAAACACATACAAAAAGTAAAAATTTCCACAAACTCAGCCAATAATTCCAAAAAAAGGCACCAAAAACAAGGCAAGCCAACAAGGAAAATGGTTGTTGAATTCCAGAAAATTTGCGCTAATTAAAAACTAAATTATAAGAGAAAAGATAGCATCATAAGAAATATGCAGAAATTATAATTTACTATATAATATAAAAAGTTATAAATTATAAACACAAAAAATTAATCAAACATATACAATAATTAATTATTATAAGCCGACTCAAGCCTAGATGTTTTGAAATGAGGACATTTCATTTTAACAGAGGGGAGAGTTAAGGAAAGTATCCCTTATAATAG